>CM030940.1:3773038-3871644 GCA_018136815.1 Isochrysis galbana | reverse complement strand
GGAGTGCAGGGTTGGGGTGTGTGGGGCAAGGGAGAGAGGAAGGGAAGGGAGGGAAAGGGGGGGGAGGGAGAGGGAGAGAGGGGGATGGGTGGGGGGGTGGGGGTGGGGGGTGGGGGTGGGGGGGAGAGAGAGAGAGAGGGCCGCCGCGCGCCGCCCCTCTCTTGTTGAGTATTGTACCTCCCCCGCGCGCCAAACCCCTCTCCCCCCTTCTTCAGTCTCTCTGCTTCTGATAGAAGACTCTCTCTCTATTTTCTTCTCTCTGCGCTGGTCCTTGTCTCTCTCTTCTCCTCTCCAGAGAACTCTCCTCCCTCTCCTCCCTCTCTCTCCTCTCTAAAGTATATCCTGGTTGTTGTTACTCGGACCTCGCCCTCTCCCCGTCTCCGCCTCTTCTTTCTCTATGAACTTCACAGAGTACTCCCTCGAGAAAACCCCTCTCTCACTTCTTTCAAGGCGCACTATTATCCCCGCGGCGGGGGCCGGACGGCCTGCCAGCTATCAGAAGAGACCAGGAAATTCACATGTAGACAGGAGTCTACTTTAGAGTACTCGTGGGCGCCCCCTCTCTTTCTCCCCCGCCTTGTTCCCGTTTTCATCTCCTCTCCTCTCGCCGTGTGCTCCCGTCCCGTCCTCCGTCTCCTCCCGTCCTATTTTTCATTTTTCATGTTGTTTTTTTCTCCTCACCCGCCCGCGCCCCCCCCAAGCCCCCAAGTCGAATCTAGGGTGCCTAGATGGGAAATACAGTGGGGGAGAGTGCAAATACAGTAAATACAGTCTGTATTTGGCCTTCGTACAACTACAGTGATACAGTGAAATACAGTCCCCAAATACAGTAGGGTTTTTTTTTCCTTTTCTCTTTCTTTTTTTTTCCCTTTTCTCCATATCTCTTTCGCTCGCCGCTCGCGACTCGCGACTCGCGACTCGCCCCCGTTGCCACTTGCCAACTACGAGCGCGCGCCGCCAACCCCCTCCCCCCCTCTGCTAGAGCCATGCAGCCCAACCCCAATCCCAACCGAGCCTCTCGATCCATGGCGCAGCAGGCGGCGCTGGAGCGCTTGAGATCGTGAGCGCCCGCGGAACAGACGGCGAGGAGGCGGCTGCGGCATGCACAGCGGCGCCGATGCAGTGGGCGGCGCTTCTCGATGGAGCGCAGCGCGGCCGCCGAGCTGCAGAGGAGGAGGAGGAGGAAGAGGTGGTGGCGCGAGGGAGCGAGCCAAGTGCCAAGTGGGGCAGGGAACAGCCTCTTTGGCTTCCTCCCCACCCGCCCCACGCCCCACCGGCCTGAGCCAGCCCTTGTAGCAAGTAGCAAGGGCGTAAGCGCTCCGCCGCTGCCAAGCGCACACACCCTGCGTGGGATTGCGTCGTCCTCATTGATGAGGATGACATGAGCAACCCGCAGTGGCAGTGCCTTGGGTGCGGCGTGAGCCGCCGCGGCGGGGCCACGCGTGTTGTCGACCATGTCTTGGGTCGCAACATGTCAGCCCAGTGCCCTTCCACAGACCCCCCCTTCCTCGCCCTCGTCGACAAGTTGCGCCGAAGCGAGGGGACGAAGACTGAGAAGAAGAAGCAGAAGGAGGCAGTGAGGCAGGTGGATGAAGCGGTGTCGTATTTCATACGATGACAGACTTTTACTTATAACCTGTGGGTTATTTTAAGCCTCAAGGTCTCGTCGATTGGTATACCGCCTCTTCTCTTACTTTCTCTCGATGTCATCAAATGTTCCATGACTGTCTTTCGTCTTCTCTCCGTGTATCGGTCATAGCTCCCCCAGCGAGGTCTGCCCTCGTTGTGCCGACCCCTCTGTCGCATGTCTGTCGAACACGCGATGACTACTTGGGGTTGGCAGAAATATCCACAAAATCGGACCCAAATATCCAGCAAAAATATCCGCAAAATATCCACCAAGCTACCCAAATATCCGGGAAAATATCCAGCTCTGCACCATAAATAGCACTACACGCTGTAGCTGTTGCGCCACGCTCGCGCGCAGGTGCGGCGGTTATTTGAGCTCTAGCGCCTGCATCCATCCTCCATATCCATACCCATACATCTACATTTGACATTTGCAGATAACTGATGATTGATGATTGACGATGGACCCCATTGAAACCTCATCACACATTGCACACCACACATCACACATCACGACTGCTGGCGTTTATTGCGATTGTATCGTATCATCACCGACGCTTGAATTTGGTCTGCAAGAGACCGTTCACGATTCGAACCAAACATGCACTGTAGCAATGAGAACACACGTTCAGAAGCAGCCGAATTGGGACTGAGACAGAAAGCTATCCTAGCCGCCCGCGCCCACATGGGGAAGAGCTTATGATGCGAAGCCCACCATTGGAGCACTGCTTTTGTGAAGTCCCCGACGTGTCGCATTCATCTTAGATGATGCGATTTCCAGGCTCTTGTTTCCAGGTCCTTCGCCGTGCGGCCACACGGTGAAGCTCAGGTACATCTAGGTTGGTAGGGTTCGTCCCTAGCGACCTAGAATTCGGGTTCTCGTTTCGTTCCTTCTAGCCTGTTTGTCAGGTCTAGATTCCAGGTTTCCTCCTTTCGGGTAATCTTGACCCAAAGGAGCCAGGTCGCCTGTCACTCGCCGCGCGCTTGTCTCAGGCTCTCGGGTTACCTTGTGAAGGCTTGTTTAGCTTCTTGCAAGGCTTGTTGTTTCTTGTTGAGTTCCGGTTCTTGCTTGGGACTTGCTCACTTTCACTTTCGTTGTCGTCCAGGCCTGTTCTTCGTAGGTTCCGCTTGGCTTGGTTAGGGTTTCGTTGCCTTCCGGCGTTTGGCGTTGGCGTTCGGAAATTTCCTCTCACATTCCCTAGGTCCGCTACCCTTGGCTTGTAGGTCCTTGCTTCTTTCTTCTCGGTCAAGGTTTTGGCGAGCGAGTCGGTTGCTCTATCCGCTCGAGATTTGAGGTTTAATTTGCCATGCCAATGGTGACGGCACGAGACATGCACCTACACTTCAAGCAGATCACCCATAGACGGGTGGGCACATACAACCGATTCCCAGCGATCGAAGCAGCAGCACATGCCGCTTATGTAAAGGGGCAGACGAATCCTCGACGCACCTACACCTAGGTGAATGCCCGGTGATAACTAATATACTGGAAGCATTGAACAAAATAACCCGATACACCCCCAAGGCGGCGAATAGAAGCAGAGAATAAAACATTATCGTAGACAATCTCTTCATATTTCCGGAAGGAAACACCCCGAAGACGGTCAAAAATTGCGGCCCAACCCTTACTATAGACTATAGTACTAAAAGCTACTACTAGTAGTTAAAAAGCCCCTGTTTCCTGTTTGACCGCCCTACCATATTCCCAACTATCAACTACCAGCTGCAATCCATATTTATTTGAATGCGCAAATGCGGAGCGCGCATGAGCTATAGCTATACACCAGAATCTTCAGTTTTTTTTGAGCTATAGCTATAGCTATACATTCGCCCGCGGCCCTAACCCTAGACCCGAATTTGTCCTGAATCTTCAGATTTTGTCTTCAATCCCCGCCACCCAGACGCCCCCACCTATACAACAACCGAAACCGACACCAATCGTACCATTGATTGCGCCGGCTGCTAGCATCATGAATGCTTGCTCATTGCTCATTCCTTTTGTGCCCTCCCTCCCTAATGGCTAATGGGTGTTGAGCCCCCGAAGACAGCCACATGCATGGTGTTGTTTTCGTTTGGTCACACGCCCATGCGGGTCGCCAACGTTAAAGTCGCTGGGGCGATGGGGGTGCCTTGTTATTTCTGCTCGTTGCTGCCACGTGCATATGTTGGTGACTTGTGGCATACCTAGGTGCGTTTGGAGAGTTTTGCGCTATGACTCCCATCAACCCATCAACCAAAGCTCAATGGAGCTGTCGGTAAAGCCTTAGACCTAATCTTACGTGCGCGATGTGTGGCATACGGCGAGTGCGGCCGCCCCCACATGCCAGAGTCGAACCGTGGCGGGTGAGGCGGTTACCGCATGCCCGAATTGAAGCGTGAGGCATCTTGCCTTGCCATGCGTTGGCGGAAGGCTTGGTATGGATCGTCTACCGCGGACGCCGTGCTGGTCCCCAGCCCCGGTCGGACAGACGTTTCGCAACCCGCCGAGCGGGTCCCATCAGGCGCGGTCAGTGGATCGTGCATCGAAGGTGGCTCTTGGCTTCGGGGCGGCTGAGACGCCGAGGCGTACACTGGCGGGATCGGTGGGGGCATGCAGTGTGGTGCAGCACGGGTGAGCGGGGCAGACGCCACAGGGGCGGCTGCGGGGTGCGCATCCTGCGCAGCTAGTTCAGTGACTGGCCGACCTGGAGCCTCTTCCCGGAAGCTGCGGCGCTTGCGCGGCCTCTCGCTCGGCGCCTCGGGCACCGGAGGGGCAGGCTCGGGCGGTGGATAGGCGTCGGGTGGCGGATAAAAGACACGGCCCACGCCCCCAGGCGCCACCGTGAAGCCGCCGCCCTCCGGCGGCCCCGGAAGCTGCACCCGCGGGGCAATACAGGGCTTGAGTCCACTCTCGGGAGGTGGGTAGAATACGCGGCCCACACTGCCGCTGCTCGGCATGATCACTCCGCCTGAGGCTGTAGTCTGCACGGCAGGGCTCACAGGCAGTGCGATCTTGGCCCTCGCCTCGACCACCGCCCTGTGGACGGCGAGCCGCTGCTGATAAAACTCATAGACAGGCGAAGCCACGGCGAAGACTGCGGCGAACGCGGCGTTCTGCCGCAAGGCCGCCTCGGCGCCTTCCCCGCCCTCGGCGACTGCCCTTGCAGCGCTCTCAGCTAGCTGCTGCTCGGCCGCGCTTGCGGCGGCGGGCAGGGTGGCAGACCAGCGGTTGGGTCGTGCCCCCTCCCTCCCCAGATCGGGCGGGTCGTCCCACCGGCTTCGCCGCTTGCGGCGCGTGCCGCCCTCGCCCGCCGCGCCACTCGCGTCTGAGCCCGTGGAGGCTGCGGCATCCATGGCGCGCGCGCGCAGCGACAATGCCGCGAGGGGGGCCCTACACGGAGTTGAGTATTTTTCTTTTTGTAGTACTGGATGTCTAAAAACAAAAAACCCTTGATGTTGTGGGCAGTGGGCAGTGGGCAGGGGGAGATTGTTGTGGGCAGGGGGAGATTAAAAAAACTTACTAATAGTCTCGCCACGCGCGCGACCCTGCACAGTATCTACGCAGCCTCGCCCGCTTCCCTTCCCCCCCCCCTCCACCTGCCTTGCGGCTCGTCCCCTCGTCCCCTCGTGCTCTACCTAGGGGCTGGGTGCTGGGTGCAGTGGGTTTCCAGTGGCAGACGGTGTGTACCGATTCTCGATGGCCTGTTTCTCGCCTTCCTCCTGTGCCATCGGGCTACCGGCTGTTGTGTGTTTGCTCCTTGTGCTAGGTGTCAAGCAGCTGTGGTTCAGTGTGTCCGAGGCCTGCTGTCGGATGGTGAGCGGTTCGCGGCGGGGGGTCGCTTGGTCAGGCTAGACGCTCTGCTATGTTGAGGGCTTTCGCTACCAGGGATAGATGTGGGCAGGGGGAGATAAAAAAATCTTCTTAAAAATCTCCGCTACTCGTGCGGCATGAGGCAATGTGTTTGTGGTCCTCCCTTCTACCCAACCTTAACCCCTAACAACCCCCTCCCCCTTTCCCAGTTCCCTCTTTAGCGGAGAAGCTGGTTCCGGGGAGGCCGCGCGCGCTGCCTCGGCCAGGAGTTGGAGTGGAGGGGGCGGGAGACCGTGACTTTTTCCTTCGCTCGGACTTGGCTCATCAATCCCTCATTCGGGTCTCATGAGATCTTAGTGCTATCCGTCAGGCTCGCTCTCGGAGCGGTTCACCCACCTTAAGTGATGTTTCGTATATCTAAGCCTCTTGCCGGCTGCAAGAGGTCGTCCGATATTTCTAGGTTGAAGTCTTTGTCCACCGTGTAAAGAGGGCTTATCATTTTCCGAACATGTTTGTTGCTCGGGGCACTTCGTCGGAATCGGCGGCTCCGAGCCTCCGCAAGATCCTTCCAACACGGCGGCGCCATCCGCCGCTTCGTCAGACGAGCCGCTGCTCGTAGATCCACTCCGCGAGCGAGCTGAGCTCACCTCTCTCGGGACCTCGGGCCGCCCGGGGCCCGACCCTCATGTCCACCCGCTTGAATACAGCGCGTGGGAACACGTAAGCGAGGCGCCCTCCGTCGCCGACCTCTTAGCCGATCGCCTCGCCCACATGCAGTCCGCGATCGACGCTCAACAACTTCGCGACGAGAAGCGCGACCGAGAGCACACCGCTCTCCTCGAGATGATAGCGGGCCTCAACACCCATGTCAGGGCCTTGCGGGCTTCTACCACCCCGACGTCTGCGGAAGAGACGGCACACCCTCCGGCGCCGAAACCGCCTCCTCCCATGAACAACCAGGTCGCCTACAAGGCAACGCTGGGTTCCACGCCGCCTCGAGATGTCGGAGCCATCCTCGCCGCCCTGGAACTCCCAGGTGAGCACGCCGGTTTCCTTGGCTGGCGGAGGTCGCAGCAAGGGCGGGGAGCCGCGGTCCGACATGCGCGCTCCGAGGAGAAGGGCGGGGGGGGGGGGGGGGCGGGGGGGGAGGTATATAGGGGGTTCTATATATAGATTACACATTATAAATATGGGTAGGATTAACACCATGATTAACACCTTCTTTGAGGGACTAGATTAACACCTCCCTTGAGACGCTGTTCAACAGCAAAATCGTCGTATTAACGTTAAATTACAGGCCCTGATCAACGCTGAGTGGATGAACCTCTTAGACTACGAGGCCTTCCAAGTCGCCTCGCTCTACCGAGATTCGCCGCGACTCGAATTTAGTCGGGGAGTGTCGTATTCCATACGAGGACAGCCTTTTACTTCTAGCCTGTGAGTTATTTTAACTCTCAATCAAGGTCTCGTTGATGGGTATATCGCCTCTTCTCCTACTTTCTCTTGATGTCATCAAACGTTCCACGATTGTCGTCTGTCTTCTGTTATACCTCGGTCGCAGCTCCCCAGCGAGGTCTGCCCTCGTTGTGCCGACTCCTCTGTCGCGTGCCTGTGCGCTGCTAAGTTGCCTTGGTGCCGACGCTTGGCCGTCCGTCCAAGCGTGGTTAGTTTTCTCCCCGTTTGGTTTAGTTTGGGTGTCTCTGTGGACCGGCAACTTTTTGAGTCCCCGCGTTGTAGCCCCTCGTGTCTACCTTGGACCTAAGAAGCTCTCATTCTCATTCCCTCTCTCTTCCACTAGCTCGCTAGCTAGCCTCGTCCCTACTCTACGACGCCACGCGTTGCAATCCTAGGAACCTCAGTCCACCTCTTCGCTCATAGCGCTCGATGGCAGACACTGTCAGACCCTACTCCTACTATGACCTCTCTGACATCTTCCCGCCAGCAACAAACAACGACTCTTTCACGGCCGCGTCAGCTGCCGGCTCGATCGAACGGCCCTCTGCCTACGAGCCTGTAGTCATCGCATGTTCGACAGGGGCTGTGGTTGATTGTACGGGCCCACCCCTGGGGGTGTCCGCGATGGAGAGAGGGGGGCGCGAGGCCCCCATTGACCCCTACTTATAAAAGTAGGTTGAGGATATAAATGGGATATCTTCACCGCGGAATATTTGGGCAAGTTTTTCGGAATATTTCCGTCTGGCCCTAATTAACACCAGATTATAACGTTAAATCACAGGCCCTGCGAGGAGGAGGAGGGGTGGGAGATGGGGCGTGCTAAGTATAGCACACATCGAAAAATATCCCTCCCCCCACCCGCAACAGCAAGGAAGGCAGATGAGCGTCAAGAGGCGCGAGCAGAGGGCCGAGCGATCGCATCCGGCATAGTTTTCTCCAGTGACCGGGCTAGTACTTCTACATACACATACGTACTGGTCTTCCCGACATTAACATTAAGTGCTGTTTCGCGATGTTTTGGTTTTGCGTATGTGTCGCGTTCGCGCCGTTTACCCCCCGATGTTTCGCAAAAGTTTTTTTCCGCCGAACCCCCCCCAAAGTCTCGTAAAAGTTTTGCGAAACCCTTAACAGGCTCTAGATAGTCGTGCTACTTTGCAACCTCCAATTTTTTTGGGGTGCCCCGCACCATCTCCATCTCCATCTACACGGTGGAAATCGGACCGTGACACTCCGATTTTTTGGTTTTCAGACCCCAAATTTCTCTCGGGGGTCGGA
Source organism: Isochrysis galbana (assembly GCA_018136815.1). Taxonomy (NCBI): domain Eukaryota; phylum Haptophyta; order Isochrysidales; family Isochrysidaceae; genus Isochrysis; species Isochrysis galbana. Next base: position 3,863,495 of record CM030940.1, on the reverse strand, counting down.
GTCGGGAGTCGGGAGTCGTGCGGGTAGGTAGGCCGTAGGCCAGGTGTCGTTCCGTCAATAGTGGGACATCAGTAGAATTGAGCGATCAAATGTCCACAGTTGTATTGTAGTTGTTTAACATTAGATCTTGTTAAAATTATAAGAGAGAGAGGCCGTCAAAGCTTCTTCGCTAATCACATCGGTGCACGCCGTGCATGGGCACGGCGCGATGTGCATCGGTCCCCCCGCGGATACGCCGTGCGCGCGCATGTCAACCCGTTCCATGTGTGTAGCCCCTGCGGCCCACAACTACGTAAACTGGCCATATAAGAGATGTTTCGTTACACAGCGCCTGTGATGACTTGCAATCACATGTGCACGCCGTGCGTGGGCACGGCGCGATGTGCACCGGCGCACCCCCGCGGGGGCGCCGTGCGTGCGCATAGCAACTTCCAGGAAGGTGCACGCCGTGCGTTCACTCTTTTCGCGGGGGAACTCTGGGCGCGGAGGACGGGCGGAACAAAGTGTGATTGCCACTCATCATGCAGCATAACAACTTTTTCTGCACGCCGTTCCTTCTTGGCGAAAAGTGCGGAAGGACCTGCCCTTCCTCCTGCCCCCTTCCTCATGCCCCCTTCCTCATGCCCCCTTCCTCCTGCCCCCTTCCTCCTGCCCCCTCCTGCCCCCTTCCTCCTGCCCCCTTCCTCCTCCTGCCCCTTCCTCCTGCCCCCTTCCTCCTGCCCCCTTCCTCCTGCCCCCTTCCTCCTGCCCTTCCTCCTGCCCTGCCCTTCCTGCTCTTCCTCCTGCCCTGTCCTTCCTGCCCTTCCTCCTGCCCTTCCTCGTGCCCCTTCCTCACCTATTGCTCGTCCATCGAAATGCTCATGCACACACCGGTCACCACGAGCGCTGCATCGCCGCTCACTCCAACCAGTTTCAACTCGAAGAGCGCTCCCAGACTTCCACCAAGCGCAAATGCACCCAGGAGGGAACCGACTCCAGTGTCGAGCCCGCGGTCAAGCGAACTCTCACGCCGTACACCCAGAGTGCACACATCGTCGCTCTCGTTCTGATCAAGAGCGCCATCCTACTCGACGACCCTGACCATGACATGGAACTGGTGTTCGAGGCCAAAAAGCAGGAATTGCTCCAACGTTTCCCCATGGCTCACCCCAGGGTACAGCGGTTCCTCTCGCTCATCCAGAAAGCACCCCCCCACCCTTGTCCAATCTTCAACCAACTTCAATTCATCGTCGCAGCAGTCGAATGCCAGCCAGATGTGCGCTTCCACTCAAGTAGCAAACAGTTTCGTTACACGTCATTAGCGACAATCGCTCGGATTAGAATTTGATGTACTTCAGCTTCTCCTCCTCCTCGAGCTCCTCTTCCAGCTGCGTGGCCTCTTCGAACCGAGTGAAGACTTCTCCGACTGGTGCGTCGGACGCAGCCGTCTTCTCATTCTCCGCCTTCTCCGCCTTCTCGTCCTCTTCCTCGGCTTCCTTCTCATCGGCGAGAGCGAGCGCGTGGGCGGTCTCGACCTCCTCCATCGACTCGGCTGGCTCCTCGACATCCGCAACCCGCGCGATGGGAACAAGAAGACCTGGAGCGTCCGACGCACAGTCCTCGTTCTCCTCTTCTCCTCCCACAGGCCCGGAGTCCTCGTCGGTGGTGGTGGTGGTGGCCTCATCGGTCGGGCAAAGGGCCTCCTCCTCGGCATCAGGAACGCGAACAGGATCCGCCTCCTCCGCCGCGCCCTTGGAGCAGGAAGAGGAACGAGTCGTGCGAGCAGCGCTTGCGCTCGGCGTCCAGTCGACAGGTGGCGGTGTCGAGCGAGTCGAACGAAACCAGCGAGCAGGAGCACGAGACGAGAGGACGGAGGACCGTACCGATGCGCGCCGAGTCGCCACCATCGTGAGGAAGACGAGGGCGAGGAGAGAGCTGGAGGGTGAGCGAGGAGGGAGGAGGGAGGCAGGCAGTAGGAGCCGTCTCTCTCTGGTAGGTCGATGAGAGGGGGAGGAGGGGACCCGGGGGAGGGGGCCCCGGGGGAGCGGAGAGACCCCAAGACCTCGATTGTTTACGTTAGTGTTTTCGCAATATACGGTAATATTTTCCCCGGTCCCAGGGGTGCCCCCGCGGTTCCCGACCGCCTCTGCGTCCAGAGTCCCCCCGCGGAAAGAGTGAACGCACGGCGTGCACCTTCCTGGAAGTTGCTATGCGCACGCACGGCGCCCCGCGGGGGGGGAAGCCGATGTGCATACGCACGGCGTGCACAATGATTGCAAGCAATCACACGTGCTGCGCAAACGAAACGTCTCGTATATGGCTACTTTACGTTAATGTGGGCCTTAGGGAAAAAAGTTTCTATGCGCACGCACGGCGCCCTCGCGAGGGGGAAGTCGATGCGCATACGCACGGCGTGCTCAATGATTGCAAGTAATCACATGTGCTGCGTAAACGAAACATCTCGTATACGGCGACTTTATGTTAAAAAAAGTTTCTATGCACAGCTTTGTTTTGTACCACTATTGTTCATAACTAAAAAGAAAACAGATTGTGGTCCTCTTTTGACGGAACGCGACTTCCCTTGAGTATTGTAACATTGTAACCAACTTCACCCCGCTGCTGCGCGCGCTCCCTCACAGTGTCCCTCGCTTGAATAGAGTATAGTCTATGTATATGTTACCCCCCAGGAGCCAACGCCCCCCGATAGCTATCGGGGGCCCCCGAGAGCTATCGGGGGGAAATTTTTTCCCGATCGCCAACAGCCCCCCCGAGAGCTACCGGGGGACGGAGAAAATCCCCCGAGAGCTATCGGGGGATAGCTCCTGGGGGGTGCCGTAAGCGGACCCCCCGATAGCTATCGGGGGAAGAGGAAATCCCCCGATAGCAAACGGGGGGTTCCTCCTCTCTTTGGCTCGCTCTCCTTCTCTCTCTCTTCCCCCCTCCTATCCTCTGTTCTCCTTTCTCCTCTTTTCTCTGTTCTCTTTCTCCCCCCTGAAAATAGTTTTTAAAACTTAGAGTATCTAACAGCTAATAGTTTTAGAAATGACATAAAGTTACTAGGATTAATATTAAAATATAATATATAAGTACAATATGGTAATTAAATTAAAGATTATTGAAGACGTAATATAAAAATAGTAAAATTAAAAAATCTAACCAAAAATTCAAGTTAAATAAAATATCGGTCATTTTGATCTCGTCAAGTAAAATATTAATATTAAGAATATTTAAAATAAATAAAAACCACAAAAAACCAAATAAAATTTACTATTATGTGTTTACTCAAACGTCAAACGATGCTATGACTAAAAGTCTTCATTTTAAACTAAGGTTTAATAAGATAATTACTATCAAGTTATAATTTTTAATTCAACATTTTTAAGGATCTCAAATTTATTGTCACTAAATAATAATTTTATTACTATTACTTCACTAATCACTAAACTTTAATTTGAATAATTCATTGAAACGTGTATTTTCTCAAAAAATATTATAATAAAATATAATTAATTAATTAAAATTATCCATACGCTAATTCCGTTAGCTCATTCCATTCGAATAATTCATTGAAAAGTATATTTTCGTAAAAAATACTATAATAAATTGTATTTAATTAGCTCATTCCATTTTTGATTTTTTATTATCCGAATAATTAATTGAAAAGTATATTTTCATAAAAATATTATATTTAATTGATTAAAATTATTTCTACGATCATTCCTTTTTTATTTTAACAGCCTCTCTTCTCTCTGCCCCCCCCCCTCTCTCTCTCTGCCTCTCTCTCTCTCTCTCTCTGCCTCTCTCTCTGCCTCTCTCTCTCTCTCTCTCTCTCTCTCTCTCTCTCTCTCTCTCTCTCTCTCTCTCTCTCTCTCTGCCTCTCTCTGCCTCTCTCTCTCTGCCTCTCTCTCTCTCTCTCTCTCTCTCTCTCTCTCTCTCTCTCTCTCTCTCTCTCTCTGCCTCTCTCTCTCTCTGCCTCTCTCTCTCTCTCTGCCTCTCTCTCTCTCTCTGCCTCTCTCTCTCTCTGCCTCTCTCTCTCTCTCTCTCTCTCTCTCTCTCTCTCTCTCTCCTCTCTCTCTCTCTCTCTCTCTCTCTCTCTCTCTCTCTCTCTCTCTCTCTCTCTCTCTCTCTCTCTCTCTCTCTCTCTCTCTCTCTCTCTCTCTCTCTCTCTCTCTCTCTCGCGCGCCTGGGGGCTCGAGGACGGCCCCCCGATAGCTACTGGGGGCCGTCGTTTCCCCCCGATAGCAAACGGGGGCAATCTTTCGCCCCCGATAGCAAACGGGGCCCGCCTTAAAACGCGATAGCTCCCCGGGGCATAAAAAATCCCCCGATAGCTCTCGGGGGATTTTCTCGGTCCCCCGGTAGCTCTCGGGGGGGCTGTTGGCGATCGGGAAAAAATTTCCCCCCGATAGCTATCGGGGGCCCCCGATAGCTATCGGGGGGCGTTGGCTCCTGGGGGGTTGTTTGATTCCCACAGTTACAACAAATCTCACTTAAGATTAAACAGGGGTAACATATAGAACCTTGCGTCTGTAAGTCCGTAAACTCGGTTCTACCAGTACAACTGTGTGTGCGGCGCCCCGACGCCCGTACTCTCTCAGCCTCTCGGGCGCAGGAGGTGCGCGCCTCGCTGCCCTTCTCCTCCCCACGATATATTACGAGATGTCTCTGAAGGAATATGTGAGGAGGGGGTGCTCTGGTTGCCTCCCACAGCGTCTCCCGCCTCCCCGACCACCCCCTCCCTCCCTCTTTCTCTGTGTCCCTCTCTCTGTCTCTCCGTCTCTCCCTGCCTCTCTTAACATTTGTTTTTCTTCGACCCGCCTCCTCTCTCCCTTCTCTTCTTCCCTCTCCCCCCCCCCCCCCCGCCCGCGACTCTCTCACTCGGGCCTCCGCGTTCATCGCCGCTCTCTTCTCCTCTCTCTACTTTTATCTAATACTCCCCCCCCCTTTCTCTCCTCTCCTCTCTCGCCGCCCCCTCCCCCCGCCTTCCCCCGCCGCTCGGCGCACTGGCAGCAAGGCGCGCCCCCCCCTCTCCCCTCCCCCTTCCCCACCTCTCCACTTCTCCCCCCTTTCCCCCAACCCCCTCCTTTCTGCGGCCGCTCCCATCCTCCCTTGCCTCTGTACGGCGCCAGCAGCCTCCACTTACCCTCGAACCCCCTCTCCCCCTTCTCTCTCACCTTCCCTCTCTCTCTTTCTCTCGCTCGCTCTTCAGGGCGCAGGGCATGTCGGCGGGCTGCGCCTGAACCAGCGGTCACGAGTGCCGAGCTGGGGAGAGTATGGCGGCGATCGGTCGCACAGAGGCCTCCTCCGGCTCGCCGGATGTCATTGTCTCCGTCATGTCCAAGCTGCTCGAGGACCTCGTCTCCAGGAATGACCAGGCGAGGCGAAAGACGCTTGCACACATCACAGATACATGCCACCCTACGCGCGTGCGGCGCAGCTTGATGGCTCACTCACGTGCCGCTCAATCACTCACTCACCCACTCATCCACTCTCTCTCCGGCTTTCCCGTGCTCTCAGCTGCCCTTAGCTCCATCTCAAGTGACGCCGTTTCATTCGTCCAAGCCACCGGCCATCACGGTCAGGAGCTACCTTGAGGACAGGTACCTAATGCTCTCTGCGCAGTGTCGCCACCCCCCAGAGACTTCTATTCGTCCAGTCTGCTATTTCGCTTGTGCGCGCAGAGGGAATGCCCTCGACTCATCTCCTACGTTGTGTGTTCTTCAACCCAGAATCCTCAAGTATGCCGGTTGCTCTGAGGAGACCTTCATCCTTGCCTTGATTTACATTGATCAAGTTGTGCAATTCAACCCCGATTTCATTATCAATTCGCTCAATGTCCACAGACTGCTCATCACGAGGTAAGCCTCGTCTACATTGGCTCACACCGAGTCGCTGCGTTCTGCCCCCCAACATGATCTGACTGCCACCCCATGCTGCCATTATTGGTGCAGTATCATGCTCGCAAGCAAGTTCTTTGATGATGTATACTACAACAACGCCTACTATGCTCGCGTAGGCGGCATCTCGAATGTGGAGGTACTTTTCGTCCCTATCGTGCAATGCCCTCCCTCCCCCCCACCTTCTTCCCCCCCCCCCCCCCCCCCCCCCCGCCACCTTCTCCTCGCGCGACCAGTTGTTCATCGTGCCTATCACTTTTATGCAGGTGAACTCGCTAGAGATGGAGATGCTTCGCATGATATCTTTCTCCCTCTTTGTCCAGACGGACCAGTACGAACGATATCGCGCCAGCCTCTATTCACACGTCGGGATACAAAGCCAGCCAGTCACACAGGCCACTGGCCCGGGCAGCATGCAATCGTCTTCGGCCCATGCCGAGGCCGGGGCAGGAGCTCAGCCCATATATGTGCCTCAAGGAGGTGCTGGTGGTGGCGGCGTGGAGGCGATGATGGACTGACGCGCCAATCACAACGCACTCCTCTACCAGCCCATGCAGCTTCGCAGCCATCATCGTTTTCTCCAGCGAAGCACGCACGCCTGGCAAGCGAGCTACTGCGCTGTATGTGACAGTGCGAGCGCACTGCAAATTGCGCGCTGCCTGCTCCCACATAGCCCTCAGTGCAAAGAGGCTGGCACACCATGAAGGTTGATGCTCTCACACGGAGCTGCTCATGGAGTGATGCCTGTATTTCATAAGCGTCAGAGTCTGCATTCGGCAAGGTGACCGGCGGTGAGGAAAGTCGGCGCCTCTGAGATGTCGGCGCGCTGTTGTAGCCCTAGTGCGTGGACGTGCGTCCTCGAAGCCAGATAATCCTTCTAGGTTTGGCACTGGCACTTGGTTTCTGGTCAGCGTTCCCTGTGAGCCTCCAGGAGGTGTACGCGCATTCTAGATCGTCCCTGCGCAATTCTCTCCGCGCTCACCGCGCCAGAGAATGAAAGAGACGGTCATCACAGCTCGATGTGTGCCGCCCGACACGGCAGGGCTCATTGGCTTCCCTTTCGATAGAGCACCTCAGCCCATGAGAGCAACGGGGCTCCTAAATGCATGCGCCTCGCAGTTATTTCCGTAACCTAACGGCTGAGCACAACCACATCTGTAGACGTCGTGTGCGTGTGCGTAATGCTCGCAGCGTGCGTCGGATCTTAGGAAGACGAGCACCTTCGTCTATGACGTGTTGATTACGTTGGTGGTAAGGCTTACTGTTGGATTGTAGTAACGCCCCTTACTTGTTGCTTGTTGCTGCTTGCTACCGTGAGTGGTGTGTGTCGCGTCAACGTCGTGCGTGAGGTGTGTGTCGCGTCAACGTCGTGTTGCAGCAAAGATGAGGGGCGCTTCTGCTAGGTGGACATGTGCGATAACCGTCTGTTAATTGTGGAGTATGAGTATGTGCGAAAGTCAAAGGCGTGCGTGCACGAAACTTTTTTTAATGCGATTGCTCGTGCATTTGCGCATTTGTATTTGCGGAATACCACACTACGCACTGCGCGCAATACACGAATTCTAGACGTTGGACGACTTGGAGGAGTGCGGTGCGGTGTGGCATGTGAGTGCAAATGAATGATAATTTTTATCATATTAGGCGCGTACTACTAGTATACTAGTACGTATTGCTAAGAAATAATGTTACATCCTAGCCAACCCCACTAGCTAATTGGACACTACGTTTCCGAAAAAAAACATCTGAATCTGAAGATTCAAGGCTAAACACACCTATTTGACGAATCCGAGGTTACCACTGCCTCAGATGGGAACAGAAGGGACGGAAGGGAAGCGGCGAGAGGCGCGGCGGAAGTTGGGGGGTGTCCAATGACGGGCTGGACCACTATCGCGCTGGATGCCAGGAAGCAGCCAGGGCGGCAACAAAAAGCAGGAGGGTCATGACAGACAGTGAGAGAGACAGTGGTACAGGGGTGAGGGGGTCAGAACCTGGGACACCTGGGGGCACTGGGGAACCCAAGATACCCCTGGGGCACGGTGATTCTACAACAATCGCACACGCACAAACCCTTACATATACCCCACCACGGTTCTTTGGATAATACTCTGAGACAAACAGGAAGGCGTGCGAGGGAACAAAGAAGGAATCAAGGATTTAGGGAATCGGCGAGTATTGCCTTAGTATGAGCCGATGAAGCGTCGTGAGTGTTGATGAAGGTGAGATTCCTTAGGTGCACTAAGTCGATCTAGAGTGAGCTGAGATCCCCAAGATGCAAGATGAAGGCGAGGTCTAGAAGTCGATGTGCAAATGACTCGGGAACCCTAAGAACTCGATGTGCATCGACTGCAGATGATAATGTAGAGAAGAGTCCAGAAGGTGGTGCACATGATGAAAGAGGCTGATGACTTGATGAAAAGGAATCTGGCAGACAAAGTTATCGGTAAAGCCGATTCTATCGGTAAGGACCAATGGGTTGTGTTGGCAGATGACGGCACTCTGTGATACCCCCCCATAAGGCGAGCACGGAGGGTGAGGCTTAGATACAGAGGATAAAGGTAGAAGAATGGAGAATGCCTTGCATGACAGTCGTAATACTCGGAGTGGTATATGTCACTGGAGCTTTTCGTCAGAGGCAGTCGTTAGAGGCAGACGTCGTTCCTGCCGTAGCTTCTTCGGCGGAACTTGAATTTGAACTCGTCCAACTTTGTGCAATGATGGACGCGCAGTCGTTTAGAAGGGATAGGAGACGGCAGAAGGGAGCGGGCCCAAGGGGCTTGGTGAGGATGTCAGCAAGCATAAGGTTACCGGGGACATGTCGCATAGCGAGGGCGCGCTTTGCAACGAGATCGCGGAGGAAAGCGGCGGCGCGCATTATGTGCTTGGTCTTTTTGAAGGCAACGGGGTCGAGGGACATGTTGATGGCAGACTTGGAGTCGGAGCACAGAAGGGTAGGGCCATCCGGCGGGAGAGATAGGTCGACAAGCAAATCCCGGATGAAGAGGATGTCGCGGGCAGCAAGCATGGCACCGAAGTACTCGGCCTCGGCGCTCGACAACGAGACGGAGCGTTGGGTCTTGGAGAACCAGTGGACAGGACAGCCGTACAGAAAGAAGATGGCGCCCGTACAAGAGAAGCGAGATTCCCAATTTGAGTCGACATGGACTAGAAAGGGCAGCGAGGGATCCGGGCGAAAGAGCAGAGCGCAGGTGGAGGAGTCACGCACGTAGCAAAGGACGCGGACGGCAGCGGCGAAGTGCGTAGGACCAGGGTTGGTCATGAAGCGTGAGAGCTGCGAGGCTGCATATGCGAGATCTGGCCTAGACATGTTGGCAAGCCAGAGGAGGCCCCCAACGATGGCCATATAGGTGTCGCGCTTGGAGGCCATGGAGTCAAAAGCAACAGAGCCAGGCGTGGGTGAATCAGATGGATCGAGGTGGAGGGCGCCGAGAGGGGATTTGAAGGTGCGTGTGGTAGTGCTAGATAGGAAAGCATCATGCCGTTGAAGGAGATCTGAGACGTAAAGACTCTGAGATAAGGTGAGGATCCGACGCGGACGGTCACGAGCCACGGCAACATTGAGGATCCACGAGAGTTCGCCCTTGTCTTCAATGGGGAACCTATCGCCGAGATCGTGAACAAAACGAGCGCGGAGGCCGGAGTCATTGTCGACGATGAGGGCGTTGTCCACGTACACCAGCACCCAAAGCAAAGACGAGCCGCTGATGAAGATGTAGAGACAGACATCGATAGTAGAGCGCGTGAAGCCCCACTTCAGGAGGAAGGAGGTGAGAAGCTCGGCCCATTCGCGCCCAGCTTGACGGAGGCCATAGATAGAGCGCAATAATTTGCACACGAGACGAACCCCGCGACAGTCACGAGGCGGGAGGCCAGGTGGCATGCGCATGAAGAGGGGCTGTGGAAGAGTGGCTTGCAGATAAGCTTGGCGGACGTCGATGGAGGACAAGTTGTAGTCACGAGCGGCAGCGATGGCAAGCACGAGACGGATGGTAACCGTTTTGACCACGGTAGAGAAGATGCGGTCGAAATCGACTCCGTATCGTTGAGTATTGCCGTCGGCGACGAGGCGGGCCTTGAATTTCTCGATGGAGCCGTCGGCCTTGCGTTTGACGGCGAAGACAAAATGGCAATGCATAAGATTGGCGCCTTCGGGCATGGCGTCCTCGGGAACGCACTCCCAAGTGCGAAGTGCCATGAGGCCGCCGAGCTCCTTGTTGATGGCCACGCGCCAATAGTCGGCATGGGTGGACTGAAGCGCTTGACGGTACGTCTTGGGGACCGTCACATCCCCCATGTCGGCAACAACGGTGACGGCTTGGGCGAAGGGTGAAAGGTCGCTACCGGCGTGAGCAAAAGGTGGACAGCTGTCGCCGGTAGTGAGCAGGTCGGAGGTAAAAGCAAAACATAAAGGGTCAGATCGACAATCGAACCCTGCCGCTGCAGCTCCAAGAGCAAACACAGCTGCAGCCTGAGCCATAGAGGTATTCTGCATTGCAGGCGTGTGAGCAGAAGTAGTATTCATACCATGACGTTGGTGCTCGAGCTCAAGGAGGCGTGGGGAGCGACGAATTGCAGATGGTGCTGCAGTAGGTGCAGGTACAGGAGTTGGAACGGGGGCAGGGGAGGGGGCAGGTGCAAATGCAGCTGGATCGTCGTCATTCTCAAGCCAGTTGGGTCTAGGCTCATCCTTGAGGCCTGGGAACTGGTCCTCCCATACGCGGATCTTGGCTGCAACAATGACACGTTTGGAGTCGAGTAAGTAGACAACATGGCCAGGGCTCTCCTCAGAAGGCCCCATGTAGAGGCCATACCAACCTCTGTCGGCGAAGTGGCGATCGCCAACACGTCGCGGCACGGGGGCAACGACGGCACAAAGGCAACCAAAAGCATAGAGACAACGGATGTCAGGGGGATGCCCAGTGAGGAGTTGATAAGGCGACAAGTTCCGGCGAGAAGGTCGTGGAAGCCTGTTGGTGATCCAAACCGCTGTCTGCATGGCAAAGGGATGAAAGGACGGAGGCAGACCAGCAGCAGCAAGAAGGACGCGGGCTGTACCAAAGGTGACGCCCCACATACGTTCCACATGTGAGTTTTGTTGCGGCGTGTATTCTAGGGCGGTCAAACAGGGCTTTTAACTTCTAAGGGTGAAAATTCACTAAGTCAAGATTGAGGTTTCATAGCGAGATCTTAGGATATGCTACTGGAAATGGATATATTAGGCAGAATCTAATGAGAAATATGCAAATTTTCGACGCCATTCAACACACAGACCCAAAAACGTTTTTGCGCTCGTGCGAAATCGACGTCGACCACAAAAGTGCACCACAGGTCGCGCTGTGCGACGCGCGCCTGCGTTCCCCGGGCACGGTTACCCCCGGGCAGGCAGTACAAAACCCTGCGCGGGCGCACGGCGTCGCCTGCGCCCTCCACCTCGCCCCTGCTGGCATCTACTGCCAGCCCCTCGCGCGCATGCAGTGCGCGGCAGGCCGCGAGCCGTCAAAATGACGGTGCTGCGCATGATGGGCTGCCCCATCACGCGCGGCACCGCCTCAGCATGGTGGGAGGTGGTGTCTGCTGGCCTCCTGGCCGCGCAGACCCTCGCCAGAGCGGCCACAGGCCGCTTGCGAGGCCACTGGCGAGGCCAGCGACCATCGCTGCGGCCGCCATCGCGCGCCGCCGCAGGAGAAAAAGATCAAATTGATTATAGTTTTGCCAAATTATAACCTTAGTAATTCTTATTTTAGTCTTCATTTCACCAGTCCAAGACACATATGAGCACAATACATGACCATCAGCATGCCCAAATGCCAATGTTTCGGTAGCCAACCAGTCTTACCATATGAGACTGTCGAATCATCGAAAGAAAGGGAGGGGTTGTCTCTCGAAATCGAACGTGAGACGCTCGAAGACACGAGGCTGTCCGTCAATTCAGCACGTCAATGCGAAAACAAAACTACTTTTTGTGCTCCATGTTGGGATGTTGTGCCATAAAAACGGGCAAACTATTGACTGGCCCGTGCTTGGCGGGCACGACTTGTGTGTCTCCGAACGTGAATGGCCTTGGAGGTCATCCGTGTGTACAAAAAATTCTAAAAGTTGGCTCGTGATGAGCGCAAAGCAGCCGGTGTCCAATCGTGATTCACGACACGATTGCCCACAGAAATCGATCGCAACCATCACGCCTGAAGCTTTCAGGCCGCTGCTTGGCTAGATTACATATTGAATCTACTAGTAGCCAAAAGAACGGGCGGTCAAGAGCTCGAAATTCGCCCTTCTGCCCAATTTTCGAGCCCTCCGTGCGGAGAAAACTTCTCCCTTTAGACGTCAAACAAAAAGCTATCAATTCTACAGTACTGTTCGGCCGCGCGCGTCGCGCCGTCGCAGATCACGCTGCAGGCTAGCTTAAATTACATTTCTAGATTGCTACCAGCCCTATGATGCACGTGAAAATCCGAGGAGCCGACGAAAACATAGAGAGAACACCTGCCGCCGATGCTCTGGTTGAGCATTGGCGGCAGGTGTTCTCCCTGCCTCACAGCGTCGAAATACGAGTCGGGAACCTGACGTTTGGGGCGGCAAAGGAATTGTAGGTATGGGCCTGGTCGATCTGCGCCAGAGCGGGCGCGATCGGCAGCGCACCTGTCCCGCCAGCGGCCAGCAAATTTTTGTCGACCAGCGAGCAGCATCGAGCGCCATGGCGTCCTGGTGCTCCAGCTCCTCGTCAATCGCGAGCCCGGGCGAATCCTGCGGGGCGAGGGTCGGGACAGTCAAGGAGCATCCTGTGACAGCCGAATGAGCCGTGTGCGAGCTGTGTGTGGTGCGTATGTGCATGCGCGGACGTCATCGCTGGGGCACCAGGGTTTGAAATTTGCTTTATAGGCAATATGGGGCGTCGGACCCCTAATTTAAGAGGTGTGTAGGCACCTTTTAGAATAAAGAAACACATCTCTCAGTGGGAGCGACGTCTAGTTCGGCTCGTGTGAGCCGCCAGAGCGTGTGCAAGGGGGGGGGGTCCGACGGGACTTCGCACCGTCTTTTCGGACGAGGATTCTGAAAAGGCGGGGAGACCCTCCGAGGCGCTTTCGCCGGGGCTTTCCGCTCACGGTCAAAAATGTCGACCCATCCCCAATATTAGTACTTAAAAAGCCCTGTTTGACCGCCCTATGTATTCAGATGAGTAGCTTGCACGGATACGACGGTGAGCAAGGAAGTCTCGGAAGTGATAGGAGAGGAAAGCGCTTCCCTTGTCGGATCGCACAATGGAGGGCTTGTATGTGCCGTCAAGGGAGCGAAGATGAGCGGCGACGTCTGCAATGAATTGGCCTAGAGCTGAGGCTGCGACCTCGGCGGTCATGGCTCGCGCGGGCCATACCCGGGTGAAGCCGCTACCAGCATCCACAGTACCGCAGTAGCATGTGTACTTGAAGAGGATGCTCTCCAAAAGCGGGCCGGCAAAGTCCATGTAGACCATGGCTCCGGGAGGCGGTTGGGCGTCAAGGGAAGTTGGGAGGCGGGAGAAGGGGGCGGCGCGCATGCGACCACGGACAACTGCTTCCGGCATGGGGAGGCCAGTCGGGGGGCGGTGGCGAGACAGGTTGTGGCCAACGGTGGCGGTGGGCACAAGCGACCATTGATCAGCGTAAGGAAAACCGAGGCGTCGATAGAGCAGAGCGTGTGAGGCAAGGTCTCCATGCACCACAGTAGCAGCTGCCGAAGCAGAGGCCGCGGAGGGGCGAAGTGGGCAGAGGACAGAGTGAGGACGGGTGTCAGAAGGTGCCACGAATCGCACTGGGATGCGAAATGCGGCTGAGTCATCGTGGACACGTATGGGATGAGCGCCAGGAACATGGATGTAGCCTGCATCGAGGTCATGGCGGAAACCAAAAAGATCTCGCATAACCCGTGTAGAATACAGCACAGTATTGCACTCAGCCAAGACAAGGACGTTTGGAATCTCGTAGCATTCCCAAGTGTCGCCGACAAGGAGGTACACCAAAGCAATCCCAACTGCCTGGGCGACAACGGGACCAGCAGCAGTGTCAACACCTAGGCGAGGGTGGGCATCCGTGACGCGCCACAGGCGGTCAAGGCGGTCAACAACCCAAAACGTAGCCATGGAGTCAACAAGAGCTTCTTCCTCAATCGGCGTCTTAGTCTCGGTCGCAAGGAGAGGCAAGGGACCTTTGGCACAAAGGGCATAGCCAAAGGTTCGCATGCTAGCGGTGTAGGCTTGGATGGCACCATTAGCATCATTTTGATCTGATGCGATGGCAGAAGCCGCGGCATGGGCCTGGGTATAGGCCATGAGAGGGGTGCCACTTGTAGAAGGCGGCTGGTGTGGCGCCTGTGATGCTTCAGGTGGATTAGTTACAGTAGGTGTAGGGGTAGTTGCAGCAGCCTGGGCGTAGGTTGATGATGAGGTTGAGGCAGGCACAGCCGCAACACGAGAGGCATCACGATCGAGTAATTCGAGTGCACGTCGTGTGAGCCGAGAACGAGTGCCGGAGGTCGTAGACGTTGATAAGCGGGGGCATATGTCTGCATGATGATCAGCCCCGCACCCGCGGCACTTGGTTGTGGGTTGTTTGCAAAACGGCCGATTGTGTGAGCCCAAACAACGGAGGCAAATGGGCTCACCCTTCGGCGGAGGACGCTCGCTTGACGGCCGACCTTTCCCTTTGGATGAGGATTTAGGTGCGGTGACGGCGAAAGCATGTGCAGCAGGGCGTTGAGCCGAGAGTTCCGCACGAGTTTGACTGACATATTCTTCATAATGGTCAACAAAGGAGGTTAGCCGCCTGCCGCGTACGAATTGCCGGAGTTGTGAGTAGGCCAAGGGGAGTGAATGGAGCGGCCCTACGCGGTACGTCGTAGACACCGCCCTCACTCACCGTCGACAAGACGGCTTGGCGGACACTGGAGCGGGCCCGTCTGTAGTGACGACTGCTCTACTCACCACGTTACCCCGCGACGCCTGCGTCGCACGGGAACGCGCGACGACGCGGCCGGCCGTCGTAGGACCCGACGGCAACCCACTCCGCGTCCGTGGCTATGCCACCCTTGTCTTCTCCCTAGCTGCCGTGGAATTTCGCCATCGCTTCCTGGTCGTCGAAGGATCCCCGATGCTCCTCTTGGGGAACGACTTCCTGGAAGCTCATCGGGCCTGCATCGACTACTCGCTCAACGCCGGCGACGACAGTCGCCTCTCCCTCATCGTAGGGGGCAGTCGCGTCGATGCTCGTGTGTCCACTCGACCCAGGCCCACCGCGCCTTTTCTCGCCGCTGCGGTGGACGTCGCCGCCGGCGAACCACAATCCGACTCCCTCCTGTCGCTAGCCGCCCCTCTCCGCCTCTCCGCCCGTTTGCTTACGCAAACGGGGCCCATTTCTTACTTACCGCACTCCATGGGGGGGGGGGGGGCGCAAACGCAAACGCGCAAACCCCCCCTCTCCCTCTCTCCGTTCTCTTCCACCTTTGGCTCCTTGCGGCGCGTCGCCATGCGGCGCGCCACGGCCTGCTCTTAGAGGTCCTTTGGGGCTCCCAGAGGGCCAACCAGGGCAGCTTAGGGGGCAGTGGAGGCTGGGGCTTGCCCTTGGCCCCTCCTTCCTCTCCCTTGCTCGCCTTGCTGGCCCTGGGTGGCCCCTAGAGTCCCCAATCTGCCTACCGACTAAAAAAAATCCTGAAGATTCGGGGCTAACACCTACTGGCTACTAGAACTAGAACTAGGTACCTCTACCGCTACCCGCTGACACCGCCCTTTCCTCCCTTCCCTCCGCTTCCTTCCTCACTTTCCCTCCATCATTCCTTTGTCTTCGGTATTCCGGGGTACGGCCCACGGGTGCGCTACCTTGGGCCTGGTTCAGAGTGCGGGTTCGGGGCAGGCCTTTTGAGTGTTTGTGCCTGCCTACCGACTAGAGGGGGGGGGGGGGGGGGTGAGTACGATTTCTGCCCATGTGGACCTGGGAGTGCGTCTCCTGGCGCCCGCGCCCATTGGGGGCCTGGGCCAGGATGGTGAATGCTCCGCTCATGCCAGAAGGCAAGGTCTGAGGGTGACCGACAGGCCTCCCGGAGGGGAGTTGGAGCCTGAGGGGTACGTGTGTGGCCCTGAATCTTTAGATGTTTTTTCAACCGCGACTATGAAATTTGGTATGAGTATGAGATAAGTAAGAAATACACTGTCGATTCGGGGGCACAACGGCTTGACACACGCCACACGCTCGAAAGAGGCGTATGAGTGGCCAGGTAGCGGCGTGGGAGAGAAGGAGCAACCACGAATCATGCGAGGTGAAGTACTTGATGCATGCTTATGTGACATGCCGAGCTCGACCAACGGCATGCACCAAGTGTCGTCGATAACTAGCAGCACTAGTGGAGACGAGCGTCTAGAGAAGGAAACAAGGAGGATATAATAGGGAAGGACGGCATCAAGTGGGGCTCTTTACAGTGAGCGTCGAGCGGCATTGAATCGATCAACCGCTTCGATTGCTGCAAACTGGCTCAGCAATCCGCCAAAAATGGGGATGTCCATGTTGGCGTTCAAGGCTGTAGCCCTCCCGCGGAAGAGGCACGTGAACTCAAGCATAGCGCTGTTGACGATGCGCTCACGCAGGTAGAGTCGACAAGATCACGGCTGCTCTGGCAAGCTAATGAACCAGGTCGGCTCGGCTCGGACATGCAGATTAGCATATTTATGTGAGGGCAGTTCACCACAAAAAGCACACGGAGATGGGGACAGGCAAATGTCGAAATCACATTCGAACCAAGTCGAAAGCATTTTGGGGATGCACCGCTCCTCATCCGAGAAAGCGGCGACTTTCGGTAGCATAGCCGACTGCCGCCGGGATGCCACACGTGAGACGACCATGGCCGAGCGCCTCGTCTACGAGGCCGCGCGTCCACATGGCTCGGCTCGGAATTGTGCCGCAAAGGCACCGTCTGAGGCTGCTTTAGCAGTCGAGCAGTAACATCGTCCTTTAGCGTTTTCATGGCGGGTAAGGAGATAGAGAGGCAAGAAACAAGTAGGAGGCGAGGCCGATGACCTATATAGGCCTGCGTGGCGACCACTAAGTCGCGCGCAGGTCGAACGGATTCATGGCAGCAAAATGAGAGAGAGGCGAGTAGTGGTCCGTGGAGCAATCCAAATCACAACCGGAGTGTTCGGTGCGCGTCATCGCAGAAGCATCGTCGAAGAGCCCCCAGGGTGGACATACGCATGGGAGGCCGTCAGCTGTCATTTGGGCGTCATCATGAAGCTCACTAGACTGAATTCAAGCGCTGGCTGGGCCGCGCACGGACACTACGGCGGTTGAGAACTCTTCCATCTCCAGACCAGTGTCTGCAGGCACCAAGGGGCCGCGTTGCCAGGAGATTTGTGTTGGGTCAAACACCTCAATGGAGAGTTCCTGCCCCTGAGAATCATACTCAGTGCTAGCGCAGAAGGCGTAGATCTTGCCGCCCACGGCCGCGGCGCAGTAGAGGCACTTCACGCGCGTGAGCGCGGGCGCCTCGGACCATTTGCCAGTGGCGGGGTCAAAGACCTCTGCAGTGGTCAATGCCTCATACGCACTCGAGCGCCCTTGGCCATAGCCGCCGACGACGTAGATCTTGCCGTCGAGGACAAGACAGGCCGCGCTCGAGCGGGGCGTGAGCAGCGAGGGCATCGGCCGCCACTTGCCAGTGGCCGGGTCGTAAGCCTCGACCGTGGCAAGAGGGCCACCGCGCGCACGCGCACGCCCACCAACCGCATAGATGACACCATCGAGCACAACGCCACTGTGCTCAAAGCGTGGATTGAGCATCGGAGGTGCGGCAGACCATATGTTTTTGGAAAGGTCGAATACATGCATCGACGACTGCGCCACCTCGTCCTCATCGTTCCCTCCGAATGCGTAGATCTTGCCCTGGTACGCGACGGCCGCCAGACTGTCTCTCGGTGTTGGCAGCGGAGCAGCGTCCGCTCCAATGCCGCGCTCTGGATCGAAGCACCACATGCGCTGTGTGGTTGCGAAGTCTTCCATACCGGCGTGCCAGAGGAGCCCGCCAATCAGGTAAATTTGGTCGTTGAGGGCAACTGTCGCCTTCCGTACCCAATCGGCCTCGGCTCGCCAGTCGTTCGGATTGACGGGAACCCGCAGCTGGCACCACTCGCCCTTCTCATTGTTTTGGAAGTCGAGGAAACCTTCGACGCGCACGTCGTCGGAGACCGTCATCTTCCCAAAGAAGTAGGCGCGGTTCGGCCGACTGTATCGCCGGCGCGGTGTGCAGGCATTGTACGCCGCCTCAATCATTTGTTGCGTCAAGATGGAAGTGTACGGCTGCATGACCGGCTCCTTGAGTACTACGCCCTCAATCACTTCGCGTGAGAGGAGCCGAAACCGCACCTCTGAAAGCAGTGAGGTAACGACACTACTCGGGGGCTGCTGTTGCTGGGCCTTAATCCAGTCGATAACAGCTTGATAGACAGTCTCCTCCGGTGAACAGAGCTCGTCCTCGATGAGGAGGCCCTGAAGATGCTGGTACGGCAAAGTGAGGAATGACGGCTGCTTCACGACAGCTGTGAAATGGCGCATCGCAGCGAGCCGGGCCTTAGTGGCTAGGTCTGGCAGCGTGAGGGTCTCGGCGAAGCCCCAAACGCTGACCGCGTTTGAGCCGTCTAGCCGCTCCTCCACCACCTCGCATGCTGCCTGAAGCAGGTCATCCACGTGTAAGAACTGCGCGGTGCTGAGCGTCTCCATCAGGTCGTCCTCCGAGACGGAGCACTCGCCCGAGTAGAGGAAGTCGAGGACGCATCGGAAGATGTCGGGGTCGATGTGAGAGATTGAAATCTTGGATCCCCTATCCGAGTTCGCGATGGCGCCTCTCGCCCACCCCGAACCCGAGGCGAGGATGATCTTGTGGGCGGCGAAGGTGCGCCGGCCGATCTGCACCTCCACATCTGCAAAGGCTCCCTCCTTCCAGAGCTGTGCGAGCGCGGGGTTGCGTTCGGTGGAGGCGGCGAGCGTGATGGCGCTCGAGCGCTCGGGCGCGTCGAGCCGCGCTCGCTTATGCATCACGGGGCGGGGGCGGGGGTGGGGGGCAGGGAGAGGGGAAGAGGGGAGGGAGAAGGGGGAGGGGGGGGGAAGGGTGGGGGGGGGGGGGGAGTGCGGAGGTGGGGGGGGTGGGGGGGGGGGGGTGGCGGGATTGCAATGAGCGGCCCGCGCGGGTGGCGGGTAAGGGATTGTGGCGAGGAGTGAGAGAAAGAAACGGGCGGGGGAGGAGGTGTTGGTTTCCGCGCTCGTACGGGCAAGGGATAGAGGAGAGAGAGATATTGGAGAAGAGGAGGTGTCCTCCCGGGGGAGGGGGGTGTGGAAGGTGGGGGAAGAGGGGCGCGGCGGGCCTGGGAGGGGGGCGGGTATGCAATATCAGGTCGCGCCACCCCGCGCGGGGAGAATGTATCTCGGAAGGATGCCGAACATTGTTGAGGCGACTACGGGGGGAGCACGACAATCTCATCCACCTCCGAGCCATTCCGGCGGTTCTTTTGTTTTTGAACGCGGCAGGCTGGTTCGCCGATGTTTTCTAACTGTGCGACCGGTACAACTAGCCTCCCCTTGGATCTCCTCGGAGTATCTTCGGGTACAGGGCGAGCTGCACCGAATCGGCGCCGGCTGCGCCGCAGATAGGTTTACCCGAAGGATTGAGAAGGATCGCCAACACTCCGTCGAAGGGGGTGAACGGGAGACCCCCCCCCTCGCCTTCTGCGACGTCGATGAGCATGGGAACCGCCCGGCCCCAAACCCACCCCCAGGCCCTCTCTGGGGGGGGGGGGGGGGGAAGGGGGGGGGGATTGGGGATCCCAGAGGCTGTCGGCTCGTGCGCGCCCGCCTCGTGGCTCCGCCGCCAGCCCTTAGAAGTTCAAATTGCTGTTTGACCGCACTACAGTATTCGAGTACAAGTAGGTGGTATAAAAAATAGTCGGACGCGAACTCAACTCAAACTTTTTGACCGTTTGAACATAGTCAACTAACTGAAACCTTTAAAGGGTCAAAAAACGAACATAGTCAACTACCTACTACTCCTCAGGCCACCAAAGTGAACAGAGACAACTACCCACTACTGACCCTCCCCCTTAAAGTGAACACAGTTGAGACAAGAGGCAAGAGGCAAGCACCCCTCTCACGCAGCCCCACGTACGTACATGAGATACATGATGGCTCATACTAGCCCGATGCACGCAACACGTGCACACAGAGAAGAAGACAAATGTGTAGAAGACTAGGCTTCGCCGTCCGAAAAGAAGCCTCCGTCCTCTTCCTCGTCTTGCTCCTCTTCCTCTCCATCCTCCAAGCTGCTTTCCACCTCAGACTCGGACTCGCTGTCCGATGCATGAAGTGCCATCGGAGCTGTCATCGTCCTTGGCGTCACCACCGTTACCGTGATCGCTCCTGCTTCCCGGGACGCTGCTGCCCGACACGCCTGCGTCCGTGCAGCCTACATCTGGATGATTGGTGATTGGAGGCGACGTACTTCTCGAGGAGGGAAGCGACTAGGGCCAGGTCAGAGTTTCGCGCCGGACCCCCCAAAGTTTCGCGTGAAAGTTTCGCAAAAGTTGCTCACCGGCTAGCCAAGTTTCACAAAAGTTTTGCGGAGTTTCTTCATCGGATTATGGGTTAGGTTATTGGTTGTTGACTAGTTGTTGTGTGGAGCTGGATTGCTATTATTGCGCACGCACACCATCGGACAAATAGCAATAAATAGGTAGTGAGTAGCAGCAGCAACAGCAGCAGCAGCAGCAGCAGCAGCAGCAACAGCAGCAGCAGCAACAGCAGCAGCAGCAGTAGCGTCGTAGCAGAAGCGTAGCAGCAGAGCAGCAGCAGTAGCAGCAGATAGCAGTAGTATTGGATGGAGCTCACTACTCCCGATTCCGATTCACAATTCCCACACGTTCATATTCAACGTACATTCTCTCACGCCTGTGGACGTCGTCCCACAGGCGGGTGGCCTCGAAAGCGACGCACGCGCTAACGAGCGAGAGCGAGCGCGGAGAGGGAGCACGGAGAGACGGAGAGACCACCCACGGAATATCTTGGGACCGGAGAATATTTTGGACGAAATCCCTTCCGTCAGCTGAGGAGAAGAGGAAAGAGAGAGGGACGGGCCGACACCCCGAGAGACACACGAATGCCGCGAAAACGCGGAGATACTTGAAAATGACGCGAGAAGAGGGGGCCGAGACCTCCCAGGGGCACGAAGTGTCACATGCAACAGGCGTTTACGTTTGTTTTGCCACAGGAACACCACACCAGCAGGTCTGCCCCAGCCCACCCCCTGCACTTGGCCCGTTGTAGTGCACGCGGGCCCCCCCCCCGATACCAAAGACAAAGGAATGAAGGGGGTGGTGTAAGGGAGTGAGTAAACTGGGGTATAGGCGATGTCGTGAGTGAGTACCGTGAGTACGTGGACTGTATAGCTAGCGTGAGTAGCCCGAATCTTCAGAAGTTTTATTATTATATATCCGAAGTGATCGCCGTGGTCGCGCGACATGACGCTCCCCTTCGGACTCTCCGCCACGTGGGAAGTTACAAGGGAGACACGCTCCGGCAGGCGCTGCGGAGTCTCTCTCTCTCTCTCGCTCTCTCTCTCTCCGTCTTTCTCGCGACGCGTTTGCGTTATCGGTGATTTGGGGTCTCGGTTGCTTGATGTTTTGCTTGGTTTGGGTGAATGATTCTGGTGTGTTCGTGAGGCGGTGTATCCTGTCGTTCTCAGGTTCTTTGTCCGTCGTTGTTCGCTGTGTCGCTGCACTCTAGCAGCCTAGGCTCCCTCCCTGAGGGAAGAGTTCTTTGTAGGTCAAACAATCTCTTACAATCTGTTGCGGGTAAAGGGGGGGCCTTGTACACTTCCCCCCGTCCGTTCCGTTTTTAGGTCTTCCCGCGCGACTCCCTCTCCGTCGCCGCGCCCCAGTCCCCTTCTTCCCGTATCGTCCCGTATCGGTCCGCCCCCCCCTCTCCTCCCCGCGGAAGCCCTCTTCCCCCTCTCCCCTCCCGTCTCTCCCGAGTGCTTCCTTGAGTTCCCGACCCCCTTTTGTCTATCTCTTTCCCGCGCGATTCCCTTCCCCCCCCCGCGCGTGACGTTTTCTCTCGGTGTCTTGACTACGCTCCGCGCCATCGCTCGAGCGCCTTCCGTGCCCCCTTGTCCGTCCCTCGTTCCCGTTCTCGTGTCGCTGTGCCCCGTGATGGCTGAGAGTGCGCCCATGTCTTCGGCCCCGTCCCCGCACGCTTCCTCGGCTCCCGATTGTTCACCCTCCATGCTCCAGTTGGGCCATACTTCTCATGTTACAGTTCAGCCTCCTCTCACACCCAGCCGCACCACAGCCACAGCTCCACAAGATTCACCACATGGTAGCGGAGGAGTGCCTTCCTCACCCTTCCATCCTCTCCTCACTCCTCACATCCCCACCGCCACCGCCCCTCCAGCCCCATCCGCCTCACCCAGCTCTAACCAACCATCTCACATGGTCTACCCACAATCCACACAACCACAACCACACTGGCCACAACACGCCAGCACTGCCGCCACACCTGCGCAGCCAGCGTTCTACTCCCCTCTGCCGCCTCTCGACCCGCCCGATGCCCTTACCACCGCCGTCCCTGCCCACCCCACTGTCCACCTTTTCCCCCCTCTTCCAAACCCCCAACATACCTTCACAAATCTGCCCCAACCGAGCCACCCCCATCACCCCCCCTCGCACTCCTTGCCCGGCCACCCTCCTCTCATTGACTCCAACCTCTACCGGCTTCCGCCGGGCGCCGTTCCATCCCCGTCACCGCTCCACCTCTACAATCATCACCCCTCCGTACCCATCTCCCTTCCCTCGCCTTCACCCGCCTACCACACCCGTTCCCACCTCCCAGTCCCTCAACAACCCCACCCCTCCACCCCCCTCCCGCGCTCGCCATCGCCCACCCCTACCCACTCACCACCGACTCATCCCTCGCCGCCGCCATAGCACACCACCTCTTCTACCTCCAATCCACCCACCCCTCCCCGATTCCCCACCCAATGCCGTCGCCGTCATCGACAACAACACCCCCGCCGCCCCCGCTGCCTCCACCAACGTTGACGGCGCCTCCACCGATGGCGCCCTCCCCGCCGACGCCACCTCAGCCGCCACCGCCGCCGCCGCCTCCCCCGCCGCCGCCGCCGCCTCCCCCACCACCGCCGCCGCCACCCCCGCCAGCGAGACCCCCGCCCCCACCACACCTACCAGCCTCGTTGGCACCGCCCTCGCCCGACCTCTATGACCTCACCTACGACCCTCTCACCTTCGACGCATCCCGCTCCGACCGCCCACCTCGCCTCATCTCCTTGCCACCCGGCTCCACCTCGGCTCTCGCGTACGACCTCGACCCCGACTCCTACACCTCTTGGTTCCGTCGCCTCTCCACCCGATGCATCCTCGCCCACGAACCCTTCCGCGTTTTCTTCCGACGCCCCCTCTCCTCCCCCACTCTCGCCTCCGAGCACGTCCTGGATCGCTCGTTGTCCTCCATCGTCCTCGATTGTCTCTCCCCGACGGCGACTCGAGTCGTCAACTTCCTCGAGGACTGCCCGGAAGCCTCCATGGACAGCGGCCGCGCCCTCCTCGCTCGCATCGAATCCTCCATGTCCGCACTAACCGGCGCCGCTGCTGAAGACGCCGAAGAAACCTTTCTCTCCTTTCGCCCTTTCGCGATCGGCATGTCGCCGGACGAGGCGCGCCGCGCCGCGCAGGTCGCCATCACCCGATTCCGCCGCCTCCCCTCCTTCAACCCGACCGACCCCCTAGCCCTCCATCGCATGCTCCTTCGCAAACTGCCCGATGGGATCGCCCCCCGCCGCACGCAAGCCCTCCGCGAGCTCAGCGAAGCTCACATCCAAGGCCGCCTCGCCTGGACAACGCCGCAGCTCATCGCCACCATCGCCCTCTGGCTCCGCTCGCCCCCGTCACCCCCCGCTTGCGCCGCCGGCGCCCGCCACACCCCCGATGACCCCACCGACCCCCCCCCTTCCAGCCCCGAACCCACCGTCCACGCCGCCTCCACCAACCCCCACTCCACACGTCCGAGCCGCCCGTCATCCTGCTTCGTTTGCGGCAAGCCTTCTTGCAACTCCCGCACTTGCCCCCTCCGCTGCCCCACCTGTGGCGACAAGTTCTGCGTCGGCGCACGCCCGACCTTCGCCTGCGTCGTGCACGCCGCCGCCCCGCCCAACCCCCGCACCCTCACCAACGCCCTTGGCGAGCCTCTCCCAACCCGTTTCTACGAACACCTCGCCCGCCTCTGGGTTGAGCGGCATCACCCCCTGTCATCCACCCCCCCTCGGCTCATGTCGCCTTTACCCCGCCTCACCCCGACCCATCTCTCCTCGAAGCGGACGCGCTCCTCGACGCCTACCTCGACGAGTTTTCCCCGCCTGCCCCGCCCACCCCTCCCGAACCGACCACAGTCGGCCCGCTCTGCTCCGCTGCTCTCGCGTACTCCCTCGCCGTCGCCTCCGACGCCCTCGAGCCCTCCGTCTCTCACTCTAGCATCGCCGCCCGGCCCGCCCCCGCCATGCTCAGCTTCCAGCTCGACGGTGGCGCGAACGCCAACATCCTTTGCGACGCCTCCGCCTCCGCCCTCTGCCTCCACTCCCCCTCGTCCGGCGTCATCAAAGGCATCGCCGGCGGCCTGCTTTACGCCTCCGAAGCCCTCGCCCACGTCTCCTTCGGCGCCCTCTCCGCTCCCGCTCACACCATCGGCTTCCTGTGCGCCTCCGAGGGCCCCAACATAATCTCGGAGTCTGTCCTCATCGACTCCTTGCACGTCGAGATCCACAAAAAGCCCGCCCCACGCCCCTCCGAAATGTTTTTTCCGGACGGCACAACCCTCGCCCTTCGCCGCGCCCACGGCCTCTTCTACATCGATGTCGCCTTCCACCCGCCCCCCACCGCGGACGCCCCGACCGCCAACGCCGCCTCCCTCCTCAATGCCAACGACTCCGCGCTCCTTTGGGCCGCCCGCCTCGGCACGGACTCTGCCGGCCTCGTCGCCACGTCCCGCTCCACGCACGGCATTCGTCTCGACTCCCTCTCGCCCGCCCAACGCGCCGCCGTCGACTCCAGCCTGCCCCGCGCGCTCGCCCAGGCCAAACACGCCCCCGTCCGCGGCACGCCCACCCGCGACCTTGCCACCCGCCCCGCCGCCCTCTTCATCTGCGACGGCTTCGGCCCGCACTCCGCCGCATCGCCCGCCGACGGAGCGACCTACCACTTCGAGGCCATCGACGAATTCACGTCCTACGCCTTCGTCTCGCCGGGCCGCACGCACACCGTCGAGGACTGGCTCGTCTTCCTCCGCCGCGTCGCTCTCGAATCCCGCGCTCTCGGCCATCAGCCCCTCCGCCTCCGCTTCGATCGCGCCCCCGAGCTCGCCACCACCGACTTCCGGGCTCGTGTCGAACGCGAACTCGGCCTCCTCGTGCAGCTCACCTCTCGCGAGCACCACGAAGGAGTCGGCCGCGCCGAACGTCACCACGACATCATCACCCGCGCAGCCGAAGCCATGCTCCGACGCGCCCGTCTGCCCACGTCCTTCCTCCTCCCCGCGCGCGAGTACGCCAACTTCCTCGACAATCGCACCGCCCGCCCCGGCGCGCCCCTCACCAAGTTCCAGCGTTTCACCGGCAACGTCCCCTCCCTCGAGCGGCCCACCCCACTCATCTTCGGTTGCGCCGTCGTCGTGGTTGAGGACGTCCGCGGGCCGAAAGGCAGCCTCGACCGTCCTCGCGCCTCCGTCGGTCGTTTCCTCGGCATCCGCGGCTCTTCCTACCTCGTCCTCCGCGACAATCGCCTTGGAGTCGTCCACCAACATCACGTGCGTCCTCTCAACGAGCTCGCCCTCGTCCGCTCCAGCCTCCCCTCCGCCGTCGCCGCCGTCGACGTCGCCGTCCAAACTCTCGCCGACGCCGCACCCTCGCCACTCGTGCCCGTCGTCGACGCCACCCGCACTGCCCCTCCCACCGTCGACATCCCACTCGGCGCTCGCCTCGAAGTCCTCTGGCCCCAGCCGATTTTCTGACAAAGTGGCTCCCCAAGCGCAAGCTCGACGCTTGCGTCCGTTACGCCACCAACGCCTGGGCCCACGCCTCCGCCTGAATCATTCGGCCCCGCCTCCACTCTCCCCGCCTTCTGCGATGCGCACGCCACCCCGACATCGGCTCTCGCATCGGGGGGGGTGTTGCGGGTAAAGGGGGGGCCTTGTACACTTCCCCCCGTCCGTTCCGTTTTTAGGTCTTCCCGCGCGACTCCCTCTCCGTCGCCGCGCCCCAGTCCCCTTCTTCCCGTATCGTCCCGTATCGGTCCGCCCCCCCTCTCCTCCCCGCGGAAGCCCTCTTCCCCCTCTCCCCTCCCGTCTCTCCCCGAGTGCTTCCTTGAGTTCCCGACCCCCTTTTGTCTATCTCTTTCCCGCGCGATTCCCTTCCCCCCCCCGCGCGTGACGTTTTCTCTCGGTGTCTTGACTACGCTCCGCGCCATCGCTCGAGCGCCTTCCGTGCCCCCTTGTCCGTCCCTCGTTCCCGTTCTCGTGTCGCTGTGCCCCGTGATGGCTGAGAGTGCGCCCATGTCTTCGGCCCCGTCCCCGCACGCTTCCTCGGCTCCCGATTGTTCACCCTCCATGCTCCAGTTGGGCCATACTTCTCATGTTACAGTTCAGCCTCCTCTCACACCCAGCCGCACCACAGCCACAGCTCCACAAGATTCACCACACAATCCAACACTCTAGGGCCGCTAGGAGCGCCTCGCCGCCCCACAGCCCTTCGTTCGCCGTTCGTTCCCAGTCCAGACACCCAAATGGGGATGCCCGACCCCATCCAGAATTTCATTCACCCGACTCCCGGCGGGGAGGAGGGCCAAAGCGCCGCGCTAGCCGCCGGTGCCGCTCGCGACGGAGTGGCTCAGAGCCCTCCGGTAGCGCTCGACTCGACAGCGACCTACCCTTGACCCCCCACCCTGCTCGCTAGAGCTCTAGGCTCTGCATGGCCACCACCTCCAGGCCATTCGCTTCGGCCGATCGCGGGCGATCGGACGTCGCGGAAGCTCCGCGTTTGTAATAGTGATGCGCCCCACATTCACCACTCTGATTCCCTCCCGTGAGCGCCCGCCTCAATCTCCCAAAATAGACCGCCACGCGCGGGGGAAGGGAGAAGGGAGGGGGGTCACTCAGTCACTCACCGACGCCATTGCCCTTCGTGGGGCGGGAGGGGGTCGTTCGGAGGGGGGAGGGAGTTGCCGGGGCAGGTAGGGGGGGACCCTAAGGACTAAGGAATCTTTGGACACCCAGGGGAGGTGGGAAATAGTGGTTAAAATGAGTGAGTGACCGGGCTATACCCACATACCCACCACCATCCCCTTTCGCCTCCTTGTTTCTAAGGGTGGGGCGGCATAAGGCACTAGCACAAATATAATTAGTCTAGGCCACGCCAGGCTCCAGGTACTCGTAGAACAAGGTGCACACACGGGAGCGTGAAAGCGGCGGACGGCGGTGTTCGTATGCGTAGGGCCTAATTTGTACTACAGACAGAAAAATGGGCGCAAGCACAACCAGGACGTTGCTTGGAAACTACCATTCTCTCCGAAAGCTCGGTCGGCGCGATGGGGGGGGAGGTCTTGGAGAGAGAAAGAAGAGAGGGAAAAGAAACCAGAGAGGAGTGAAGAGAAAGAGCGAAGGGAAAGAAGGGAGCATTGAAAAGGATGCACCTGCACAAATATTTGATTCTCAGCGAAGATATGAGAACAAACGGCAAAGAGGACAAGTCCTCTTTGAAGGGTGAGGAGCGGGAGCAAGGTGGGTCGACCCGCGAACAAATAGATGTGCGCCTACGAATAGATGTGTTTATGTACTTGCTCGCTCGTCGGGTTTTGCTGTAGTACTCCTACGATGGAATACAATACATGAGAGCTCCTCTCCTCTCCTAGATCTCCCTCCCTCCCTGTCTCCAACTCCTACATCTCTCCCTCCAAGAAGTCTTCTCTTCTTCCCTCTCTCTGCCGGGTCCGATCCCGTGAGAGTAAAGATAGCAGAGGATCGATCTCTCCTCGATTTGGGCCCCTCTCCTCCAATTTCCGCCGCCCCTCTTCCCCTCGAACAAATCTGCTGGCTGCTCTGCTCCCCTCGCCCCCCAGACACAAACGAAAAGCAACAGGAGAGGCCAACACCTCACTTCCCTCTCACACACCGTTACATATCTCTCCTCAAGACCCTCCTCCTCGGAACCAGCACACACGACTGTCCTCTCTCCTCTCTCCTCCCCCCGCCGCCATGCTGAGCCTCGCGTGCGCCATCGCCGGCCTCTCACTGCCGCTGCGCCCCAGCGTGGCGCCGTCACCATCGCGCTCGGTCACGATGGTCGACCCATGGGCGACGACCGGCGGTGGGGGCATCGACGGAAGCACGGTGCTCGGCGTGGCCGTCGGGCTGGCTGGCGTGCTCGGCGGAGTCGGCATCATTGCATTCACTGAGTCGGCGGGCAAGCGGAACGAGGAGCTGGCCAACGCGCAGCCATGCGTCGAGTGTAAGGGGAAGAAGGTGGGCGGGGCGGGTCGAGGGGGAAGGGGGGAGGGGGGGTTAGCGCCAGGGAAAAGTGGTCGAGCGGAGAGAGGTAGGCTGAAAGATGAGGGAGAGGCAGCTGACGAGCCCTTGTGAGCAGACGGTGCTGGGGGCATGCTGGTGGTGCCCGTCCTCACAAACGTCTGACGCGACCGCTCGCTTTGCCGCGTCCAGGTGGTTGAGTGCACCATCTGTGAAGGAAGTGGAGAGGACCCGCTCGTCTCGCTTGTCCAGGGTGCGCTCCAGCCACTTGAACAGCTTTGGCTCGTCGGCCCACCCGCTAGGTCGAACGCGTGCTTGTGCTGGTGTAAGCGCCGAGCGGCGTGCGTCTTGTGCACACGCTGAGTTTCCATCTCGTCACGCACGTCCCTTTGGCGCGACGCTTGCAGGTGTCCGGGAAGCGAGTGGTGAGATTAAGGCGTCCAATGTTGTCAAGATCGAGGACTGGGCGGAGGGCCCCAAGGAAGTTGTCATGTTCGAGGACATCCTTTCGGCGTACCCAAAGAAGGTGCTTCAGATCTGCCGACACGACTCCCAGCCCGCGTTCGTACCGACCGGATGGCTGACTTCTCACCATGCCGTTTACTCCCCTCAAAACAGGTGGAGAAGGACGTGTGCCTCAACTGTGAAGGCCGTGGCGTCGTCGTTTGTGAGCACTCTCTCCCAACCTGGCCACTTGACCTAATAGCTTAGCGCGATTCCCGCCTGCTTGTCACGCTTCAGTTAACCGCCCCACTTTTCTCCGTGCACTGCTAATCCTCGGGGTCTCTCAGACCCCCATTTGAATCTCTGCCATGTCAACCTAGGTTAGACCACCCAATGTGCTGACACCCCCACCTGCTGCAATATTGATGCAGGCGACAACTGCCGCGGCACTGGCATCCAGCCTCGATTCCTCGAGCGCTACAGCCCGGACGACTTCATGGATTAGAAAAAATCTGCGAGAATCATGACGCCTACGAGTGCGCTCCCAGGCCAAGCCTACATTCTACTTCCCAGATGAAGTGCACAGTAGTGGTATGCTCGTGAAAGCAACTCGCATTCTCATATTGCCCTATCCTCGTCGACAGCCGACTATTAATTCATAGTCAGGGACCTGAGAGCTGAATTGCCAAGGACGCCGAGAGGCGGGCTTTCACCCGTCACAATCAAGGGCCGGACTGTGAGAGGGATCCATTCATGGTCTGTGTAGGCATGAGCACACCGTCCCAAGCAGGACATCCACCAACGTTGGAAGTGGCGATGGGAAGGCCACGCACAGCATGTGCAGTCTACTCAGCATCTTATTCCGTATGATTGCGCGCAGCATGCACACACAATGCACACACCCACACGTTCAACAAAATCGTCAACTATCGTTATAATGGTACCTCGGAGCGCGCGCCGCTCCCCTCATCCTCATCTCTCACCGTCCAGGCCGCCAGCACCTCAGCACGCGGGCGATCAGCCCATGGCCCATGGACATGCTGCTATCGCCGAAGCGGAAGCGACCGGCGCGCCCAGACGACCCGCCTAGCCATAGCCCGGTCACTCACTAGGGCGGTTGTTGTATTCCTGCCCATCTGAAGGCTGTAGGCATGAATATTCGTGTAAGGTACGCGCCCACACTCACAATTGACAATTGAGTAGTCCCCCGCTGTAGCTACTGCCCCACTGCCCCCCACATGGGTGAACCAAGTATAAACTTAGTTTGAGGGGGGAGCGGGTAGGAGAGGGGGGGGGCGGGCTCGGAGCCCGCTCGGCCACCATCCTGTCTCCTGAAGTCTGCCGTCTCTCAAGTCAATCTAGCAGTGCCAGTAGGCGTGTAGCCCTGAATCTGGAGATGTTCTTTCCTAGCACGGCTAGCTACTAGCTACTTTAGTTCTTTTGTTAGGAGCACTCGTACTCTGGATCTAAAGTAGGAGTACTCCTAAGTACTCTACTGTAAAACCCTCTGTGGTCTTTGCATTTGCTCCCCGGCTCCCCCCCTCGCCCCCCCCCCCCCCCCCCCCCCCCCCCCCGCCCCGGCCCCCGCCCTCCCGCCGCCGCCGCTCCCTCAACTGCTGAGGAATAGAGCGAGTGGAGAGAGGTGGAGGAGGAGGGCGCTCGGCGGAGTTGTTTGGGGGACATACCAGAAAGAACCATCCTCAGTTTCTAAGCGAGCCGACCTTGTCCCCGTGCGGCCTTCGTGAGACGTTCTCTCTCTCTCGCTCTCCTTCTCGCCCTTCTCGCTCTCCTCCCCTTCCCCCTCCCCCTTCCACCCCCGTCCCCTTCCCCTCTCGCGTTGCGGGAGCTGATGGCGGAGGAAGGAGGCAATCAGGGGCGGACGCAGAAGGTCATCTGCTTCGACTGCTCCAAGCGTGAGAGCTTCACGCCGAGCGCAGGCCTCAAGGCATGGAGGCGCAAGCTGCAAAACTCGTGAGTGAGGTGGTGGGGAAATGAGGATGGGGAAGGACGGGGAGGGCGACGCGGGGGTGGGGGAGCAGAGGGGAGAGGGAGAGGGAAAGGGAGGGAGGGAAGGAAGGAGGGCCAGCGGAGGGAGCAGATTATGTGATACAGAGGATGAGGGCGAGAACAAGCGGGGCGGCGATGGCGAGAAGGGAACAAGACGGAGTGGCGGCACGGTGGGGAGAGGCACAGAGGGGTGGGGGCGGGTTGGGGGAGGAATGCTGGCGCCTGACGTCGATGGGCTGCGGGGAGGGGGCTGGAGAGGAGGAGAAACGAGGGCGACCGAGAGCAGGCCATGGCAAGTAAAGAATGGCGAGGGCGCTAGGGGGACAAGCACCGAGGGGGTGGAGTAGCGAGAGATGCGAGAGGATACCGACGGGACCCCTCGTGTCAGGACAGAGGATGCTTGGCAAGCGCCAATTGCCTGATGCATGCTGATGGGCTCCTGCCGCACCCTCTCTTGCACAGGTACAAGCTCACCGCAAACAAGGACTCACTCTCGCTCGAGCGGTTGCGCGAGTGCCAGCTCCTCATCATTGTCGCACCGCGCGAAAAGTTCACCGCCAGCGAGTTCGACGCCCTCAAGTCCTTCGTCGCCGAAGGCGGGTCGCTTCTGATCTCAATGGGAGAGGGTGGCGAAGAGGCACTCGGCACCAACATCAACTACCTGACGGAGGAGTACGGGATCGAGTGCAATAGCGACGCTGTGGTGCGCACGGTGTACCACAAGTACACACACCCAAAGGAGGTCTTCATCCAAGGCGGAATCCTAAATCCGACAATAGATCAGGCCCACGGTGCGCCCGCGCCAAGCGCAAATAATCGGACGTTGTCCACTTGGAGTTTTGCCTACCTCGTGCTAAGATACCACGCCCCTCGTGACTTCTGGCATACGGCATCCCCCTGCATTTACACGTCGGTCAGCTGGAATGCTCGGCCCCAACGAGCTGCAGCTACAAACGAGCGTCGACACTGCTGTTTTACCTCTGCTCTTCAGGTCGCGGCACCTCGTCTTCAGGCAAGCCGATGAGCTCCGATTCGCTCGCCTTTACCTTCCCGTATGGCGCCTCTCTGAACGTACAGAAGCCGGCATTCCCCGTGCTATCATCGGGACACTTGGCCATCCCGCTACATCGACCGGTTGCGGCGTTGTGGGAGGGAAAGGCACGGAAGGGCGGGCCGCCGGCGGGTAGGATATGCGTGTTAGGATCGGCACATGTGCTGCACGATGATTGGTTGGACAAGGATGACAATGCGAAGGTGAGGCGCCATTCGGATAGTCTGGCTAATGCCCCTGGACCAGCCGTGGTTGAAATGGTCGGTCAGCGATTGGCCGCGGGGCTTGGGAGGTGTCTGCCCTGATACGTTATGCCGGCTCTTATCTGCGAAGGTCGTCACATGAAGTGGCACGAGATGAGGGCCCAATTGACTGCAATGCGCATATTCCTTGCAGGTGGTGGACACTCTCGTCCGGTGGCTCACACATGCTGATGGGATCGTGATGGACACATCGATTGACGCCGATGACGTCATCTCGGACTACAACCAAATCCCGGATACCGAGTCGCTTGCTGAGCGAATCCGCGGGTGCTTGCAGGTGCAAACGCAGCACTACTAGGTTCGGGCGGGTATGGGGCACGCGGCTGCCATGGCCTTCGCGTCCTGCGCCCCATACCTACCATGTTGCTACCGTTCTTTCTTCAGGAATCGGAGGAGGTGACGAAAGACTTCACTACCCTCCTCGACGACTCACTCTTCGCGTTTGATACCTCTCTCATCCCCGAGGCAGTGTCTCTCTACGGGAAGCTCGAAGTTGATCACGAGCCTCTCTCTCTCATCCCACCCCAGTTCGAGCAGCCGCTTCCACCGCTCCAGCCCGCCGTATTCCCGCCCTCGCTCCGTGAGCCCCCGCCACCGGCTTTGGACCTCTTCGATCTCGATGAGCAATTCGCCTCTGAGAAGGTGAGAGCAGCGCCCTGCCGCCCGTGATTCGTTGAGCTACGCCCCTCTTGCACGCATAGGCGCGCGTCATTCTTGCTCCATAGCCTTGTCTTTCATCAAATCCCCCCCTCGGGGTCGCATCGCAGGTGCGCTTGGCCCACTTGACCAACAAATGCAACGATAGCGACCTCGATTACTTTATTCGTGAGGCTGGCGAGCTGCTTGGCGTGACACATCAGCTACGCCCCGAGCAGCGCGATGCGCGGCATGTGCTATCGCACATCTTCAAGCAGGTGGTTGCGTGGAAAAAGCTCAACGCTGAGGACGACGCGATGATTCGATTCAAGAGGTTGAATAAGATGGCTTGATGCAACAGAAGAGAGAATTAGTCGGCTCGACTTGCTCCTCGCGTAATGAGATGAGCAAGTGTGCAGCTAGTCTCATGGCGTTCCTTGCGTTGATGAGTCGCGGCGCAGGGCAAGATGCACAAACAGCTTTATATCTGTCGGTGTGAATGCACTGCGTGGATGTCGCAGGGTTCTTTCACGTGCTTGGATCATGGATGAGGCGCGTTGCCAAGAACATCTGCAGAAGCAGCTAACTATGGCTCGGAATTGTGCGAGTGAACAACATCTTTCGAGGTATACCTGCAATCACTTTCTCTCCTTTCATGCGGAAGCAGCCATTCAGTGGGCTGCTACGCTGGCCGGTAAGCGTCGGTGGACGGGCAGGCATGTACTTCTGACGCGACAACGCTTGCTTGAAGAGCGAGCGATAGAGCTTGCTTGCTTGGGAGCGACAACAATTGCTGGAGAGCTACAACGCTTGCTTCTGCTCGGTATGGGCGCTTGTGTTTGGTGTCATGCTGTGTGCAGTGCGTAGTATACCGAGTATATGGGCCAACTATCTTTAGCAAGAGATAGGACCAAAAAAAAACTGAAGAATCTGGGCTACACACCTACTACTACTACGGACTGGTTTTCTCTTTACTATTACCAACGCCCTTATCTTCCCCCCCCCCTCAACTCTTTCCCTGCCCCCCTTCGTTCCTTTTTTTTCGGTTTCCGGGGTCCGGCCCTGGTACACTACCTAGGGCCTGGTTCGGAGCGTGGGGGCCGGGCAGGCCTTTTGCCTTTTGAACCGTCACTCTTGGAGATTGCGCCTACTCAGGTTCGCGGTGGTTGTGTGGGTTTCTTATGTCCTGCGTTGTTCTTGGGTGTTCCCTTTGGTCGTTGCTTACCGGGTCTATTCGCCCTCGCTACGCTATTCTCTGGTTTCTTCGACAACGTGGAACTAACATAGTAAACTTCATCATCTACGGCACGCCGCGGTACTGGGTGCAAACCTTGGCGGCTCCCAAATGGTTCCACCGTGGGACCAACTGTTTAAGGATTCCGCCTACGAGGTAGCCTCTCTCTACAAGAAAGAACTCCGACGATTTCGAGCTAATCCACGCCATTCTCAATCAACGGCGGCCTCTGATAGTGTGAGAAGGAGCAACCAAGGGCTAGATTTTAGTTAGGTTTAGTGGACACGGTGGCATGCGCATGTGTGGCGATGCGCGCGGGGATGCGGTGCAATAGACGCGAAGGCGAGAGATATCTATGGATATTTCATGAGATATTTGGGCTGAACTTTGAGATATATCGGAGATATCCCCCATGGACATTTGGGCGAAAAATCGTGGATATTTTGGCCTACCCCTACCTACGAATTACTCCGCATCGTCTCCTTTACCGGACGCACTTCTTGACCGTCCCCTCGGCAAAAGCACGTCTTCTCGTCGCCAATGTGATCCCCCTGCTCCGAACGGCCTTGGGCTTCCGGCCGATTCAGGCCTCTCGGAATGCGATCCAGGTAGCCAGGTAGCTGGTCTCGAGCGCAAGCCCGCTTCTGGCAAATTTCTCGTTACGCGGGTCACCCGGCGCGCACCGACCGGAGAGCGTCGTGGATACCCTACCACCTGCCTATACCCAAGGCATTGCCTATATGTTCGAGACCTAATGGTCTGCCGCTCCGGCGAGGCTACCGGCAAAGAAGGAGTAATCTTAATCTTAGCCGACTCCGCCCTCACGGTCAACAGCACCCTCGCTGACACCGGAGCTGGCCCGTCGGTCGTGACCACTTCCCTCTTGTCCAGCCTACCCAACGACGCATGCGTCGAGCGGCTGCCACAAGCCGTAGTGACACCGCTTCACGGTCCGGACGGCCTAGTACCTCTTATCACGCGAGGCAAGGCGGAGGCGCTTGTTCGACTTCAGCATTCACCTCCGTGTCCTCCTCCTCTTCCTCCATGTCATCGGCCTCGGAGAGCCACTCGTCGTCGATCTACGAAGAGACGAGAGGGACAGGAGGACGAGGGGACAGAGGGTGCTCCGGAGCGATAGCACTGGGAAGCTGGAAACCGGTTCGCGACGGCAGCCACCACAAAATGTAGACTCTTGCGGAAAACACCGCGAGGATTCGACACACCTAGCCAGATGCATGCTCCTCCACGGTTCGGATATTCCAAACCATAGAGGCCGTGGCGGGGTTCACCCCTGCGAGCGACAGACCGACAAACCAGAAGATCAAAGACAGACTGTTCGCATACCCGAACACACCGACACCCGATAGCCTTAAAGCCCTCTACCTAATAGCATGGAGACACATAATAGGCGACTTCTATAGAGTAGAATTCGATCAATACTCATTCCACCACGTGCCGGTCATCGATAGAACCTTGAGCAGGTTCACGGTCCTCGTCAGGGGCCTTGGGCCCCCGGACGGAACCTCGACCGTGCGCACGAACAAGGCCTCCCAGGGCAGGAAGCCGAAGATCAAGACCCCACGGGACCTCAGCACCCCCGTATACATAACTAATAACAAAGGTAACCTAGTCATGAGTGTGAACTTGAAACTGGTAGCACAAGCGCTCGACATGGTGGAGCGGCTCGCCTAAAAACGAACGCTCCCTCGAGGCGTACCGCCTCTCACCCGGTTGGCACCCACAGCAGACACACCGTACATCAGACGCCTGGCGCCCGGCGCAAAAAGGACTAAAATGAAACCGGTAGCCCGGCGGCGTAGAAGGAAGGAGAGCGATAAGCCGTCGGGGACCGGTACACACCGTCTGCCACTGGAAACCCACTTCACCCAGCCCCTAGGTAGAGCACGAGGGGACGCGCCGCAAGGCAGGTGGAGGGGTGGTAAGGAAAGCGGGCGTGGCTGCAGGGAGGTTGTGCAGGGTCGCGCGCGCGGCGAGACTATTAAGAAGTTTTTTTTTCTCGGGAAAGGCAACGATTGGGATAATCAGGGTTTCGCCTTTGGCGATGGCGATGGGGGAGCGTCAGAGTCAGAGTTTTATTGTTGTGTTAGTATAACCTTAGTGCTGCGGGACCGTAGCCTTTCGACGGCAACGGAGCCCCTACCCCGCGATGGGGTGTGTGCGCGGTTGGCGCATGGCTCGTCCGGTGTATGTGGCTAGGAATGCTTCACACGACGCTATGTTTTAACGTATACCAAGAGAGGGAAACCTCCCGCGACGCCGACCTAGAAGCTAGAAGAGATCTAGCATCTAGCGTCGAACACGTGGTCGGCGGAAGGATCTGAGAGCTGAGCGAGGAGGGACTCGGCGGGTCGGGGGCGGGCTTAGAATCCTCCCCCGTTCGTTGCCCGGTGTGTACTCTTACTTCCCAGCGTTTCGTCGATGTCATATTTCTCTACCCTTAGAGTCGAGTACTCTATGGGGCGTCGGTGGTCGCAAGAGAGCTAGACGCCGCTGGGCGCGCGCGGGGTGCGGCGGGGGGGGGGGGGGGAGGCGGCGTGTCGGCAGCTTCTCCGGATCTCACGAGATACTCACCACCTTATCACATTGTAGTCTTGCTGAAGAGACGCCGTTCCGCCTCGAATCGAGTGGGAGAGCCCGACGTAAGTTTGGTGCTTTAAGTGATAAGAAGTTGGAGAGGCGGGAGGATCGAGGAGAGAGCCACGAGATCTCGAGCGGACGAGTTCCGGTTTTGTACAGAGCTCGGCGGTATCTCGACGGCGCTCGAGGAGAGGAAGTCCCGTCGGGAGGGGGGGGGGGGGGGGGACGCGGAGAGAGAGTGGAGAGGGGAGAGAGAGTAGTGGGGAAGGCGGAGAGAGCAGGGAGAGAGGGAGGGAGGGAGGGAGAGGGAGGGAGAGAGGGGGGGGAGAGGAGAGAGAGAGAGAGATGGGGACAAAGGAAGAGAAGAAAAGAGTGCAGGGGGAGAGAGAGGGAAGAGGGAGAGGAAGAGAGAGCGACAAGCAGGGGAGGACGAGGGGGGAGTGCAGGAGTGTTGGGAAGGCAGAGAAGGAAGCCAGGAGCGGTG
Source organism: Isochrysis galbana (assembly GCA_018136815.1). Taxonomy (NCBI): domain Eukaryota; phylum Haptophyta; order Isochrysidales; family Isochrysidaceae; genus Isochrysis; species Isochrysis galbana. The sequence goes on along the minus strand of CM030940.1, from coordinate 3,826,301 downwards.
GGCGTTCGTTGGGCAGCCCCTCCCTCGCCGCATGTGCCGCCCCTCGCCGCCGCGTCGGCTAGGCAGCCGCTCCGTTCTGCACTCGGCTGTCCACCCACACTGCTCTGAGTGGGGTGACATCTCTCGTCTGCTCTCCTCTCCACCTCACAACGTCGAACCAGACTCGTGCTGGTGTATCGTGCTGCTCTCGCTGCTCTTCTCACCGCTCCTGCTCCTACTGGCGCTACTCGGCACCGCCTCACGAGATGTCTACTGCTACTATGCCACAATGGCCGCGTGGGCAGCAGAGAGGGGTAGGCGTGTCTCCACGTGGTTCATCGTGTACCTCAACGGCATCACGGGCGCGTTGACGTACGCTATTCGCGTGCCCGGCGCGCTCACGCCTGCCGCGCCCCTACACTACTTTCTGTGGGAATGGGAAGCCTTTGGCCGGCGTGACTACTGGTGGCATTTTGACGGGCCGTGGATGTGGAGACATGCCAAGGTGCATGCGATCATGCGCGGTGCGCAGCGGCGCACGTCGGCCATCGCGTGCTCGGCCGCACCTATCCCCGACGTGTGGGCCAGCCGTGTGATTATATTCCTCTCGAACGCAGAGGGTAAAGCGGGTTCGGGCGAGTGGCGCGCGATTCGCGGCCTCCTCCATCGACACCTTCTCAGCGGCGAGGAGTACACTCGCCGGCGGGCTGAGCTGCCAAGAAGGATGCGTGGCGAGCTGCGGGGACGCGGGGGTAACCTCGAGGCTGGGCTGAAGCTGCTGAGCGATCGCAAGTACACCAACATGATGGCCGTCAAGGGCGTATTTTACGCTCTCTTCGGCATCTGGCTTGAGGATGCCGAGGCCAGGCCACTGCTCGGTTGGTACCTCAACTATCAATGGCTTCTGATGCCACGCTTTGTCCACAGGATCGCGCTCAACATCGGCGTGCGCTCGATGAGACGAGTGCGGCGCGAGCAGGCGGCGCTCTTCGAGAAGTACCCGCAGCTTAAGAAGCTTTTTGTCGATATGAACATGGAGCTCAGCCCCCAGTTCCGGCGGACGGATGGGGTGGAACTGATGGACCAGCTTATGTGCGCCCCCCGCCCGCAGTGTGCTTACATGTCGAGCCAGTCGCACGTGCAACGCGGCCTCCACTGTCGTGCTTGCGGCGCGCTCGTCGTTCGGCGCCTGTCTCAGTCCCATCGCGGCGATCTCGCAGGTATGCGATAGGCATTGTGGGGATCTGCGCAGTATGCAACGGCTTGCTCGCCATCGGATCCTTCTTCAGCGATGAGAATGAGGAGCTGATGATAGTCAAGTTCGAGGCCGAGACATCCACCTCTGAGCGGCGCGTGAAGGCGTACCTTGCTGACAAGGAGGCATTCATTCGTGAGGTGTGGCGGCTGTGCCCGCCCATCCCGGCCGTCACCGCACTCATGAACCACGAGGGGGCCATCTACTGGCCGAGATTCTTTGGGTGCTTTGGCAAGGGGCACAAGGTGGTACGGGCGAACGCGCCCCGGCAGCTCGTCATCAGCATGGCAAACCGCGATGCAGCCGTCTTTTTGGACCCCAAGGTCTTCAGACCGTCGCGTCCCGAACTGCACATGGCGGTCACGTGGAACGGCTGCTTTGGTAAGTACTCGACCACCGAGGAGAGCGCTCGAATGGACGAGGCCGCCTACCCACGCATCTGTCCGGGGCGCTACCTTTCACTCGACTTGGCCAAGGCGGTTGTGGACGCCGCGCTTGGCCTCGAGAGTGAGGACGGGCCATAGACCCTAGGAGACCGCAGCGCCTTATGGCGACGGCACCACCGCGCTGCGGCGCAGCGCGAAATCGTCGTCCGACAGGCGCATTGCCGATGGCCTCAAACACAGAAGGAAAGCCTCCAACTCCGCGCAGACCCGCCGCCGTATTCGGCGTCGCATCCTTGCTTCGATTGGTTCTACCCTAAGGGTCCTTCCCGTTCCGGGCGCGATTGTGAGCTAGTTTATCATTTTTGTATGCTACTGTGCATGCTATGACTCCGGCGAACCACATCCTCTTCGAGCTCTTGCCCTCTTGCCCCCACACTCGCTGCATGGACTGTCCTCGCCGAGTCCGTGCAATTGGCAAAGAGGAGGGCTCGGCTTGATTTACGTATCGTTCTATTACTATTATTTGTATCAGTACCGATGCTTCCGAGAAATTGGCTCCGTCGTAGAGGATCCTATAGATAGATTTGCGGAGGGAGGGGTGGTGGTGAGTGAGGGGTGGGTGTTGCTCTGGCCCTTTTTCTTCAATTGCACAAACGGCAAACGAGTCATGTGCGCCCGGAAGTCTGTGCGTGGGGGAACTTGAGACTCGAGTTCCGAATCTCCGCGAGGGGGGGGACGGCACTCTGTTACGGATGCCCTGCCCTTCCGTCCTCTCCCGTATTTACTTTCTAAGTCCTGTGGGATCGTGGGATCTCCCTCTCTTCTCTCTCCCTTCACGTGAGGAGAGGTGACGGGCCTCCTCTCTTCTTTCCTCTTTTCTCTGCTGCTCACCCCCACTACTTCGCGTATCCCGTTTACGTTTACGTTAGTTATCTACGTGTTACCGTGAATGTGCGTTTGATAGTGGTGTGAGAGAATTGTAGGAGGATTTTTAACCGGCTCTGTTCTGGAGAGAGCGCGAGCGATGGCGTCGCTCTCTCTCCTCTCCGCCGCCCTGGTCACCATGATGGTGCCAGGGCGATACACTCGTGACTCGAGCTTCGAGTCTCAACTATCGATACATCAACAACTAAGTTTATACTTAGTTCGCCCATGGGGGGGCACGAGCGCCCCCCCGTCTCTCCACTGGGAGGAACCACCCATGCTCCTAGCATGCTTGATGGCTTGTCAGGACCAGACTGCCATTCTGACCCACTTCCTCCCCCATCGCCTCGCCTGCCTCGCGCGTCCTGATCCTAACCTGTCGTGGCCAGCCCATCGCTCCAACCCCAACCCCACCGCCAACCCCCCCTCCCTGCTCCCTGGTCGACAGGCAGACAGGTGCAGAGTGAGTGGGGGTCCCGGAGGCGCAGGAGCGCCAGCGATGGAGAGGTAGGGGGTAGGGGAGGCCAGGGCCCAGCCCGTCCCAGCCTCCTCTGCCTCTGCCCCTTGAGCTTGCCTCCAGGAGCCTCCAGGGGTCCAGGGTCCAGGGGTCGCCGAGGTCGCCAGGGGCAGTTGCAGGCCTATTGCAGGCGCGCCATCGCGCGTGCTGCAGGAGAGGGGAGAGAGAGCGCGGCGCCCACTTAAAAATTGGTAAGTCCCGTGCCTGTTTACAGGATAAGTCGGGACTGAGGACTGAGGCCGCCGCCAGCCTGGTAGCTAGTAGGCGCAGAAGGAAGGGGGGGGCCTCTCCCCCCCCCCCCCCCTCCAAGCTCCAAGCACGCGTAAGTGCGAGCGCATATGCTGCTCACGCTCAGCACGCGGTGCATGAGTTCTCGCGTTGCCATTCAAAAACGGAGACAAAAACCGAAAGGATTGGGATTGCAAAAACGGAAAATGGCATGTTTTTGGTTTTGGGCCTTCACCTTCACCTTCACAGAAAAACGGAAAATGGTGTGAAAACGCATTTCCCATCTAGGACCCCCCTCCCCTGAAGCGTTTTTTTATTGGGCATCGCGCCACGGTCAAAAAATGCAGCCCAACCCCTACCAGTAGTGAAAAGGCCCCTGTTTGACCGCCCGAAAACTTACACCGGATAGAAAAGTAGTATCGGTATCGAAAAAGATATCCAAAGGGGGTCCCAAGCGAGGACCCACCTTCATTATTTGTAGTAGTAGTATTTTCTATTGTATGGGAAGAGAATCGTGCGGCCGCGAAAGGAATCCAGCCCCCGTGGGGGCGGTTTATTCTTGTACGAGCGCTCCATCTCCTCTACAGCCCAGGTCCCTTTCTTCCTCCCTCCTTGCCTCTGCCGGCAGCCGCTGTTGCCCGCGCGCAGAGCGACGGAGAGGGAGAGAAGGGAGAGAAGGGGTGAGGGAGGAAGCGAGGGAGGAAGGGAGAAAAAGCGGAGCGGGCGGGCGCCGATGCGGCACTACTCCCTCTCCTTGTCGCTGCTCTGTCTCGGCTGTCTGCTCTCCACCTATACTTACCTCCACCCTGATTCCCTCTCCCATCTCCCTCTTTCTCGTCTCGTCCACACGCTCGACCTGAGCCTCGCCTCACTTGGGCTTTTTCCATTCGAGTCCACACCCTCCGCCTCCTCTCTCTCCCTTCCATGCCTCGAGCAGCCGCGCTGTCTTGCCTCGGCTTTCGCGTTCCGCGGATCCACGCTCACTGAGCTCACCGTTGGAGAGCTCCACTTTGGTGCTCTACTCGGCGCGCTGCTGGCCGCCGCGCTGCTTTCACATGCCGCGATGGCTGTAATTCACGCGCTGATGGACGCGTTCTTCACGAGGCTTGAGACTAGCAAGGTTGCGCTCCCGAGCAAGCTGCCATGGCCAGACCCGCCTGGGCAGTCGCGACCGTTCGATGTGCCGCTCGAGTGCGCAGGGGAACTGCACATCCAGCGCTTCCTAGCCTTCCGTGGCGTGCCCGTGCCGGAAGACGCCGGCGCACGGCGCGAGGCGGCGGCACGCGAGGCCATCTGCTACATGGCAGAGTTGTGGGAGAAAAAACAGTTTGCGTGGTGCCATGACCACTATGTGCTGCGGAAGTCGGGGCTCACCTTCCCCTATCGCGCCGAATTCATGAACGTTTGGGGTTTCTGGAGCGAGATTTCGCCCTGGATGCGCTCGATCGCGTGTGGCCAAGTCACCTTCGCGCTCGAGCACTTTGTAGTCGGCGGGCTCGTGCCGCTGCTGTACATCTGGACGAAGGACGACCGCTTCTTCTACGGCGCCATTTACACGGACTTGGCGTTTGAGATGTTCGACCTGCTTGCCATTTTCTGGCGGAGGCTCACGGGCATGGACCGCACCATTTCGCGATTCCACCCTGCAGTCGACGTCACACTCGTGCCGCACCATATGTTTACGGTCGGACTTGAGCTCGTGGGCCTCATGTCGGGCCACGCCGTCTCAAAGCTCTTCATTCTGCACATCTTTGTCACGTCGCACCTCACGGGCGGCCTGATGTACGCTGGCATCGCCCTGCACCAATCCCCCTTGATCGCGCAGCGACGGCTCGTCTACGCGTTTCAGGTCTTCTCGTACGTGGCCATCATCATATGCCGTGTCTTCTGGTGGGCACCCATCGCCGCAGGCTGCCTCCGCGCTGCCTACCTGTATGCAGGCGGGTTCCCGGCCCATTTGGGCAAGGAGCACGCCGGTCTGGCCTACACCTACCCGGCTGCCTCGCCCATCTTTCTCACGCTCCTCGCACTCTGTGCGTTCTATACCTACTTCAATCTCGACATGGTCAGCTTTAACTGGAAGATTCTAAAGAAAGCAGCGGCTCGGCTTGAGGAGACGTGCCCCCAAAAGGTAGCGCCGCAACGCGTGGCTCACACACGCAAAGTGATGTAGACCCGAGCCTCTACTATGAGACGGCACCGACAATTAGGTGTGGGCGCCTATCTGCTCCCATGAACCCATCATCCACCCATGCCGAATGGCCCTGGCCGCTCCTTGGTGGCAAGCGTGTTGAAAGTATCCGCCCGCTATGTGAACTGTTCCGTCCAGAAGCCGTCTAGGTATCCTTCTAGGTGTGCCTCACCATACCCCGTCCCCAAATTCTTCGTCGCCATCACGCGCCATAAGTCGCCTGGCCGCTCCGCTCTACCGTGGTGCTCACTCCTCTTTAGGGCCGTTTTAGCACGCCACCTCTCGTCCTTCATCCATCGTGTGCAAGCTCACTTTCACCATGGTTCAGCATCCCACGCACTCAACAATCGTGCTCATGTCAAGCGTTGACCATGTTTTACCAACGCATTCCATGTGCTATGTGTATTGATTAATCGTACGGTCCGAGGCTATACAAAAATACAACTAAAAATCTTAATATTCTCGCCTCGCGCGCGGCCCTAGGCTCTAGGGCGATTATAAGCTGTCTCAAGCTCCAAAAACAAAACCAAAACTGAAGAGCCTGAAGATTCTAGTCTAACACCTACCATTGGTACTACCATGGTCCAGGTTACACTACCTTACTACCGACATCGCCCTTTGCCCTTTCGTCCCTTTCCTCCATCTCCTTCCCTTCCCCCCCTTCATTCCTTTTTCTTCGATTTCCGGGGTCCGCCCCAGGTGCACTACCCTGGGCCTGGTTTACAGTGCGCCGAACGAATTCAGATAGATCACCTATGAGCAATAGCATGAGAGGTGGGAGTGAGCGGAGGAATAGGGAAGGGCACCGACGCTTGAGCAAACACACCTTGCTCAGATTCCTGCGCAAGCTTGAGGTAATTTTTGCGCATTGCCACAAACAGCCAAGGGGGGGCACGGACTGGTGCTGCGGTAGATAGACTAGGCGCCCGTGGGCGCAATCCCGCGCCCTAGCTAGCAGCCCCGCAACTTTGCGGCCTACATCTGCACACCAAGCCGAGGCTAGAGCTAGAGCTATCGCAAGCTCTGCTGCTCTGCTAGAAGCTCCTCTGGCGCGAAGGCTGCGGCTGCCTCCGTCAACACAAACACAAAAGGCTGTGCAGGCTCGTGATGATGCACGTGATGCGGGCCCGTGGGCGCTTCAAACTCGTCGAGAAGCTCACCTCTAAGAGTCTAAGATTGGCTCGTGGCTCCCAAGCTCCCAAGTTGCAAGTTGCAAGTTGCCTTGGGCCAGTCATCGCCCCCGTCGACCAAATAATACATGGGCCGGCCTTTCACCTCCTTCTTCTTGAGGATCGCGCGCGCTTCCCACAGCCCATCTTGGATGTTGTAGACCGTAGCCCGCCGAGCTGCCGAAGATCTTTTCGACAGTGGGCTCTGCTTCGACGACTGAGCCAATCACCAATCAGCCAATCAATAGGCCTTAGCCGCTTAGCGGAGACGCACTCGTCAAATCGAGACCTCCAGCCGAGAAAGTGGACCTGGTACCGCCTGCCGCCTGTCATCGCCGCGACCTTCGGTCGCGACAATGCGGCTTCGGTACCAAGTCCCGAAGGCGTCCTGGGCCTCCACGAGTCTCCACGGCCGCGCCCACTGCGTGCGAGTCTGGCGGCTCAACACGCAACTTCGACGTGTCGACGTGTCGAGCCATGCGTCATACCGCCGGTTCGTTCCAGCCAACCAGCCAACGAAGTGGACGCGGCAGCCGCGCCCGCCCACGCCGCCATTGACAGCAACAGCAAGAACTCTTGCGGGCCACCAATCGCCGGCGGAGAAGGAGAAGGCCTCCACCTCGTCCCCGACAGCGTGGACGCTGCCGGGGGACATGGTTAGGGGCAGCGGCCGCCAACGGCCAAGTCCCCGGCACCCTGGGACTTCACCGCCGGGGGGGGGGGGGGTAGCGCTCCTTCTGAATTTAGTCTGTGGGCCTTGCGGGGAGTCACATTGTGAGCTCCCCGCAAGAACCGTGTTCCGCGCTCGTGCATTCTTGCGCTCATGGCATGAGCTCATGGCTTCAGCTGACGCTCTATAATCAGTGGCAATGGCGATCGCGCACGCACACTACTCTAACTCTACGTGTGCTTAAAAAGCAAACAAAAAAACCATCTGAAGATTCTGGGCTACACACCTACTAGTCCTGGGTCTTCCAGCCACTAATTAACACCGCCCTTATCTTCCCTCCCTCCACCTCGTTCCCTGCCCCCCTTCGTTCCTTTTCCTTCGGTTTCCGGGGTCCGGCCTCGGTACGCTACCTAAGACCTAAGGCCTGGTTCGGAGTGTGAGGTTGGGTGTTTGGGTAGGCCTTTTGATCCGTATTTCTGCTACTCTACGTGTTTAATTCCTCTCACCAGTCGGCATCCGTTCACCGGCTCACCCCTCGCTCTTACCCGCTCCCCTCGTTTCCTTGGTTTTCATGCACATGCAACATGCAATTTGGGAAACCCATGCATTCGGATCTTGACCATGTTGCGCATGTGCAAGGGCTAGGTGTGCACTATCCTCATTCGAGGCATCATCAAGATGTGCGATCATGATCATGCTCATCCTTTACTCAAGCAAATGCAGATACGAAAGGCGAATGGTGTATTGGCCATGTGATCCACGTGTTGGACATAAACCCGTAGTAGACGAGGACAATGCTCATACTGTTCTGCGATTCGATGTGCGGTAGTTTTGATGTCAACATCTGACTCCTCACTCGGACTGTTCCTCAGCCCGCGCGGGGAAGGGGGGGGGGGGGGCAAGAAAGAGAAAGGGATGGGGAAGACAGGAAACAAAAGCCAGACGGGAGGTCAAATAAGGGGAGCAGCAAGCGGTGCGGTATTGAGAGGCGAATCCTCGTCACTAGGTTGCCATAACATCAAACGGCGGCAATCACGCCATCATGTTTAGACAAGTGCCGTTCAATGCTTCCTACTCGAATTACGCGTTACACAACATCAAGAGGCGGAAGCATTGGAGCCTGGGAAGGATCATGACGGGAGCGGCAATCCGTCTCGAGCAAGAAACGCCAATCTCTCAGCAAGGCAGCAAAAGCTAATCTGCATCCGTCGCCGCATGGTCAAATAGACCAGGGCTTGAACGCGGCCCCTTCGATTTCCCCAAGGTAGAGCTTGCACATGTTCAGTCGCTGCTCACACCCCGGCCTTCCTCGGCCTTACCGACAGGCGCCGCAGAATCTGAGGCCCCCGTCGCTCCCTCTGTGTCGCCCTTTACCGAGTCCCCGTCGGCAAGGTCAGAATCAGCAACCTCAGGCTGCGGTAGCAAGAGCGACGCGCCGATACCGCCTGCAAGCGAGGTGACAACTACACCCAGAGAAAGGGCCGTCGACACCTCAACATCGGCAAAACCTAATTGTCAAGGGAGGTGGGCTTCTTGCACAAGAGGGAGAGACAGCGCCCACGGGTCGACCGCGAGGGGGGGAAAGGAATTGCAGGCTGTCACGGAAAGGGATGAAGGTGCATGCATCCAAGGCATGTGAGTGGCGAAGAAAGTTGCGACCGAAGGCCACGCGGCTAGCAGGGCTCCCTGGCTGCTCGCAGCTCAGAGGTTAGGCATGCGCGCAAGACCACGATGGATGAGCGCAACTCGCCTGCGAGCAGTTTGGCGCCGATAAAGGCGAGGACAAATGCAACGCCGTACTTCAGATACTCGAACGACTCAACAGCCTCAGCAATTAGTGTGTACAACTGCGGGGTCAAGGTTGGGCACTTGTAGGAGAAGCAGTCCGGCAATTGGAAAGTACGCTCGGGCGAGAGCTGCGCACGAGCCACTGTGCGTGAAGAGGGGGCCGGCTAAGTGCGGAAGTGTACCACACCGCGATGCGCGCGAGCGGATCTCCACCTGGCGCAAGCCCAAGATGGCAAAGGCGTTGGAGGTGAAGGCGATGAATGGGTCGGTCGTCACGCCGAATACCGCAGGTACCTACCGGGGCCGGGTGGGTAAGGGGTGGGAGGGTCAAGGCCGGTCCGACTGCCAAGTCCCCCTTCCGCTGACACGCAGCCCCAAGGCGCACAGCTGCAGCAAAAGGGCACACCGAATCCACTGCAAACACGACATCGGACAACTCCACGCAAATGAGTGCAAGGAGCAGCGGCGTCGCCACGGATTTGCCATTGGCGTCCTTCGTGAAGAAGTTGTCGCAGTCGTAGCAGTCCGTGAAGGGAATGGTCCTAATCGGGGCACCAGGCGGACGGTGAGATGAGATGGCTAGTGGAGTCACACCCTTCTGCCGGCGAAGGAGCAGTAGGTGGAGCTTCCCTAAAAAAGGCTGGTACACGACTCCACCAGTTGCAGCAGGGCCAAGCTGCGAGGACGACAGTGGGCAGCACCCACTTGCGTGTGAATTGCACAATGGCGTTCTGAGACAGATCCTCCTCTTCGTCACTGCCCGCCACGATGCCGTACGCTGAATAGAAGAGGATGAGGGCACATGGCAGCAACGCGATCTCGAAGCGCTGCACCACTGCCAACCCAGCGAAGATGAAAATGGCGCGCAGCACGACGGCCGCCAGCAGTCCATACCGTAGCACCTTGGGCTGTGCGATCGTGGGCGTCTGGAAGTACGTAAATATGAGGGAGAAAACGAAAAGATTGTCGACAGAGAGCGATTCCTCGAGGAGATAGGCAGCAAACCAAGCGAAGCCATCCTCGGCACCACGGAATGCCCACACGCCTGCGCCAAAGGCGACGGACGCGATGGTCGCCAAGATGACGTACTTGACCTGAGACAAGGCTGAGGTAGGCGTCAAGGCAAGGTGTTTACCTCAGACGGCAGGAGAGCGGCAGCGGCGAACGCTGGACGCGCGAAGCTGCCCAGACAGTGTGTGGGCAGAAGGCCCGCCTCCGCACAGCCGCTGTACCGAGCAGCCACATAGTGCTAAGCATCGCGCTCGACCGCTCCCCAGCCTTGCACATCGTGCCCTCTCCTAGCAGAATCCAGTGGTGTGTGTAATGCCATGTGCGGCGCCATGCCTCACGCGCGTGGGCTGGGTGTGAGGTGCTTCTGTGCCCTGCCGAGGGGCTCGCGAACGCACCGCATCTTCAACCTCATTGGCGGCGGTCTCGGACTCTGCCATGCGGAGAGAGGAGGCGCGGCTGGTGCCGATTTGCCGGCTGGTCGAGAGAGGTGGCGCGGAGAGACGCGGAGCGCAGTGTGTTGGGGAGGGGGACGGAGAGAGAGGGGAAGAGAGAGGGGAGGAGAGAGGGGAAGAGATGTGGAGGAGTGACGGAGGGCTGAGAGGCAAGGGAGGAGGGCAGAAGGGGGCGGAGAGCGGCGCGAGGGTCGGGCGGGGCGAAGCGAGCGCGCGGGCGCCGCCCGCGCAGCACACCACAGCTAGCAGCCGCGCCCCGGCCACGGCGCCGACGTGGGCGAGGGGCGCCATGAGGCCAAGAGAGGGGGGGGAGAGAGAGAGGGAGACGGGAAGGAGAGAGAGGAGACGAGGAACAGAGGAGAAGAGAGAGAAGAAAGGCGAAGAGAGAGAGAAGAGAGAGAGCAGAGAAAGAGGGAGGGAGGGGAGAAGGGAGAGCGGCGCCGCTCGCTCGCCTTCCCCCTACTACTCAGACTTCTTTACTGATCCTCGCCCCCGGATTCGAATGGCCGGTGGGGCGTCAGGCACCCCCCCAGCAGCAGGAGGGCTCCGCTCTATGGGTGGATCTCTTATAAAAGAAACGAATCTCTCTCACTCATGTTCCCGGTAGCCCGCCCAACGCCCAACAGCAGGAGGGCTCCGCTTCTATCTATGGCTATATGGCTATGGGTGGATATCTTATAATTACAAAAGAAAAAAATCTTCTTAAAAATTCCCGCTACGTACACGGCGTGAGGCAGCTTGCTAGTGTACCTCCCTACTACCCAACCTTAACCCATAAACAACCCCCTTCCCCTTCCCCAGTTCCCTCTCTGGCGGAGAAGCTGGTTCCAAGGAGGCCGCGCGCGCTGCTTCGGCCGGGAGTTGGAGAGAAGGGGGTGGGAGATTGTGGCTCGTCTCTTGATCCAGATTCGGCTCGGGTTTTTCCTCATTAATATGGCGTGAGGTCCTCATTGGTATCCGGTGCGGTTCCTATTAAAAGATTTGGCTACCCTAGGTGATGTTTCTTATGTCCAGTCCTCTCGCCGCCTGCAAGAGGTCTTCTGATACTCCTAGGTTGAAATCCTTGTCTATAGTATACAGGGGGCTTATCATTTTGCGGATATGTTTGTTGCTCGGGGCGTGTAGCCCCATGTTCTCGCGTTGTTTTTTTAACCTTTGAAAGAAACCGACCTTCGCCGTTACTAATAATGTCGCATTCATCCTAGATGATGCGATTTCCAGGCTCTTGTTTCCAGGTCCTTCGCCGTGCGGCCACACGGTGAAGCTCAGGTACATCTAGGTTGGTAGGGTTCGTCCCTAGCGATCTAGAATTCGAGTTCTCGTTTCGTTCCTTCTAGCCTGTCTGTCAGGTCTAGATTCCGGGTTTCCTCCTTTCGGGTAATCCTGACCCAAAGGAGCCAGGTCGCCTGTTGCTCGCTGCGCGCTTGTCTCAGGCTCTCAGGTTACCTTGTGAAGGCTTGTTTAGCTTCTTGCAAGGCTTGTTGTTTCTTGTTGAGTTCCGGTTCTTGCTTGGGACTTGCTCACTTTCACTTTCGTTGTCGTTGTCGTCCAGGCCTGTTCTTCGTAGGTTCCGCTTGGCTTGGTTAGGGTTTCGTTGCCTTCCGGCGTTTGGCGTTCGTCTTGGCGTTCGGAAACTTCCTCTCACATTCCCTAGGTCCGCTACCCTTGGCTTGTAGGTCCTTGCTTCTTTCTTCTCGGTCAAGGTGTTTGGCGAGCGAGTCGGTTGCTCTATCCGCTCGAGATTTGAGGTTTAATTTGCCATCTCCCCTTGGAGATCGGTGTAGGTTCGCTTCCTAGGTGAGGGAATCTTTCCCCTTGATGCAAGCTACATGCAAGCCCTTGGCCCCTTTGGTGTTTCTTCCCCTTGGTTGCTACTCAGGGTTGTTCGTTAGAAGCGTCTAGAAGGTTCACGCTCAACGGCAAGATTTCCTCCGTCGTGAAGATATCTCGTTGCGATCTGTATCCAAAGTGATCGCCGTGGTCGCGCGACAGGACGCTCCCCTTCGGACTCTCCGCTACGTGGGAAGTTACAACGGAGACACGCTCCGCTAGAGCAACCGACTCGCTCGCCAAAACCTTGACCGAGAAGAAAGAAGCAAGGACCTACAAGCCAAGGGTAGCGGACCTAGGGAATATGAGAGGAAGTTTCCGAACGCCAAGACGAACGCCAAACGCCGAACGCGGGAAGGCAACGAAACCCTAACCAGGCCAAGCAGAACCTATGAAGAACAGGCCTGGACGACAACAAAAGTTAGCAAGTCCCAAGAAAGAACCGGAACCCAACAAGAAACGACAAGCCTTGCAAGAAGCTAAACAAGCCTTCACAAGGTAACCTGAGAGCCTGAGACAAGCGCGCAGCGAGTGACAGGCGACCTGGCTCCTTTGGGTCAAGATTACCCGAAAGGAGGAAACCTGGAATCTAGACCTGACAGACAGGCTAGAAGGAACGAAACGAGAACTCGAATTCTAGATCGCTAGGGACGAACCCTACCAACCTAGAAGTACCTGAGCTTCACCGTGTGGCCGCACGGCGAAGGACCTGGAAATAAGAGCCTGGAAATCGCATCATCTGGGATGAATGCGACACATCCGCCATTCTTGCTCTAGACCATTCGGCTATCTTCTCCCATGACTTTAGGAATGGACCTATCGAGATGTAGTTGCCCCTATGGCGTACCCATCTCTCTCCTTCCGGCAGGTAAGCCGCGCAGTCTTCCGTGGTGTATATTTCTCCCGTGACCGGGTTAATCGTATTATGCACAATAACCGTTTGTAGAGATTCCCACTTAGCTCTATGTGAGTGATGTAATGCCGGAGCTTTATGAAAACAGTCATACCATATCGGGGATCCCAGAGTCCCTTCCCTCGTGTTGGTTTCCCTCAGGAACTTGATTCGTCTGAAGTTATCGAGCGCTTGCTTCCAAAATGCCGGTAGCGTATTGCTCCCACGGATGCTCCCATTGAGACGTCCAGCGCGGGACGCACCGGAAGAGATTCTACACCTGACGAATTGGTATGGCCCATAGGGCCTGAGGGCAATGAGGAAGGGGCCATGCCGGCGGCAGGCGCGGCGGAGGAGACGAGTTCGGAGGTGCTGACGGGCTGAAGCCCGTCAGCAGAGGAAGGCGGGCAGGCGGGCTTGGGCGAGGGCGAGGACGGCGGCGAGAGCGACATGAAACGAGCGGCGAGAGGCGAGGGTGAGTGTGAGGAGGGCTGTGATGGCAGGGGCTGGCGAGGCGAGGCGAGGCTGTAGGGTATGAGTGTTACGAGAGCGAGAGCGACGAGAGCGAGAGCGACGACGGATGACGACTGACGACAGGACGACGGACAGAGACACCCAGGAAAACACCCCGACTCTCGCCCCACGACTTTCTCACATAACTCGACTGAAATCAAACCCAAACACTCCGGCCAGACAACGACGGACGACGATCAGAAGGCGATCTGTCGGCGATCCCGTCTGGAAGGGGAATCGCACCATAACGGAAACGAGGGGCAATCCTGCCGCGCAGGATTCCAAGAGACCTACCGAATAAGACGAAAGGAGTGCGATGTGCCTCAGGGAGAGATACGAAGAGGTCGCAAATTAAACCTAATTGCCCCCTGAAGCAGATAAAGAAACGCAGGGGAGATAGCAAATTAAACCTATTTGCGAGGTGCCTGGGAGGAAGAAAGGTGGGGAAACTTCCCTTCTCTTTCGAGAGAAAGAGAGAGGGCGCTCCACAACCCACGATCCCATGCATCCAAGCGAAGCTTTTGACCGAGAACGAGAACGAGAGAATTATAACGATAACCGATAAATACCGAACGACGAAGAGAAGAGCGAAGCCTAACGAGTGTCGATTCGCGAATGCGACATCTCCGTGTTCCCTTCGGTGGGGGCCGGGTCAGAGGGCGGGGTCTCTTTCGCTTTCGCCAGGAGGTGCGAGACATGTTGCACTACTCGTTCCCACGAGTCTAGGAATTCTGTTTTTTGTATTTTGCTCCCCTTATGATCAAATATTTCGGGGAGGTGCTCTAGGTATTGTGCGCAGTCTGTGTGTAGGGTTCCGTGAGGTCTTCGTCTTTATAGATGTTATGTGCGACATGTGTTTGGAGGGACAAAAGAAATGAATAAATCTCTCTCACTCATGACTCATGTTCCCGGTAGCTTGCCCATCAGCAGGAGGGCTCCGCTCTATGGGTGGATCTCTTATAAAAGAAACGAATCTCTCTCACTCATGTTCCCGGTACCGGTAGCCTGCCGCCTGCCCAGCAGCAGAAGGGCTCCTGTCGCATCCGCGATCGACCTTTTTGTTTTAGAAGTTGTCTGCGTTTCTATGTCCCCTCCTTGTAGGCTAGTCACTAGTCACCGTCGCATCATCCTACATTCGCCCTCTTTGCCCTCGGCCCTCGCGTCCTCGCTAGCCGTAGTACGGCCGTACTTACTCTAATAGATAGAGACATAGAGACACTACATTTAACCCAACTTGCGCTTACTTGCTTCGGTCTCAACTAACTTGTCAGCATGCTCAGATCTACCTAAATTGCGAAAAAACGTGCGGGCAAGTCTGGTCAAGGGCAAATCGGAGGACACCTAATTAAGCGTACACCAAGGCACATGGGGACTAGGAACAAAACTCCAGACAGAAACCGTGCAACCGCGCTGCTTTATTTAGGCCGACCATCGGGCCGCTGAACAGATGGATGGATGGCCGGCCCCGTCTCCAAGAGGTCCGAAACCGGACCATCTCCCGGTTTGAAAGACCTCGCGAAGCGACGACCGCTCCCATTTCTCTCTCTCTCTCTCTCTCTCTGCGCTGTTGGGGTTTTCTTTCGCTCCCGACCGCTCCGCCATTCGCCTCTTGAGAGCTCCACCTGCCTGCCGGTGAACAACCCCCCCCGCCCCCCCCCCCCGCCGCGGCTGCTGGGCCGACGCGCCGTTTCGACTCTCTCTTAGATCCCGCGTAGACAGCTCGTCAAATCGATGTACGAGGACTTCAAATCTCCTGTTCATTTCTAATCGCCGCGTCTTGGAGACGGGGTGAGACGTGAGTGATGAGAGAGGAGGGGATGTGAGAGGAAGAGAAGGGGGAGAGAAAGACTTTTGGGTGCGAGATCCTCACCAAGGACCCCAGAGGGACTCCCTGAAGACAAGGCGAGTCGAGTACAATAGTTTCTTCCTTCCCCCTTCCCCGCCGTCCCCTCCCCTCCGCCCGCCGCCCCGCCCGCCCCTCCGAGCGACGCGTCCAGAGATCCCCCGCCCCTAACGGACGCCGCCGGGACGCCCGCCCGCCCGCCCGCCCTCACCACGCCCCCCCCCCCCCTGCCTGCGCGCGGGGGCGGGGGGGGGGGGGGGGGGGGGGCGGGGAGGGTCCCTCTGCCGCCGCCTCTTATACGGCTTGCCAGCCGCCGTCTTTGGTGCACGCCCCCCCCGATCCGTCTACTCTCTCTCTCTCTCTCTCTCAGAGCTCTCTCTCTCTCTCTCACTCTCTCTCTCTCTCTCTCTCTCTCTCTCTCCCTCTCTCTCTCTCTCTCCGTCTCTCTCTCTCTCTCTCCTCCTCCCCCCCCCCCCCGCGCCCTCCTGGTCCGTTCTCCTCCCGTTCCTCGGCGCGTCTGCCTCCCCTCCCCACGCTTTCCTCTCGCCCTCTCTTCTCGCGCGCTCTCCTTCTTCCCCCCCCCCCCCTCTCTCTCCCTCCCCTCGTTCTTCCTCCTTCCCTACACAATCCTTCCTTCCAGCGGGGGACAACACAAACCGCTCCACCCCCCCCCCCCCAATCCCTAACCGAAGAGCTCTCTCGCGCGCGGCGTGCCTTCTTCTTCCCCCATTGCCTGGACATTCCAAGCCTCCGCGCCCCTTCTCCTTCTTCTCTCGACCATCGCGGCCCCCCGCCCCCGCGGCCAACTGATATCTAAACAGCACCACGCAACTGTCGCTCCGTACCCTCCCCCCCGCCCCACCTTCCCCCGCCCCCCCCCCTCTCTCCGGCTCCCCCACACACCATGGACGAGGTGGTGCTGGCGCCACGACGCAACCTTTCGGGCATGCTCTCGTCCAGGATATCGGGGGCCTCGCCCTCCAGATCCCCGCCCCTTCTCCCCACCTGCTCTGGGCACGTGGAGGCTTCCAAGTCTGGCGGAAAGCTCAAGTGCGCTCGCTGCCCGCCCTCGTCTCTCTCCCCACCCCCTCGCCCCCACTCCTCCCTTCCCCACTCCCTTTGCTCTCTCTTGCCGTCGCTATATGCGGGCTAGATGCGCGCGCAGACGGGGCGGGGATTGGGCAGGGCAGCTGAGATCACTTGGCTGGGCGGCTGCACCTCGCGGTGCATGGACGGACCCCCTTGAGTTGCTGCCAGTAGACGACCGCCCCTTCACGTCTGCTCCGCTGTCGCGCCCCTCTCATGGTTGCCACTCGCCCACCCGCAGGTATTTTGCCCTGATTGGTGCTGTGGCTCTTCTCATGATGCTGGGTGGTTACTCCAGTAGCGATCGGTTAACGAGCCGAGAGGCGGCCCTAGACGAGGTCCTCTCCGTAGAGGACAAGCCGGCTCATCACCGCGAGATGTACCAGACTAGCCTTGAGCTGCGCGAAGGCGACGAGGACTCGCGGCCTATGACGCCCTCCTCGAGCCCCACCCCTGAGCCGCCAATGCGCACTATTCCCGAGCCGGTCGTACTTGAGGAGGATCCAGATGATGACATGCCCATGGCCAATGAGCCCCTCACAGAGGTCGCAAACGCTGATGAGGAGCCAGCTTCCGCTCCGATTACCGAGCCCCACCAGACATCAGGTCCTCAGCCGCTTGCCGTAGAGCCGCTAGCTGCCGCTCATCGCGTGGTAAGCGTCGAGGATGAGGACTCTGCGCGCGCTCATTCTGAGGCGATAGCCAAGATGGAGCGGACGCGGCAAGAGCACGCCGCAACTGCTGCGGTGGCTGGCTGCCTCGACGCCAGCAGCAATTGCCGTACATGGGCCTCTGCGGGTGAGTGCAAGCGCAACCCGGTCTTCATGCATAAGCAGTGCCGCTGGTCTTGTGGCGTGTGCGGCTCAGGCGCACCCTGGGTTGAAGGCTACCTTGGTGGCGCCCATGCCTTTGACGAGGCGGAGGAGGAGGAAGAGGTCATCCCGACTGTCGGCGCCCACGACCCAAGCGAGGAGGTGGAGCATGAGGCATGCAGGGACATGGCCGCCGCCGGCTCATGCGACAAGTGGGCTGCAGCCGGAGAGTGCGAGCGCAACTCCCACTTCATGCACCGCCAGTGTAAGCGGTCCTGCGGCCGGTGCCCCGTTGCTGTGGAGATGTCCGCATCGGCCCCAGCTTCGCTTGCAGCCGCGCTCGAGAGCGCAGTGCCGCGGCCGATGTCGCGCGAGGAGCAGGCTGCGGCGATTCGTCAGCAGCAGCTTGAGCTTGCTGAGCAGCGTGCGGCAACTGCCGCTGCGCGCCTAGCCGCGGCACAGCCAGCGCCCAAGGAGTCAGATGCCGTCGCCGCCACAGCGGGTCAGCGGGAGATCGCTGTCAAGGAGTCCGGGCCATGCGCCGATGAGGACGAGCGCTGCGAGTTGTGGGCGAATGCCAATGAATGCCGGCTCAACCCGAAATTCATGCACGTCAAGTGTAGTAGGTCTTGCGGCTTGTGCGACGTCTAACGCTCTAGCGCCGACATCGAGCGAAGCCAAGGCGACGCTCTTCCTTCTGTTGACCTGTGATGCATGTCCCCCTGTATCGGTTCGTCGACCACTGAGGACGTTCCCCCACCCCCCACCACTCCACCCCCTAGGCCGACTTCGGCTGGCTGATACACAGAACTTGACCCGCTGCTAGGCGCGGCGCCCATCTCATGCAAATCTTTTAGCTTTTGTCGCAGAGTTCTTTGCGATGTAGCATGGTGCCATTCACACGACTCGAATCCCGCCTCCTTTCTCCCGCTGCCCATTTATCTGGGCGCCGCGAGACGCGTCGATTCTTCACTACATCTTCCCGCATGATTCGAGGCATCTTTGTGCAGTAGAAAGTGCGTCGTACACGCTAGGCCTTTTGTGCCACGCCCCAAACTTGGATGCTCCTGCGGATTTTGATTCTCGTATCTACTTGTCTGCACAGATTGTTGCAGTCTGCGTAGTGATCGTGCTCTATAAATAAGGTTGTGTAAAACAGCTTCTTGATAATCTACGGCCGCGCCCACGACGTACGCTATTTACTTCCACACCACCATATACCATATGCAAGGTTGTATAAATTTAACCCAAAACCTAGCAAAGACTGTAGACTGTCACAGAAAGCTGCGCGCTAGTGCTACAGCTCTCCCCTCCCTCTTCCCTTTTCCTCCTCTCTTCCCTGCGGCGGGGGCCCATGGCGCGCGCCTGCGGCCCCTCTTCAGGTCCCTAGGTGGCCTGCAGGGGCCTGGGAGCACAGCTCAGGGGGCAGGTGAGGCTCGGGCATGGCCCTGGCACCTCCTGCCTCTCCCTCGCTAGCGCTCCGAGCCCCTGCGGGTCGACTAGAGCTGGCTAGGGGTCCTGAACAGGGGGGCCCAGGGGGAGGAGGGGCTGGTCAGAGGGATGGGCTGGCCACGACGGGCCAGGGCGGGCGAGTCAGGCGATCCCGTAGGGAGAGGATTGAGTCAGCAGGGCTATGTGCTCTTGGCAACTGGCAAGCCATCAGGCGTGCCAGGAGAGTGGGTGGTTCCTCCCCCATGGCAGGCAACTAAGTTTATACTTGGTTCACCCATGGCGGGGCACGAGCACGAGGCCCCCCCTCTCTCCACTCCTCCCCCGCCATGGGGGAGGAACCACCCACTCTCCTGGCATGCCTGATGGCTTGCCGCAGGCGAGGAGGGGAGCGGCGCGCGCTCCATGGCACCCTATTTATTGTCTATGCTGTTTTAACAATAGTTGCTATAGATGCTAGATCACCGGGGGGGGGGGGGGGGGGCGTGCCACCGGACCATATCTTGAGCTCTTCACCCCTGCCCCCTCGCCCCCTCTCCTAGTAGTAGTAGTGCACGGGGGGACACCTTCAAGAATGTTTTTTTCGTAGTGCACGGGGGGAGTCGCCAGGGGGTGGTGGAGGGGATGGGAGTGGGGGTGGGGCGGGGGGCGGGGGGAGCGAGTGCGGGTGTAGACGGTAGAAAGCTTGCGTGAGAGTAGCGGGCTACAGAGTCGCGTGCGCTGCGAGAATATGATATGATTAATTTGTGATATGTGGTGTGTAAACAGTCCATTTGACTAGTAGTGGACTCGCGCGTGCACATGAATTGGGCGGGACACATCGGACCAAGGCGAGGAATTGCCAACGCGCCAATGCGACGCGAAAATCACAACGAACATGCACACGGCCTGCCCCAACCACCGCCGAACTCCGGCCCGAGGTAACACACCTGGGACCAACCCAAGACACCGAAGAAAAAGGAATGAAAGGGGAAGGGGGGAGACGGTAGGGAAGGGGATTCTGAAGGGTTGCGAGTCAAGGGGTAGTAGTGCACCTAGATTGTAGCGATTGATATATCTGTGTAGCCCAGAATCTTCAAGAAGTGTTTTTTTCGGAGCAAGGCGAGGAAAGCTAAGCGCTGACAAATACCCCCGCAAAACAATACAAATAAGGTCATGACGGTTTGGCTCCTGCCTCTTCCCCCCCCCCAATGTTGAGCGTTCTGCTTCTCGTGCACAACAAACAATGGACGATGGGGCGACATCAACTTTCAACAAGGTGACTAGTAGCACCTCCGTGTTGCCGATGACCAAAGGCCAAAGGTGAAACGGGTCGTGGCACTCGTTTTCATCTTTGTTGCGCCACAAAGTGCACGAATTCCTTGAATGAGCTTGTCGTGCGCAGCAAGCGGTGCGTCACTTCATGGGCACATGCCTTGATGACACCAAAGCCGGTCAACTCGTCGAGCTTTCAAGTCCATTGCCTAATGGCTGCGAGATTATTACAACGCGTCATCGTCCCGCTCTTGTTCCCTTGTGAAGGAGATGAGCCACCCGACTAGGAAGGCCATTGCTGGGCCTTTTTCTATGCTTTCACGTTTAATTTCCCTGCGACCCATCTGCTTCCTAGTCCATTCCTTGCATGCACATGGATTCCGACGGTGACACCTGTTAGCCTGCTTGGCTGTTAATACTGCACACTTCGCATGATGCCGTCAAATACTTTGAGCTCGTCGGGGAGATATAGCTTTTCAAATGCAAGCGGGAATGGTGTGTCAACACCACAGATGCGTGCAATCGGCGCCTCGAGGTGATCGAAGCAAGCTTCTTGTATGCCAGCCGCGATTTCAGCACCGAATCCGGCGGTGAGGGGCGCCTCATGTGTTATAAGGAGTCGGCCTAACGTGTCACAAACCAATGAACAAGGGATAAGTCCAAGATTGGCGTGTGCAGTCATTCGCGCTTACGTTGTCCAGATTCGCCCATCATGGTTGGATCCACAAGCGGCGCACTCATACTCCATGAGAGCTGTACCCAAGTCGCGTGCACTGCGAAATCAGGTCTCGAATCTCCCATTCGGGGCAATGACATACCTGTCTTCTTGACCGAGTCGCGGATGGTGTGCATATCCCATGGTGCAATCGTCTGCAGGTCGATCACCTCACACGAGACGCCTTCCGCTTCGGCTCGCTCGCAGGCACGGAGCAACGGGTGCATTTGGGCGCCCCACGCAACGCATGTGATGTGCTCGCCCTCGCGCACAACCTCCGCCTCACCGAGGGGAATCATGTAGTCGCCCGTGGGCACTTCGCACACACTCGAGCGATATAAAATTTTTGGCTCGAAAAAGATGCAAGGGTTTTTGTCGCGAATGCAAGAGAGAAGCAACCCTTTGGCTGTATACGCGTCACGTGGATAGACAACCTTGAGGCCAGGTGTGTGGGCAAAATATGCCTCCGGGCTTTGCGAGTGGTAGTGGCCACCATGCCCGACTGCCTGTGAGGGCGCGCGGATCGTGAGACCTCCGCAATTGAATTCGGACCCAGAGCGGTAGCGAAATTTCGCTGCCTCGTTGCAAATCTGGTCCATTGCGGGGAAGATGTAGTCAGCAAATTGCACCTCTGCAATGGCTGTGCCACCCACAGCAGCGAGGCCAATGCCTGTAGCACAAGAATGGAGGAAGGCCAATGTCAGGGTGTGAAAGGCATTGGCAGTGATAGACATGATCCGGTGCCATGCACACCGAAGCCCACGAGGCCCTGCTCGTTGATGGGCATGTTCAGCACACGATCCTCCCCAAACTCATCGCGCAACCCCATGGTGGCGCGGAAGACTCCGCCAAACGCGACGTCTTCGCCAAAGACCACGGCGCTCTCGTCGGTCTTGAGCGCTATCCTGCAGGATGAAGGCGCACCGCGGGCAGTAGTCATCCGCTAAGCCTTGGCTCCTCGGCTCCACGACTCTGCGAGGCAGCGCAGCAATACTCTCCGAGATGTCCCCACCTGCCCACGGGTGGTGCACTCTCTCTCCCTCGGCAGTGGCGGCCCCTCACCGGAGAGCGTCGTTGATGGCAGCAACCATGGTCATCTTCTGCGTCTCAGCCCCGTTGCAGACGAAGCGCCGTGTCCGCCGCGTCGCCGAGCACGGCAAGGGACGGCGCAGCAGCAGGAGCGCGGCGGCGGCGGACATCGCGCTCGCGCCGGAGAGAGGAAAGGGGGAGGGAGGCGAGAGGCGAGAGAGGAGGGGGGAGGGAGGGGATTAAAGCCGTCCGTGTACACAGATAAGAAAACTCTAGTGTCCTCGGGCGAGATCCGTTGTCACAAACTTGAGGCATGATTTCACGATCCCTCCCACGAAATGCTGGATGTCGTTGAGAAGTGAGAAGTGTTGTTGAGTCTGAGTTTGTTTTGTAGGAGTGGTTCTACTCCTCCGGTGTACGGTATGCTAACGTGGTATCGCCACCGACTCGTTGCGCTAGCTAGCCCCCAATGGTTACTCTGATCTACACCGCTACACCGCTCTTCTCACAGTCACTGGGCCCAATACCAATATATATATAGGCTGGGCCAAACATGGTACCCCCGCCGAGAGGCTCTCGCGAGAGGGCGCGATTCAGCGCGCACACCCCAGGTCTCTTCATCCAACACAAGGTTGGACCAATCCCCGACACCGAACCCCTTTTCACCTCCAAAGGTTTGTTCAACCCCCAAATCCCGCTCAAGGGAGCGGATATATATGGGCTCTCAGACTCTCAGACCCAAGAATGGATCCAACAAGCACTGTCACAACCCTCGCGCGGTCAACACTACGAATTCTCCGACGCACTGAGCGTGAGCGTCAAGACCTTTGCAAAACCATCTCTGGTTGACGGTGACGGTGACCAATTGCAGCTTTTCCCACGACGCACAGTATGAAGACTTCTGTGAGTGGTGACAAGAACGAAGAAACTGTAGCGGCGGACTGACGGATCGAGCATGGCCACTGGCTCGATATGTGATGAGACGGAAGGGGATCGATCGGCGGGAGGCGCGGCGGAAACGGCGGAGAGTGATGGAATTGCGGGCTTGACCACCTCCTCAGCAGAGGAAGGCGGGAGGACGGGCTTGGGCGAGGGCGAGCGCGATGACGGAGCACGGACCGGACATGGCTGGTGGCTGGGCGATTGGTGATGGATAGGCTGAGGCTGAGGGAGAGGGAGAGGTTTGGTACTGATGGAGTGTTGAGAACGAGGGACGAGAACGGGAACGAGAACGAGAGCGACGATCGACGAACGACGAACGACAGACGACAGACGGACAGAGTCCGACGGACTGATGACACGGCGTAGAGAAGTGGGGTTGCTGCGGAGCGCTCGTCGGCCAAGTGGTGGGTGAGGGAAAGGGGATGGGTAGGGAAGGGTAGTGGTTGTAGAGGTGGAGCGGTGATGGGGAGGGGACGGCGCCCGGCGGGAGTCGGTAGAGGTTGGAATCGATGAGAGGAGGGTGGCCAGGCGAGGAGTGCGGGGTGGGGTGGGGGGGTGGGGTTTGGTTGGGGCAGGCTGGTGAAGGCATGCTGGGGGTTGGGGAAGGGAGGGGGGGGTGGGAGGTTTGGAGAGCAGCGGAGACGGCGGAGAGGGCATCGGACGGATCGTGGGACGAGGGCACGAGGGCTCGGGCGTGGCGAGAGGCGGGAGAGGGGAGTAGAACATCGGTTGTGCAAGCGTGGCGTTGGTGGCATTGGTGTGCTGTGGCCAATGTGGTTGTGTCTGGGTGGACTGTGGGTGGACCATGTGGGATGGTTGGCCAGGACTGAAGGAGGCAGATGAGGGGGGAGTGGCGGTGGTGGTGGGAACGTGAAGAGCTGGGAGAGGATGGGAAGGCGTGGAAAGTACAAAGTACGCCTCCGCTACCATGTGGAGGATGGAGTGAGGCTGTGGCTGTGGTGTGGCTGGGTGTGAGAGGGAGATGGGATGTAACATGAGATGTATGGCCCACTTGGAGCATGGAGGGTGAGCCATGGTGACGAATTGGGATGTGACGAATTGGGATGGCCCTTCGGGCCTGAGGGCAATGAGGAAGGAGGCATGCCGGCGGCAGGCGCGGCGGAGGAGACGACTTCAGAGGGGCTGACGGGCTGAAGCCCGTCAGCAGAGGAAGGCGGGCAGGCGGGCTTGGGCGAGGGCGGGGACGGCGGCGAGAGCGACATCGAGCGAGTAGCGAGAGGCGAGGGTGAGTGTGAGGAGGGCTGTGATGGCAGGGGCTGGTGAGGCGAGGCGAGATTGTAGGGTCTGAGTGTTACGAGAGCGAGAGCGACGAGAGCGAGAGCGACGACGGATGACGACTGGCGCCAGGACGACGAACAACGACACCCAGGAAAACACCCCGACTCTCGCCCCACGACTTTCTCACGTAACTCGACTAAAATCAAACCCAAACACTCCGGCCAGACGACGACGGACGACGATCAGAAGGCGATCTGTCGGCGATCCCGTCTGGAAGGGGAATCGCACCATAACGGAAACGAGGGGCAATCCTGCCGCACAAGATTCCAAGAGACTTACCAAATAAGACGAAAGGAGTGCGATGTGCCTATGGGGGAGATACGAAGAGGTCGTAAATTAAACCTGATTGCCCCCAGAAGCAGATAAAGAACCGCTGTAGAGATAGCAAATTAAACCTATTTGCGAGGCGCCTGGGAGGAAGAAAGGTGGGGAAACTTCCCTTCTCTTTCGAGAGAAAGAGAGAGGGCGCTCCACAACCCACGATCCCATGCATCCAAGCGAAGATTTTGACCGAGAACGAGAACGAGAGAATTATAACGATAAATACCGAACGACGAAGAGAAGAGCGAAGCCTAACGAGTGTCGATTCGCGAATGCGACACATGGGGAGCCGGGGAAGCGTGCGGGGACGGGACTGAAGACATGGGCGCACTCTCGGTCATCACGGGGCACTGCAGCACGGGGGCGGAGACGGGGAGCAAGCGGAGGGGGCACAAGGGGCGCTCGAGCGATGGCGCAGAGCGTACTCGGGACACCGGAGGAAAAACGTCACGCGCGGGGGAAAGAGAGACCGCGCGGGAAAGATATAGACAAAAGGGGGCCGGAAACTCAAGGAAGCACTCGGGGAAAGACGGGAAAGGGAAGGGGGGGAGAGGGCTTCCGCGGGGGGGAGCCGGGGAGACAGATGGACTGACTCGGGGCGATGCGGGGGAGAGAGGAACCGGGGCGCGGCGACCGAGAGGGAGTCGCGCGGGAAAACCTAAAAAAGGAACATACGAGGAGGAAGTGTACAGGCCCCCCCCTTACCCGCAACAATACCTATACCCATACCCTCATCCTCGTTCTTCGACAAGATAAAAAGTGGTAAGTGGTGTAGTCGTACACAAGTTCACAGGGCACATCCAGAGCGCCTCGAAACACACTAGCCATCCTCTCAGCCAGCTTGACAGCCAACGATGCCGGTTGTATCCATTCCACTCTCTAACTCTAAGAGTGAGTCGCTCGACCCTATGATGCCTTTTCAAGTTCATAAAAGTCCCTCGCGCCGGATAGGTTGGTCAGCCAATTGCGTTCGATCTTGGTCGCGGACAGCACATACTCTCTCTCCGGTGTGAAGACTGTTTCATGGAAGACGATCATCTCCGGTGGCGCGACCCACAACACGGAGTTGGGGTTGAGGTGTACCGTCGCTCGCCTGTGGGAGGACATGTACGTGCCCCCGGATACACGCTGTGCAGCACTCATGAAGAATCCGCGGACAACAGCCCGTCGAATTGCGTCCGTCCCGGTGGTTCCGCCCTCGGACGGCCGATCGGCTGCGGTATTCCACTCCACGCCCAGCTTCGACAGCTGGCGCCGCAGTTGGCCTCGTATGCTCAAGCAGCGCTCGAGCACGCGGGAATGCAGCTTGTGCTTGCGGCACCAGGCGCTTGCTTTGGCCGAGTTGCCTCGGTCGACTTGTTCAACGTATCGGCGTGCAACGTTAAGTAATGTAATGGAATCACCCTCGTACGCAGCGAATGGCGCGCGGGCAGCTTGGAGGTCTTTTGTGCGCGAGACAGTAAACACGCTCTGGACGGAAATGAGAGCTGCCAGCATCGCGACCTCCGCAACACACCCCTCCTCCTCCGCCCCAAGCAGCATGGCACTAATCGGCGGCTCAAGTGGTAAGCGCGCCATACGGCTACCCGTAGGCTCGGAGAGCTGCCCGTCGGAAGTGAGAGCCCCTAGGGCGAACAGCATCTCAAGGGCGCGCGCCAGGGCCTCCGGGGGTGGCGGAGAGAGAAAGTCGAAGCGCAGGACATTGTCAATGCCGAGGGCCTTCAGCTGCAGGACAACGGCAGCCAAGCTGCAGCGCTGCATTTCCGGAGGAGTATGCTCGACCAAACCGTGGTACGAGGGTTCGGGCATGAGCACATAGCACGCACCTGGCCGCACGCGCCCCGCACGGCCGGCGCGCTGCCGCGCATTCGCACGCGACTCTGGGACAACAACAAGCGCCTCATGGCCTGTGGATGGGTTCACATATCGGTGCTTGGTGAAGCCACAGTCGACGACAAAGACGATGCCGTCGATCGTGACCGACGTCTCGGCGATCGACGTGGCGACGATCACTTTCCGCGCGCCCGCGGGCGTTGGATTGAAAACGCGCATCTGGGCACCGTGGCTGAGCGCGGCATACATGGGGAGGGCAAGCAGGGCACGCCTTGGCCGCTCTGCCAGCGCCCGGTCGATGAGCAAGGAGACTGCCGCCTCCACCTCCTGCTGTCCGGTCAGGAAGACCAGCACGTCACCGTCCTCCTGCCCAACATGTATGCGCCAGGCGGTCTCGACTGCATGCTCGAGATAGTCGGACACGGGCGCCTCACAAAAGTAGAGAGAGACTGGGTGCACGCCACTACCCTTGAGAGAGATTACAGACGCAGTCTCAGAACTGGTGTGCCCCCGCCCACTCGCGCCACTCGCAGGGGTGCTCTCACAGGTCTCGAAGAAGTCTTTGAAGGCAATAGCATCCACCGTGGCGGAGGCGATGACGAGCCGTAAGTCGGCGCGCCGCCGCATGAGCTTCTTCAGAAGCCCCAAAAGGACGTCCGTTTGGACGCTGCGCTCATGCGCTTCGTCGACCATGATCACCGAGTAGCGCGAGAGCAGCGGGTCGAGCATCATCTCGGAGAGCAAAGTACCATCAGTGACAAATTTGATCCGCGTGTGTTCCCGCGAGCTGCAGTCGTCGAAGCGCACGGCATACCCGACAGTCCCACCGAGATGCTCGCCCATCTCCTCGGCAACGCGCTGCGCAACGGCCACGGCCGCCACGCGCCTCGGCTGCGTACACACGACGGCGCGGCCGCCGGCGGTCCAGCCCGCCTCATGTAAGTACTGCAGGATCTGCGTCGTCTTGCCGCATCCCGTGTGCCCAATCACGACGGTCGTGCGGAAAGTCTCGACCATGAAGAGCAGCTGCCGCCGGTTCTCGGCAATCGGCAGCGCCAGGCGCTGCTGAGCGAGCGAGAGGCGCTCGTTCGGATTGAAGTATACGAGGCCGGCCGACTCGTCCGCCCGATCACGGTCGAGCAGGCTCGCTGCAGCCACTGGAGGACGAGCGCCGCCCGGCCGCCAGAAGAGATGGCTCTGCGCCGTCGACATGCCGCGTCGGCGCTGGCCCCCTTCCGTCTCTCACTCTCCTATAAGAGTACCAAATATAAGGCTAAAACGTGTCTCGTCCGTTTGATTGCTGAAACCCATAGCGTCAGAGTTTTATTGTTGCGTTAGTATAACCTTAGTGCTGCGGGACCGTAGCACCGTAGCCCTTCGACGGCAACTGAGCCCCTACCCCGCGATGGGGTGTGTGCGCGGTTGGCGCATGGCTCGTCCGGTGTATGTGGCTAGGAATGCTAGCTAACAAGATGTCATACGTCATACGACGTTGTAGCTATAGCTATAAGTTCAAGTTCTAACGTCTAACGTGGTACCCCGCCGACCGCCGAGAGGGAGAGGTCACCGCAATCTCGATGACACCAGCGCGCGCGTCGACGCTCAAGGGTGCAACACATCATCGAATGGACTCGACGAATTCGATGAAAATCTTTCCTTCGAATTTGTAGCTGCCGAGTGCGCCACGCGCCACGCGTTCCCACAACTGACAACTGGTGGGACCTGGACAATATGCAATAAATATGGTCAATCTACACAAATTCTTCAGTGGTGGCCAATGCCAGATCCGCAAGCATTCACCAGTTCAAGGGTGGGAAGGACACTTTACCACATCGAACCACTCCAAGCACCCCTCAGCTCTTACTTCTAGGGCTGTGGGCTGTGGGGGTCGTGCGACGAAAGCAACGGTCATCCGCTCTGCACCACAGCGTCGGGCAGGACGATCCTCGAAAGGTGCGGGCCATCAAAAGTCAAAAGTCCCGGTGCACCACCCGAATACGGGAGAAATTATACCCCCGCATAGATGCACACATTATAATTACTAGGATGTTCGACCCCCCTCCCCCCACTCGGTGCGGGCCCCGCATATGCATATATGCACGTTATAATTACTATTGATATTTGACGACTCTTCCCGCGCATCGTGGTCACAGCAGGGTGGCCAAATCAGCCGTGTGCACGCGCTGTGGGGTGCATGGGCATGGGGTGCTCCGCGGGCGACTTGGCCCCCTGATCTAGCCACCAGATGGATCGAGGTCGGGCTCCCGATCGCGCGGACGGACTCGGGGGAATCGCGTGTCATGAAACAACGGCCCCGAAATAAGCATATCGGCCCCGGGCGGGGCGCGACCGCCAGTTCCAGTTCGAGTTCTTTACTGTAAGCTGTAAGAGCCCCAACGCGTGTTCAGAGGCAGGCGGGGGCGAGGGGGGCGGTAAAACCCACCATTTTCCTCGGCAATTTTTCGTGGCGGCAGGTGCCAACTATCGTTAAAACGATAGGGTCATGGAGCGCGCCACGTTCCCCTCCTCTCTCCCCGCCCACCCCACCGCGCCGGCTGACCAAGTGATGGCCGACGCCTCGCAGACGCAGCGACCCCCAGCCAGGCAGCCAGGCCCATGCCAGCCCAGGTACCCGCGAACCACGACCCGAGCCGAAGCCCCAGAGCCACACAGACAGCGCCTTAGACACCCCCCGGGGTGGGCCCGTACAATCAACCCCAGCCCCTGCCCTTTGGCAGGGGCAGGGCACTCATCAATCTGGCCCAGACCCAGACCCTTCGGGGGCGCGGCCCGCGAGCTGCACTCCCACGCCCGCGCTGGGCCTGCCCTCGAGCTGACTCCCCCTCTGTCCCTGGTCGCCAGGCAGACAGGAGACTTTGGGCGGCTCCCATGGCCAGCGAGGCGAGCGTGGGAGAGGCAGGGGGGGCCAGGGGCTGAGCCCCAGCCTCCACTGCCACTGCCCCCTGAGCTGCCCTTGCTGGCCCCCTGGGAGCCCCCAAAGGGCCCCTGAGAGCAGGCCAGGGCGCGCCGCATGGCGACGCGCCGCAGGGACGACGAAGGGAGAGAGTGGAGAGAGGGAGAGGGGGGGTTTTGCACCCCCCCCCGATGGAGTGCGGTTAGAAACAGGCCACGTTTGCGTTAGCAAACGGGTAGGGGGCGGCCGGCGACAGGCGGGAGAGAGAAGGGAGTGGCTCAAGATCGAGGAGAGTATCCTGAAGGTGGCACAGGCTACTCGACTCGCAGTCGTTTATTTCTCGAGAACTGCTCACGGCCCTGGGTGGGAAATACGGTGCTGGGGCCTGCAAATACAGCCAAATACATATGTATTTGGGTTCCGGCCAAATACATTTCAAATACATTCGAGGCCTACAACCCAGGACGCGCTTCAAATACAGCCAAATACATATGTATTTGGCCAGAGGCCAAGTACGGTAAATACGTACTTCCCATCTAGGCTCACGGCGCGAGCTGGAAGGGCCGATCCTCTTTGTCGACGAGAGGTTCCCCCCCCCCCCCCCGGTGCTTTTTCCCGGAGAGTCGCCCGACGTAGGTCGGTCCGCCTCAATGGGTTTTCCCTCATTTTAACTTGTGGGGAGTTAGAATGGGAGCCGGGGGCTTGCGAGGGGGGAGATGTGGAGGGGTGCATAGGTGTATGTATCTGTGGCAACAACACGCGCCAAGGTGTACGGGCAGGTGCGCTGAGGGCTGTCGTGTTAGTTCCGGGCCAGTGAGAGTAGTGGTACTAATGCTCAGTTAGATTATTATTATATATTTTAACCCATCGAAAAGCGTCTTGTCCAAGAAGCGCCAGCCTATAGTCTTACTTGAGAGTACTTTTAGCACCTAGTATCTAGTATCTCGGAAAATCAGAAGTAAACCGATAAAATATTGTACTCCTAGGGAAAGAAAGCTCCTCGTCTTCTTCTCTCGTCTCCTCCGTATCATTCTGTTCTCTGCTGCTTCCAGTTCTCAGGCTGCGATGGCGGCGTGGAGACTCTCGGTGATCTCTTTGCTGCTGCCCTCTCTCGAATGCGCGGTTCTGGGCGCATCCGGCGTATTCCGCGTGCGTCTCAAGAAGCCATTGGGCATCGGCTTCGAGGAGGTCGAGCCCGGCGCCGCCAAGGGCGTGGTCGTCTCGCAACTGGTTGAGGGCGGCCACGCGGATCTCGATGGCCGCATCTGGGTTGGAGACAAACTGGTGAGCACGAGCGCGGTGGTGCTTGGCGGCGAGAGTGCGCTGCTCACGGTCGGTGGGGGCAGCCAGTACACCAATTGGAAGCGCCAGCTCCTCCGTGCCACAGACATGCAGTTTGACGAGGTGATGGCGGCCATTGGATCCAACTCGGGTCGGTTCGGATACATCGATGTTCTCCTCGAGTTTGTGCACACGGAGGATTCGATCCCGCGCAGCGCTTCCTCGCGCAACCGCGGCAGTCGCGAGGGTGTTAGCGTCGACTGGGATGGAGCACGGGGCACGTCTGTTGGCGGTGTGAGCACCCCCATCCGGCCAAGACCGGATGACTTTGAATTTGACTAATTTGTGTATCATGGCGTTGGAACCCTGCTCTTCAAGCAGGCCCACGCCTCGACCGTTATTGGTGATACGGATGGAAATCTGATTCGATAGACTACCTTCCCAGCTCTTTGTGGATGAGACTCATTCCTCTATGACTTCCCAACAATATTCGCAGTGGTGAATGGAATCATCGCATGACGCCGATTCACCACCAAAAGATCGCTACCGAGAGCTTGTCGGTGATGAGCAGAGTGGCGCACGTAGGTCCAAGGTCTCAACCAGCCTTTGGCTGACCTCAAGGCCCAAGTGGTGCCAGCCGCGACGAGGCCGTGCCCTTTTGACCCTACACTTTCAGCCACTTTCTCGAGAGCATTTGTGTTGTGCCAAGAATGGCGGAAACCGCCATCTCTTCGCAGTCAACTCCGTTCGAATAAATACGAGTATGCACGCCAAACCAGGAGAACAAGGTGCAGTCGACCCCTGGCCGCAACCACCATCGGCTAGGAATCAAGTTCGTTCGGGCAGACATCCGAAAGCAGAAGAGCCAGGTAAAGTCGGCCCCCCGGACCCGCCACCTCGAGCCATACTATGAAGTTGAGTTCCACTCACGTCTTCCACCGAGCTGTGAAGTGTAGTGGTATGAGGCCATTCAATGTTTGCTATGCCTTGGACGCACCATACTCCTCCCTTTAGCCGTCAGGTGCACTCGGCGCTCATACTTTTCGTTGTTATACTAGCTAGCCTATTGCCACGATGTTCGCCCCATCTTCGTCGTTCTTCTCCCCGCGAGTGCGTGCGTTGACCTGAACTGCTGACACTGTTCATCGCAGTGGACTTATAATAATAAACCAATTACAGCTAGTTGTTCGAGGAGAGCCTCACAAAAAAAAAACTTTTTAAAATTCTCGCCTCACTCGTGGCACTGGAACGTTCCCCCGTAGCCACGCCCTTTTCCCTTTCCCACCCTCATTTCCCGCCTTGCGGCAACTCCCCTCGTGCTCTACTTAGGGGCTCGGGTCTTTTGGGGGGTCCGAGCGGAGCGGGGTGCACCTGTCCTCAGCGGCGTGTTCTCGCCCTCCTCCTGTGCTGCTGAGTGACCTGTTTATCATATGTTTTCATTCCAGGGTTTCTGTTTTCCTGCGTGCTGCAATGTTAGTCGTGGATGAGTTATACTGAACCGTCGCATTTCCAGGTGATCTATTAATCCAGGGCGACACGTCGTGTTATGCGAGTTTTTCGGCAAGACCAAGTGCTTTCACTACTCGGCTAGTGTTTTCGCTAAGTTGTAGCCTGCCTTTTTCGTCTTCGATAAATACGGGGGCGCTGAGTTCTAGTGGTTTCTTGAGTTTGGGTTTCCTCCCCTGCGCGGCTTTTGTTGTGCGCATGGAGTGGTGTGTTTTTGGCGGGGCAATGCCCCTAACTAATGTGACAAACCTCGTTATCGTAGATTCTAAGATCGGTATGTAGTGGTACTCATGTGACTCGAATTCGACTCTGTAGAAATCTCTTAGTATGTATTTCCACGCTATCACGTATAGCGCTCTTAGACTTTCTGGCGTGTTTGCACCGGGGTATGCGAACAATCTATCCTTCGTCTTCTGCATCCATGACCTTCCGGGGGAGGGGGTGTAGTCATTGAGGGCATCTATGGCCTCGAATATTATTCTCGTCGCGGGACACCACGCTAGGTGGCACGAGTCTTCTCGGTGTCGGTGACATAGTCTACACGTAATTGTCGGGCTCTCTGCGAACCTATTTCTCGTGCCGATCCTTCTGTGTGTGATATGCTTGAAGTGCAAGTGTTTGTCCGCGTGTTTTAACAATGGCATTGCGTAAAGTCTCGCTACGTGTTTCCATTCTTCGTTGGTGATGTTCAGTCGCTTTTCCCATGCTAATCTTGCTGATTGCGGGGCGCTACTTTTGGTCGCCTTCTGCGCGGCCTTGGTGATGTCTGCGACAGCTATCGCGTCTAGCGCGATCTTCCCTTTTCGTATGGCGTATTCATCCGCCAAGGGGTATTCCATGTGTCTCGGGCCTTTGTAGCCGCCTTCCCATCTGGCCGGCGGGTGGTAGTATGGGATTTCTCCAGCGTCCGCTACACTTCCGGTGTCGGCAATCTCTCCCAGGTAGTCGGTGTCGGCGTGTAGCCAGATGTTGTTCAGCTTGCTGATGTACTTTTCATCCTCAGAGACCCTGATTTCCCTACTCTGTGTCTCGGTCCCCGGCTCTTGAGATGAGGTGTTGTCGTCGCGGGTCTTTTTTTCCTTGGTGTCCGGGGGTGGGCGCTCTTTCGATCGCCCTAGCACTTGCGTCGCGTAGTTGATGACTTCGTCCCATGAATCTAGGAACTCCTTTTTGCGTATTGTGCGGCCCTCGTGTGCGAAGGTCTCAGGTAAGTGCTCGAGATATGCCGAGCATTCGTTCTTGCTATACGGTGTCGTAAAGGCGCTGTCCTTGAACACGTTGTGCACTACGTTAGTGTGCAGCGCTTCCCACAGGCGAGCCCATGGGGCGCGCACCTTCGGAGGCGGGATGTGGGGGTTATGCCATATTGGTTGTGATAGCGCGCCTTCTCGTGTGAGGAAGGAGGGTTGTATGTCTAGTTCTCTGAAGTTAGCGATAGCCTCTTTCCAGAAGACTGGGAGCGCTGGGTTGCCCCTTATGCTTTCCGTCAGAGTCTTCGTAGGGATCGTGGAGAGTACAGCTCCTCTCCCTAGTCCGGTTCGACAGAACCAAGCATCTAGGCCGTGTTTCCATAACGCCTTCCGAGCGTTCAGATAGTTTAGGATCCATTTTGCCTGGAGCGCTTTTACGTGGGACGGCCAGTCTAGGAGTCCAAGGCCCAGTGTCCTGGTTGCGATTTTTTCGTGCGATACGGCATAGTGTGGGTGTTTTATCCATTTGTTTTGTCTATTGGTATATGGGCTTGTCCAGAGGACAGTGTCCGCCGCCCTTTGGACACGGACGTGAAACCATTTAGGAGCGGCCAAGGTTTGTAACCAGTATCTCGGCATACCATATATTATGAAGTTTACCACTGACGCTCGTCCGAATATCGTCATATAGTTAGTGGCCGGTGCTAGCTTGGCGACTCTCGCGTCTAACTTTTCCGCTAGCTTCGACCAAAAGGGTTTGAGCGCCTCAGGCGCTCCTAGGGGGACGCCCAAGATGGTCAGATACTCATCGTTGTTTATCCAGTTGTATTTTCTCATATCCCACGGGGGCTTACGACGCCTTTGGGATCCCATTCTTAACCCTTGGAATTTGCTAGCGTTAGTTTTGCCGCCCGTTGCTTTCTCGTACAACTCCACCCATTGTAGAGATTTTTGCAAGCTCTTGTAGTCGCGCGTTATTAGCGCCGTGTCGTCGGCAAACTGGCTTATCTTCAGGCTGTAGCCGTTTAGGTTTACGCCGCTTATGTCTTCGTCGCTGTTGATGGCTCGTGTTAGCGCTTCCGTTGTCAGGAGAAACGTGAGCGGTGACAGCGGGCATCCTTGCGGCATGCCGCTGCCCACGGTGAATGGGTAGCTTCTCCCGCCGTTGGTCTTTATCGTGCGTATTGGTCGGGCTTCTTCGCTCGTGAGCGCCCTCGCCAGTTTTTGGAAGGTAGGTCCGAAGTTAAGAAGCTTGAGGGCTAGGTGATAAAACTCCCAGCTCACTCTATCGAAGGCTTTTTCCCAGTCGAGGGCCAGTAGTAGGCCCGGGTCTCCAGTCTCGTCTAGGTACGCTCTGGTGAGTTGCAGGAGGTGTGTGGCCTCGCTGATGAGTCTCCTAGGCACGAATCCCAACTGGTTTTCCGATATTATCTTACCTATCACTTTGCTAAGTCTGTTAGTTAGAATTTTGGCTAGTATTTTATAGTCGCTTTGCAGTAGGGTGATAGGTCTATAGTTACGTGGGTCACGAGCGTCCCCTTTCTTGTACAGTAGTATTATGTCGCCTGCTCTTAAAGTGAACGCTAGGGCCCCCGTGACCAGCGCTTGGTTGTAGAGTTGGGTTAGCAGCGGCGCCGCTGTTTTCTCGTGTGCTTTATAGACTTCCGCCGGCAGTCCATCCGGGCCTGCGCTTTTTCCCGCGCCTATGCTTCTTATCGCTTGTATTGTTTCTTCGACGGTGATGGAGCCTTCCAGCCGGCGCCGGTCTAGATCGCTTAGCGGGCGGTCCGCTAGGGTCGACTCCAGTTGAGGTACTCTTTGGGCGTTCTTAGAAGAGTACAGCCACACGTAGTACTTTCTGAACTCTCTCCGGATCGCTGGGTCCGAGGTCACGGTGTCTCGCTCCGAGTGCGTTGGGTCGTCCCACCGCCTTGTGCGGTATAGTTCCGCCACATTGGCTTTCCACCTACGAGGCTTCAGCTGCGCGAAGAACTCTTTAGAGTGTAGGTCTTCCCGGCGGAGTTGTCGGTATAGCGGCATGTCCTTGAGCGGGATTCTCCCTCTCTCTTCTGCAATTTCCTTGTGTGTCCTTGCCAGTTCTGCTGTGAGCCTGTCGTCCGGTCCATGCTTCGCAAGGAGGATGTTCAGTCTCACTGTCTTCATCTCGAGCGCGGATTGGATGGTAGGCTTGACTCTCTCTGCCGTTTCCTCTCTCAGTAACGCGGCTATGACCTCTTTCGTGTCGGCCCATATAGTTTCTATATCGCCTCCCTCGCCTATCCGTCGGTCGGCGGTTCGGAGTAGCAGTTCCACTGCACTCATCATGCCCTTCTCGTATATTATGGCTGAGTCTATTGGTTTGTCGAAGTTCCGCCCCGGCTTGTAACTCGGGGTCTCGAAAAGCGCTAAGACGGGAAGGTGGTCTGATGCGGCTTTGCCCGTAAATAATTCCGGGCTTGGTCCGTGTTTCTGCCATTGGAAGGCGTCTATGTCTTTGCTGTGGTATATGCGGTCTATTCTCGTGTGGATGGTAGCTGCCATTCTCGTGTAACCGCCATCCGGCCCCAGGCCCATCGTATGGTGTGCGTCTCGAAGCTTGTGCGTTCTGGCCAGCATCTTCCATTTTTCTCCGTGCGTATTGGTGTATACTGCCTCCCCTATTCTTCGGGTGTCTTGCGCGCTATCTTCTACACAGTTGAAGTCGCCTCCCATTATGGTTGGAATGGGGTCAAGGGTGTCCATTTTCCGACCTAATTCGGCTATTTGCCTTCCGCGGGGCCCAGGTTGCGCGCTGAGATATACAGACATTATACGATATTGATTACCGTCTATATTGAGTTTTACCGATACACATCTACTCTTCAGTATGATTTCTAGGGTGTCCGTCCTAGCGGTTATCCGCTCGGCCGCTTCTCTGATTGCCACAGCTACGCCGCTAGCGGGGTCCCCTAGCTCTCCTGGAGCGACAAACCACAGCCATCCTAGCATGGCGGCTGTCCTATGGGCCCGGAGGTGTGAGCCATCTTCGTAAGCATGTAGCTCTTGTAAAAGCAGCACGTCTACTTTCGCTTTCCGCGCTTGCGACAGCACTGCGGCTAGCTTGCCGCCCTTGGTGCCGTTAATGTTGTACGTCGCGATGCGAATTGGTCCTTCACCTGGATATCCGAGGGTGGAGTCAAATTTCAGTTTCGGGCGCAAGGGCATCGCTTTTGCGGTGGTGAGTTTGGCGGCCGCATTCGCAATCGCATACGCGTACTCTGGGTGGAGGAAAAGGCACGCCGGGCCGTTCAAACAGACGCCCGGGATCTTCTTGTGTGGGTGGAGGTGGCAACGAATCGTGCACTTGTTGTCGATCCACGCGCCTGGCACGTCGTGCGAGAGGTTGCACCGTACTCCGCGTTTGTTCCTGAGGCAGAGGCCTTGAGTGAAGCGCGCACATTGCTTGGGGGGACCTTTACCAAGGGCTTCGTGTGCCGTTTTCGGACGAGGGTTGAGTCGTTGCGCCTCGTTGCGTTCGCGGCGTTTCGCCGCTTCCTTGTCGCATTCGCAGATGCGAATCGAAGTGGGGAGGCCTTGTACCACCTCCGGCCGCCAACCTTTGCAGCCGCGGAGGCTGCCATGGACCATGAGTTTGTGAGGAGATTGGATGTTCTCTGGCATGGCGATCTCTTTGCACGCCCGGATGGCGTAGTTCACCGGGACGGTCTTCCCGTCGATCTGGAGCAACAACTTGCGAGGGAAGCTTCCGTCTAGAAACGAGCCTTGGCCCGCCGAGACATAAAGATGCCAGCGGGTCGAGTAGGCCGCCTTGGACACAAACGTGCCCGCTCCGCCTTCGAGTTTCATTCGCTCCCGGTTCCCTTTCAGGAAGGTGAGCCCTACCTTTTCAATCGCGAAGATGAGCGCGCTTAAGTTGATTTGGGCCGCTTGCGCTAGGCCGTCTGCCTCGACGACCAAGTGTGCTGCGACGTCTTGGAGAGCGTTGTACAATGCCTTGCGCGAAGAGGAGCCTCTCTTGTTGATTTTCTCGTCGATTGAGTCCACCTTGATGCGGACCGAGATGTCGGTTTGGTTGATGCGGAGAGTGGTTGTGTCTCCGTAGCGTTCCTTGAATTGTTGCGCACAATCTTCGTTCACTGCTATGTGCCATGGTCCGCGGATGGACCGGGCCCAAAAGTCCGGCTCTGGGTCGACTCCTTCGAGTTCTAAGAGGAGCTCTACGATCGCGGCATACACCGTGGCGTCTTGGAAGGTGTAGTCGCCCTCCTGGTGGAAGGACAGTTCGTAGTTGGCGTCTGACTCATTGCCTCCTTGCTCCTCATCCGAGGGCGGCTCCTGTGTGGCGGGGACGGTCGGGGCTGGTGAGGTAGGGGCCGTGGCGAGGAGAGCAGATGGTGAGGGCGAGTGGTGCGTGTTTCGCGGCGCCTCCAGGCGCTCGCTTCCTGGTGTCTTCTTGTTGTGTTGTGCTGGTGGGCCTGTGTCTTGATACGATTCTTGGTTGTTGTTGGTGTTGTGCCCATAAGGGCCACCCGGTCTCAGGCCGCGCTGCCGGGGCAGCGCGGCCGTCCCCGGGGTGGGAGAGGCCTCTGCCATAAGGCATGCCCAGTGGATGTTTGGCTCTTCTCGTCTGGTGCTGGCTCTTTGTGCTCCCCAGCATGTGGCCCACCATGGGGTGAGCCAGCATGGCTGCCTTGTTGGGTGTGGCCAGGGCCACGGGCCGTGCGGCGCGACCGGGGTCACGCTCACCTGCTCGGCCTCTGCAGGCGGACGCGGTCGCTTCGCCAGCGACAGCTCCATGGGTACAGGGGGGGCTCCCTCGGCGGGGGGCCCGAAGGAGAGGTGGGGAGCGGCGGCGCGCTCCATGGCGACCAACTATAAAGTTAGTGAGGAGAGCCTCACAAAGAAAGTTTATACATGGTTGCGATGGAGCGCGTATCACAGAGTGCCGTCATCTACCAACACAATCCATCGGTCCTTACCGATAGCCGATAGAATCGTCTTTACCGATAAAACGTTGTCTGCCAGATTCCTTTTCATCAAGTCATCAGCCCCCTTCATCATGTCCACCACCTTCTGGACTCTTCTCTACACAATCATCTGCAGTTGATGCACATCAAATTCTTAGGGTTCCCGAGTCGTTTGCACATCGACTTCTAGAGCCTTCGCCTTCAGCCTTCATCTTGGGGCTTGGGGCTGTGTCTTGTGCAGGAACCAGCGCGGCATACGCTGCAACCTGTCCCACGGCACACTCCCGGCGCATGAATCGAGAATATACATGCACGATCCGCTGCCGCCTGCACCCACACAAGACTGATTGCTCCGGCGGCGTGCCTCTTTCTTCACTCCGAGTACGTACTCCGTACTCCGAGTACGCGACCACATTAACGACATTACGGCCGCCCTCGCAACGATAACGATCCTGACCGGGGGGTAGGATCCCCCCGCGCCCGAAACTCACATTTGACTCCACCCTTGGATAGCCAGGTGAAGGACCGATCCGCAGTCGCGACTTGAAACATGAACGGCACCATAAGGGCGAGTGCCAGGTCCCCTGTTGCAGCTAGAGTAGCGCCGCCAATATTTTGCTAGCTGCCCCCTGACGGCATCACGAACCTGAACTCGACTCGCCAGCTGAGACTAAAGCGCACGGCCATGGGCACGACCATTGCGAAGAGGAGTGGTAAACACACCACACAGCCACCGTCCACCCTGGCACCAACTGCCAGACCGGTAGCAATAAGCCCCGCGCACAAGACTCGTTGCTTGCCGTATGGCTATATCTACCTCGCCGCACTCAACGGTGACATCACACAGCACACCACGCGCCCGCCAACACAACATCGCTTCTAGTGGAATAAGACAAGAATGATGTGACGCGATGCCGCTATCCGTCTGGTTATGCCTTCTTGGCTCTGGCGAAAGCACCCAGGCGTTGTCGCTTAGCAGTCTACGTGCAACTTCGTTGAACGCAAGGGCTTTAGCAACAGCCACACATGTCGGTGAGCGGTCCCGTACCGTCAGGCTTGGCTCGGATGAGCATGCGCACTGTGGGCCGCTTCGCAAGCTGCGCCATAATTGGATGCCAACGATGGAAAGTTTCGCGAGAGGCAAAGGTAGGCATGCGATGGTCGGCGACTTTGACATGGACCTGCATGTGCAAGCAAGAACATGCGGGTCAATCGTGAGCGCCTCGGCGAGGTGCTGACCCACGGCTACGCGGGACCGCAGCGTGTCTCAGATAGCCGTTCTTTCAGGCGGCGTCGCTTGCCACACCCCACTGTAGCAAGGCGGCAAGGCCCCGTCCCCGATAGGCGAGGCAACGAGTCGATGCCTTCTCCCCTATTAGAGCGCAGTATCTCCTACCTGATACGCCGGGTCGATGGTGTGGAAGGATAGCATGTAGATCTGGGACGCCGACTTCCCGCCGACAAGCTGGAAGACGAGCCGATGCTGCGTGATCTCTGGCGCCGAGGGCGCCTCCACGCCCTCGGCGGCGGGCGCGCTCTCCGCGGCATAAGCGGCGATTGCAGCCTCTCCCGTGAGCTCTGTCGTGGCGCTCGATAGGTGGGCGGGCTCGAGGCACAAGCGGAACTTGAGCGTATCCCACTCGTCCTCATCCTCGTTGTACACCTCAATCTTGGTTAGCGCCGAGCGTGTCGATGCCTCGGGGCCGGAACGGAAAAACTCAGCGAGAGTTTCGGCTCGCCAATTGAACTCCACAATGAAGGCTGTGCCGCCGCCGCCGGTCGCCCCGTTGCCGGCCTCCGCTCCGCCGCTGGCCTCTGCGAGCTCGAGGAGCGTCACTGCGGCCGCCTCGAGGTCCGCGTACGAGTGGAAGGCGAGGCCTGGATAGGGGAGGATTTCGACTCCCGAGGTGCGGACGGCTGCCGCGTAGGCGCCGACGGCGCGGAGCGGAAGGAGGCCGTGCAGCTGCAGCCCCGAGAGCGACGGGTCGTCCTTCGGGTGGAAGGCGAGCTGGCCGACAGCGCCCGCTGCCGCCGCCGCCGCCATCCCCTCGGCGCCGAGCTCGCTGAGAAGAGCGTCCGCCATGAGCGTGCAGGTGCAGGCGAGCCGCGCAACATCCACGGAAGGGAGGAGGACCGCGAGCGCGTAGAGCAGCTCAGGGGCAGTACCAGCGAGCGAGAGGAGCACGGAGCCGCCGCCGAGGCCCCACGCCGCCTGTAGGTTGAGCCCCGACATGCGGTGCGCTACGGGCGACGAGGAGCCCGACGCTTCGCAGTCAATTAAGCCACCCTTGCGATCAACGGAGGAAGCTCCCAACGAGATACCTTTGGAAGACCCAAGGCGCGAGAGCGTGCGCAGCGGCGCACGCATTGGCACAAGGCAGGCGTCGAAGGATTCCTCAAAAAAGGGGCGATCGAGCTTCTTACCAATGAAGACGATCTTGCAGCCGCGTTCTTCGCTCGCGTCGTCCCAGCTGCCGACGTAAGCTTTCTCCATCACGTCCTGCACCGCGTGGAAAACGAGCTTGCGGCTCGAGCCGGCCACTGCGAGCACGGCCTTCGACCGGTAGAGGGTGCCCACCTCCTCCGGCTTGGCGGAGGCTACTCGCCGCATCCAGCGCGCAAAGAGCAGCGGCTCGACCACGCGACCTGGCCTTACGAGGGAGAAGGAGCCGACGTGCTTGTTGTGCATCAGCACCGGCTTGGCATCGTGCCCGTGCCCGTGTGCATGCGCGCCGTCGCCTGCGTGCCCGTGGTCGTGCGTCGGGTCGTCGCATGTCTCAGCATCGTGGCCATGTTCGTGGTGGCCATGCTCGTTGTGGCCGTGCTCATGGTGGCCGTGGTCGTGCGTCGGGTCGGTGCACGAGGCGGCATCGTGCCCGTGCTCATGACCTTGCCCGCCGCCAACTGCCTCGTCCTGTGCCATTTTCGAGAGATCGAAACCGGAGGCGTCGACGAGCGATGACGTGTCGACAACGCCGCGGACGCAGGGTAGCACGGCGGCGCGCGTGTTTATCGATCGAAGCCGCTGCCACACCTCGAGCGCCTGTGCGGTGTTGACCAGATCGAGCTTATTAAGCACAATCGAGTCAGCAAACATGAGCTGCTGGAACGCCTCGTCCGGTGGCGCGCCCGCCTCTGCCTCTTCTTCCATCTCGCGCAGCCGGCGGAGAATGTTCTTGGCATCACACAGTGTCACTACGCCCGTCAGCGCGAAGCGGGACGAGATGGCGGGCGTCTGAAGCAGCGTACGCACGATGGGCACGGGGTCCGCCATGCCCGTCGTCTCGATGAGCACCGCATCCAGCGCCTTCCCCTCGTCCACCGCCTCGAAGATGGAGGCGAAGGCGCCGAGGATGTCGCCACGAACCGAGCAGCACATGCATCCGTTGTCCATGACGATGACCTTCTCGGCCGCAGCGAGCTTGGATGCGGAGAGAAGCTCGTTGTCGATGGGAACCTCACCGAACTCGTTTTCGATGACGGCGATTTTCTGCTCGCGCTGCGTGTGAAGCAGGTGGTTGAGCAGGGTCGTCTTGCCGGAGCCGAGGAAGCCAGTCAGCACTGTGATGGGGATCT
The DNA here is from genome assembly GCA_018136815.1 of Isochrysis galbana. NCBI lineage: Eukaryota > Haptophyta > Isochrysidales > Isochrysidaceae > Isochrysis > Isochrysis galbana. The sequence goes on along the minus strand of CM030940.1, from coordinate 3,784,479 downwards.
TGCCATCTGCCCTTCTCCCGGGCGCAGCCGGCAACGGGTCGTGCGTGTGGGCGTGCGGAGGAGTGTAGGCGGTCGCTGGTAGATCAGCTACCACGAGCACGTTCCGCTCGCCCTCCCCGAACGCGCAGGATAGAGAAAGAGAAGGAGGGAGAGCCCCATCTCTCGACGGGTTGAAGAGGAGAGAAACTCTTGCGCCCGCAGCTCCGGCGCGGCGGAGGGCGGCCTCAGCGACGCGGCGGAGCTGGTTGACGTTGGACTCGCGGTCCAGCTCGAGCACAAGCGGCAGCGCGGGCAGCCACCCCAGCTTCCCCACGCGGCAGACGTCGAGAGAGAGAGAGAGAGGGGCAGAAGTCATCGTCCCGCCGGCGCCCAGGGGGGGGGGAGGAAGAGAGAGGAACGAGTGCGAGCGTAGGAGGGTATCAAGAGGATTTGAGACGTTAGACGGGGCGTTTTTCTCACGCTCCTCGGGGGGTTTCCCAGGAGGACCTCGCGGGGACGAGCACGCGATGCTGGTGTGGGTGGGCGGTGGCCGTGCACACATCCGCACCAACCAACCTCGTCTCTTCTTCTCTGTGGACGGGTCGCTCTATTGATTTACCGCGAGGTGCGCCTCGGGTTCCCTCTCGCGTACCCCGCGCTCGCTCGGCTCGCTCGGCTCGCTGCTTCTACGAGTAGAAAGGGTGGAGAGTATTGTGAGCATGAAAGATTTGGGCTGCCGCTTCGTGGGCATGTTTCAAAGAGTGTGCGCCGGAGGACCTCAAGGGGTGAAACTTATTTAGGCCGCTCATTGCCTATTGTAGCTGGTGCCCTCGGCACCCCCACAGCGAGTGACCGGGCCGTAGAAGATGTGAAGAGTGAGTGACCCGGCTAGGTTACAGGTGAGTGCAACAGGGTAAAGTACAGGGTTGTTCCCGCTTGCGACGCGCAATCGCACAGTACCGTGCGCAGAGAGCTGCATAAAGGTGTATCTCGCGTCTATGTATGAACAGGTAGGCGCTCACGAACGACGAGCACGCTCAAGTCGGAGGGAGCCTTCGTTGGGTGCTGGGCTGCGCCGACTCGTCCCCAGATATCCATCCTATATCCATCCTAAGTAAAGAAGAGGTTGGGCGGCGGGCGGCTCCTCGCCCGCCCCCCCCCCCTTCCCCCCGCGCGGCTGGGTCCCATCGCCCCCAGAGGGTGGCTTGATGATCATGGGCGCGGGGGGGAGGGGGGGCGCAGGGGCGGGGGGGAACGGCGCTGATGACGAAGCCCGCCCCCTCCCCCCCCTCCCCCGCGCGCGTGGGGGGCTGTGGGAGCTCCGGACGAGCGCGGGCAGTGGGGGGGGGGGGGGGGGCTCCCCGAGAGGAGAGAGAGGAGATGGAATCTGTCGAGATGCAGCGAGCCACCCGATTCCCCTCCGGAGCTCTCTCGCTCTCTCTTTCGCGCACCTGAGGGGCGCTCTTCCCTCTCGCCCCCCCCTCCCCGCCCGCCCGCCTTAGCCCCCTCGCCCCCCCCCCCGCGCCCGCTCGCAGTGCCAAATTAGATGTAGAGAGGTGCTTTCTTCACCTCCGGCGAGCGAGGTGTTTGCCTCGCCGTCAATCCGCTTGGGGGGGCGGGGGCGGCGGGGGGAGGGGGAGATCGTGTGGAGGGGACGTTGTGCGGGGAGATAGCGCAAGCCTCGAGGGCCCATCGCGTAGAGAGAAAGAGCCTCGCGGATTGGATAATACTGGGAGCGGGGGTCGGGTAGTACTCGTGAGGACGGCTGGGAGGGGGAGAGAGAGAGAGCTCTCGATCGATCCCCCCCTCCCGAGAGAGAGGAGAGAGAGAGAGGAGAGAGAGGAGAGAGAGGGAGAGAGAGAGAGAGAGAGGTGCGAGCAGGGAAGGCTCGGTGTGCGCACGAGGACCCCAGGTGGTGAAGGAAGGAGAAAGGGACGAGATAACAGAGAAGAGAACCGTGGGCGAGATGGGTGGGCGAGGAGGGCGGGCTCTCTCTCTCCCCCATTAAATCCCCTCTCTCCCGCTCTCTCTTTCCCTCTCTCTCGTTCCTCTCAAGGCCTCCCCCCCCCCCTTTCCTCCTCTCTCTCCCGTGAGAGCGAGTGCGAGAGCGCGAGCGAGCGAGCGAGAGAGAATGACTGGAGCTGACTGGAAGTCCGTCCCCGGCGTCAAGCCCGGCGTCATCACTGGAGACGCGGCGTGGGCGCTGCTCGCGCACGCCAAGGCCAACAACTACGCCATCCCCGCCTTCAACTGCACCTCCACCTCCACGATCAATGCGGTGAGTGGCAGAGAGAGAGAGAGAGAGAGAGCAGAGAGTGACGAGAGACGAGAGAGAGATGGGAGAGAGAGGCAAGAGAGAGGGAGGGAGGGAGGGGGGGAGGGCTTGACAGGAAATACTGCTCGGCATGGGATGCGACCACGCCCACTCCCATCCTTCCGCTCGCCAAAGACCTGTGGCCTCATTTTGCATCTTACTGTCACGCGCAAAGATTCACCTGGTTTCGGAGCCACCCCCTCCGATCGCGGAACCCACTTGTCGTGCCCCGTGCACCATCTCTCCCTCGTCGTCACAGGTGCTTGAGGCCGCAGCCAAGGCCGACCGCCCCATCATGATCCAGTTTTCGGAGGGCGGCTCCGCTTTCTTCGCCGGTGGGCGGCCCTGCACAGCCAGAAACACCAAACGATGTCGTACTCCGGGAATTTCTTCCGTACCTGCTCACCCTCGCTTGCCCCATGTACTAGGCAAGTCTCTGCCCAACAAGAACAAGGAGGCGTCCGTCCTTGGCGCCGTTGCGGGTGCCCACTACATCCGCCAGGTGCTGATTCCATCGCTGTCCATGATTCTCGCCTTCGATTCTCAGATTCCAGCCTACATGCACGCCTGCACCTTACCCCGCTTTCCGCCGGCCACATTTCATCCCCGAGACTCGCATGTCGACAAACAAATCGAGAGAGTCACGCCTCACGCCTCGCTGACTCACCATCGACTCATTCTACGCGTCCGCACAGGTCGCTGAGTCGTACGGCGTGACAGTCTTCGTCCACTCCGATCATTGTGCCAAGAAGCTCCTCCCATGGTTCGACGGCATGCTCAAGGCTGACAAGGAGTACTTCGCCGTGCACGGCGAGCCGCTTTTCTCGAGCCACATGCTTGATCTCTCGGAGGAACCCGACGAGGAGAACATTGCCATCTGCGCTAAGTACTTCAAGGAGATGGCGCCCCTGAAGCTGATCCTCGAGATGGAGATTGGCATCACCGGAGGTGAGCTGCATTACCCCTCGACTGCCCTCGAATGGAGAAGAGGGATTTCGGGGAACATCCGTGGAAGCGCGGGAGTTGTCGCCAATCGCTCGTCGCCATGCAACCCGTGAATGACCACTGCCATTTCATTCCGCAAGCCGCTGTGGTGCTCTCACACTAGTGTCCTCACCTTGTGTCCTCCGGTCTTGCTGCAGGTGTCGAAGACGGCGTGAACAATGAGAACGTTGCGCGCGAGAAGCTCTACTCCTCACCGGAAGACGTATACAAGGGTGAGCACACACTATCATCTCACATTTACCCCCTTATTGGCGGACATGACAGCCGGCATAACCCCTCATCTGCCGATACCATGAATCATCGCAATCCTTGACGCATCCTCGCCCTGCACATGCAGTCTGGGAGGCGCTCTCCCCGATCTCGCCCATGTTCACCATTGCGGCCGCCTTTGGCAACGTGCACGGTGTGTACAAGGCTGGCAACGTCAAGCTCCGCCCGGAGCTGCTCGGTGACTTCCAGGTACAACCCGACGTGATACCTCCTCTGCACGCCTTCTTCTAGTCTGCACGAGTGTTGCACGCCCCCCTCCACGCTTGGGTTCCCCATACCCCCGCCCCCCCTCCCGCTGCGCAGAAGCACCTTGCGGAGAAGCTCGGCCAGCCCGCCGACTCCAAGCCTTTCTTCTTCGTCTTCCACGGCGGTTCTGGGTCCGAGAAGAAGGACATCGAGAGCGCGCTCGGAAACGGAGTGGTACGCTACATGCTGTTGCCATGGGACTTCTGGGCTCACCCCGTTCTGCCGAGGAGGCTCTTGAGTGTGCGCCCCATGACTCGCCCGCCATACTTGGAGCAGGTCAAGATGAACGTCGATACCGACACGCAGTGGGCTTACTGGAAGGGAATCCTAGAATTCTACCAGAAGAACGAGGACAAGCTGCAGGGACAGATTGGCAACAACGACGGACCCGACAAGCCCAACAAGTCCTACTATGACCCGCGCAAGTGGGTGCGCGAGGCCGAGGTGAGCATGATCGAGCGCGTGCAGGAGAGCTGCGCCGATCTCAAGAACGTCAACTAGATGGTCTCTTGCACGGCAAAACGTGCATGGATTCCTTAGGCCTCTGAGGCTTTTGGTGGACTTTGAAGGCTTGGTGGACTTTCCGCGCTCGCTTGACTCGGGGACCCTCGCGACATGTGTGTTGTCTGCGCTGCTCTGCAATCCATGGCGGCTGCGTACCCGAGGCAGATGGACTTGGAGTTTGACTTAATAGTTTTGATGGGGGCGCTCGTGCTGCACCTGCTGCTGTTCTTGTATGTTTGGCTGCCACTAGCCTTTGAGGGAGAGAATCTTGATGTGAGGGAGAAGAAAATGGGGAATGTGCTTCTGCGATGACGCGTATGGAGCAACTTTTTTATGTTGAACTTGCAATTCGACCCCTTCTTCTCCATCCCTGAACGCCCCCCCCCATCGCAACTAATTTTATGGTCGGTTGCCATGGAGCGCGCCGCCGAGCCCCTCCTCTCCTTCGGGCCCCCCGCCGAGGGCGCCCCCCCAGTACCCATGTAGCAGTGCTGCTGGCGAAGCGACCGCATCCGCCCGCGGAGGCCGAGCAGGTGAGCGCGACTCCCGGTCGCGCCGCATGGCCCGTGGCCCCGGCCACACTCAGCACTGCAGCCACGCTGGCCCACCAAATGGTGGGCAATAGGCTGTAGCGACTGCAACAGCCCAGCAATAGATCGAGATCGAGACCGCCATCCTCCCACCAGGCATGCCTTATGCCTTTCTTATGACAGAGGCCTCTCCCACCCTGGGGGCCCCGTCCTCGTGCCGATGCCTGAACGCTCCTCCTACTCCTACTCCTCATCTTCATCTTCCTCTTCGTCGGAGTCGCTTGACGAGTTCTCGGCAGCTCTCTCACCGCCACTCCCAACGGTGTCACGGTGTCGCCCTCGAGCATCTGTCGCACTGCTGACGACAACTTCTCGGCAAAGCGGAAACGACCCGGCGACACAGGAATCGATCCCCCTGGACGCATGCGTGATAGACGAGAGTGACCCAACACCGGTGAAAGATAACCCGAGAGAGATCAAATAACAAATAAGTATCCGAGAATGACAAATACATAAGTAACTAAAATGAATAACATATGGATACATACAAATACTAACTACCTGAGGCCTAGGGGAACCCACTGACACCGGGTGAGCTGCGCGGTGAGCAGAGTGCGTGTGCGAGTGAGTGACCCAGCGCAGAGCGCAAAGGGCCGCATCGCAACCGGCCTATCGTGTGTCAGTGGGATATGTGCGCGTCCTCCGCCGCAGTTCTAGCGCAAACGACTGTGTCATTCCGGTACTAAAATAGCGAGCGGATCCACACTGACGCCCAAGCGTCAACTGAACGCTTACGCGAGCACAGCTCGTCGCGCGAGTCGAATCGGTCGAATCAACGATCAACGATAGTTGATCGTTGCTATGGGTGTGGGTGTGGGTGCACCCTCTGGGCCAGGGCGCTGGGGCCCTCACCTGCTCGAGGAATAGGCTCAGCATGAACCACCACTCAGACGTCGCGCCGAACCTCCGTCTCTAGGCCGGCTGCACTCTACGCACATGAAAGTGCAGGTAAGTTTCCCTTCCTTTTCACCAGTCACCAGTCACAGTCAAACATGTTAGTAGTAGAAATAAAAAAGGTCGGGTGGTGTGCATCTGTTGTGAGAGAGAGGACGGAGAAGAAGAGGAGAGAGAGATGAGTTGGTGAGCTGCGAGCGCGCGGGGTGTGGTGGGTTGGCGCGGCGCTCTCCTCGTGGCGGCGAGAGCATGTCGGCGGAGCCGATCACCGCTCGCGATGACCGCTACGGCGGCGTCGAGGCGGAGCTAACGGTAGAGGCGGCGGCCATGGGGCTCGATCAGATCGACGCCGTGCTGCGCAATGCGTGTGACCGGTGGATCGGCCAGGGCAAGCGGGGCATCTGGCTCAGGGTGCCGTTGCAGTGCGGCCATGCGGTCGGCGCTGCTGCAGCCAACGGGTTCGTCTTCCACCACGCGCAGCCGGGGTATGCGATGATGACGCGATGGCTACCCCAGACTCCGTCCACTCTGCCAAAGTATGCCTTCACGCAGGTCGGCGTCGGAGGAGTGGTGAGCAGCCCACGAGCATGGAGCAGCTGTGCACAACTGCTGCAAGTGTGTGTCAGCAGTGCAAGCCGACGGCCTCGGCGCACCTCCCGTCGCAGGTCGTCAATGCGCGTGGCGAAGTGCTCTTAGTACAGGAGGCTGTGTCTCCACTGCCACAGTTTCAAGGCTGCTGGAAGCTTCCGGGGGGGCTTGCCGATCCAGGAGAAGACTTCGCGCAAACTGCAGCCCGAGAAGTCTTAGAAGAGACGGGAGTCAAAGGAGAGCCGGTTGGTGTGGTGACGCTGCGCCACACGCACGGATACCGCTTCGGTCAGGGCGACATCTATGTTACGGTATGCGGACGCCACTGGTAGAACGCTACTGCATTAGCTCCTGGGCGCTGTAGTCAGGTGCAGAGGACGATTGGCATGACTTACTTGACCTCTCTTGATGGTGCTCATGAATAGGTGAAGCTGATTGCACAAAGCGAGAAGTTGCTGATTGATCCCGTCGAAATCGCAGCCGCGGAGTGGATGAGCGTGGAGAAGATCAAATCCATCACCGAGAATGACCCGCAAGCGCCACTGAACGGCAAGATTTCGATGAATGTTTACCGTCAAATCGAACTCGCGCTTGAGGGCCCGCTGATCGCTGCGGACGCCCTGAGCAGAGCAAGCGGCAGGAAGGGGTCGACACTTTACTTCGCCTCATCTCCGCCGGGAAGCTGAGGCTGGTCCGCATTTGCCGCGATGCTGGTGTATACCGTACCACTTTTGCTGTTGCTCTCGACAAGGGGATTCCTATATGCCGGTTTCCTTGGCGCCCTCAAATCGGACCTCTAGCCCCGTTAACTCCATGCTAACTTTTCTTACCCTCATTTTCACACCTCACACCTCATACCTCACGGTCGCAAGCAGCAAATGCTACCCACAGGGTGAGCTGAACATATGCATGGTATTCCGTGTTGTGCTGTCGCGCTCGTGTTGTTGTGTTTTGTTCAGACCAAATGATTATGTGTCTGTGCTGCGATTACCTCCCGTTCTATCGATTGTCCCCCATTCGTCCCCTCGCGGCTGCCATCGATGGTCCAGTTTTTCAAACGTGAGGTTCCGCCCTGCCCCGGGGCCCGCCCTTCTAGCTTCTAGGCCCCTCGCCCGAATTTTATAGCTCACAGCACAAAAGGCCTACCTAAAACACGCACTCCAAGCCGGGCTCATGCGGCGGCGCACCTGGGCCGGTAGGCATAGGAGGTAGGAGGAAGGGGAGAACGGATCACCGGGGGGGGGGGGGGGGGGGGCACCGGACCATATCTAAGCCCTTCATTCACCCCGATCCCCCCCTAGTAGTGCGCACGGGGGGAGCCGCCTGATGGCGGGGGGGGGGGGGGGGGGGAGTGGGGATGTAGAAAGTAGCCGCTACGTGTAGGGCTAGAGGTAGTGGTTCCGCATGCGCCGCGAGTGCGGTGAGATAATTATGAAGAATTTTTTTCGTCGGGCTCACAGTGACAGTGACCTTTCTCCTGCTTTATCTTTGTCCTGCCGCCTGTCGAAGATCATCTTTAAGCGATCCACCGGAAAGAATCAAAAGTTTTTGTCGACGGAACATTGTTATCGTTACATATACATATATTCGAGTATTTGTATGAGCTCGTAAACGGACTATGGACATTTGATGGCTCAGTTGAGGCTGATGTCCCATATTCGACGGAACGCGACCTTGAGTGAGTGTTAGTGTTAGGCTATCCCCTTCCCTTTGCTGTCGTACCGCGACCCATAAAAATTGATACAACTATTATAAAAATGCATTATGATGGGGCGCCTAACTAATAGAATAAATGTGCTGGCACCGGCACCATCTGCCATGCATACTTCATGCAAAATGCTATTGAGGTATGCTTACGTAGGTATTCAGATTTTTGAGTCACTCACGGTCCATCTGGTTGAATTCGTCACTTGGAGAGGAAGACCATTTTCAATCATTCTGATCCTGGCGATCTCCCCATTTTCAATCATTCGGATATTGACGACATTGCACAGCTTGTATTCATTGACGCATCGATGGAGTTGAGTCTTCACCCCACCCCCTGGACTTGGATGCTCATCAGCCGAATCTTTCGTTCAGCTGACGGATTCGTTTGTTCATCTCCTTACGTAACGGCAAAGAATATCGAACCACTTGCTGCGCGACTCCATCAGTGGCACTCACCATCTGCAAGGCTGCCGGCCACTTTGCTTCCACGGCAAGGGCAATGCCAACCAACGCCGCCCCCACATAGGTTGGAGGGCGAAAAATCGAAGGGAAATGGAACACAGAGGCGCCTGCAGCCGCGCGGCCGGTTAAGCCATACGATTGCCGTGCTAGGGCAGTGGCCTGCTTTGCACAGCACGTCTTGCACTGAGGGTGAAAGCGAAACTTGACAGGGCCATGCACGATGCGTGCTAGTAGTGAGCGCTCCTTGGCAAGCGAGAGGGGAGGCACATGATCTCCAACGTAGAGCTTGGCGAAGCGAGTGCCACACGTGTGACAGCCGAAACGCCTACCGAACCGCTGCAGCTTTTCACGCTGGGATGCGGTCGCATAGTCGAGACCGGCGGGGAGAGAGGCAGCAAGCCGAGCAAAGGCTCCAGTCGATGCCAAGCTTGACGGGCTGAGCACCCAGAACCGTGCGGAGCCAAGACCCGTATGGAGCAGAAGGCCTGTGATGGGAATAGTGAGATCGTTGCGCCCGTACGCCGAGGCGAGCCTCCCGCGCGCGCGGCCGGCGCGCTCATCGATTGCATCAGCAGCTTGGAGCGCGGCCCTCGCGGCGGCGCTGACTGCTCCAAGCCCAAGCAGCGTGGGGAGAAGTGGCGTGGCGGTGGTGATGCCCAGGAGGTACTGGACGGCCTGAGACATTGCGATCACCCCCACGTACGCGCAGCCGCCCGCGAGCACAGGCGGGCCCGCCCGCGCGAGGGGCGACGACGAGCGGTGGCCGACGGAGCCGACCCCCATCGAATCGCGGCGTCCGCTCTCCCCCCTAGGAGTACTACAATTTTACTTCTCTAAACCAGAGAGTACTCTACTGCACGCCTACACATGTGAAAGTGAAAGACAGTGATTTGGATTTGGGTCTCGAAAGACACCAAAGACAGCTGTTTTTGACCTCTGCAAGAAAAACAGTGAAAGACAGGGCTAGAGACGGGGGGGGAGGCGGGGGGGGGGGGGGGGCGAGGGGGGGGGGTAAAAAAAAGACCTTCACGTTCCTTTCTCTATCTACTATATCCTTACACCTTACAGCTTACAGCTTACAGATTACAGATGGTCAGATGGTGCCCTCCGCACCCCCCGGGTTTTTTTGCTGATCTCCCATACCAGAATCTGTAGGGAGCTTATTGAGGCCTTCGTTTGCCCATTACAAATGGTGCCCTCCGCACCCTGGATGGGAAATACGGTGCTGGGGCCTGCAAATACAGCCAAATACATATGTATTTGGCCTCCGGCTAGACGATGGGACTCCTCTGCTACACGTCTATTGCGCAAGCATCTGCGGACTGGCTCCGGCGAGAATTTCGAGATTTTTTTTTTGAAATTTGGGTCCAACATCGAAATAAAATTTTTGACCGAAATTTGGGCTTGGTCACGGGGGGCTAGAGCGAAATTTGCTAGCCCGCAGGCGGATGACGCCTGCGAGGAAGCCATCGTCGGCCGGCCCCTCGACGAGGAAGCGGCCGAGATCGAGATGGGTCGCGGGAGAAGGCGAGGGCGAGGAGGAGGAGGGCATCCTCTCAGGGCAGAGCTTTCGTCCGCCTCGGCCATCGGAGGAGGTGGACTTCCTCTCGGAGTCCGAGGCGTTGAACAATGAGGAAGAGAGCGACAACGTGGAGACGGAATGGGGAGAGGAGGAGGAAGTGGAAGTGGAAGTGGAAACCTCGGAAGACGAGCTGGAGAGGGCGATGCAGGAAGATGGGAGGACTCGGGAAGACAGGGAGCGGCGCAGCCGGGCTGGGACGGAAGCAAGAGGGGGCCAGAGCGGCACACCGCAGTCCCAGTCCCCCTCCGCGGCACAAGCTACGTTCTTACCGGGGCAAGCGGCGCTGCACTTGACGGTGGGTGAGTGCGAGGTCGTGGAGGGAGCCCGCGACGACGGCCGGGTGCGCATATGCTGGGAGACGAAGGCTGAGCTGCCTGCCTACCTAGTCGCCGCCGCCCATGCCGCCATCAATGTGACGAACGTCGAGGATTTTTCGGACGGAGTGCTCGAATGGTGGCGCCAAAACAACAAGTCTTTGCCAGCGTGGTCTCGAGCAGCCCGTGTTGTCTTTGCGATTACTCCGAATTCTGCCTCGTGCGAGCGTGTCTTTTCTTTGCTTCGTGTAATGTATGGTGAGCAGCAAACTAGGGTGCTGGCAGACCATTTGCAGGTGATCTCTGATGAGTCGGTACAACAAGAGGGTCGTGGGCTGACTTTGGACCGTCGGTCTCCTGACTGATGCGCAATGAATGGCAATTTTTTAGACGTGAAATATATATGTGCTGACGATGTGTGTGCTGTGTGCTTTGGGTTGACTAGAGCTAGAGCATCTTGATCAACACTATTATTTTATGATGAATATCAGTTAAGGCTGTCTCTAGTCTCTAGAAAAAGATGTGGTGTGTATAGATAAGTCGCGCGCCAGACGCACCGGCACCTGGCACCGACTAGGCACTAGGCACCGATGTTGTGCCGGCGTCCGCGGCGGCGTTCGAAGCAAATTTCGAACGAAATGACCCCCGAAATTTGGGTCAGGGCAAGCAAAAATTCGAAACGAAAATTGGGTGGGTCCGAAACGAAATTCTCGCCGGAGCCAATCTGCGGAGACACCCTGGTCCAAGAGAAAGAAACCTTACCGACCCTCCCTCAGTTAGTCAGAGGTGTGGCATCAAGCATCAAGCGCATGGTGCATGGTGCCGCATGTACCGATTGTAAGCATTTTCGCGCAATCGGCGTGGCCCATTGTTGATGTCGAGATAAAGATAAATAAACTCCTGCCCGGGTTGTGAAATAAAAATGTTCGCGTGGTCCTCTTTAGACGGAACGCGACCTTAGACCTTAGCCACCAAGCTGGGGAGCT
>CM030940.1:3742544-3772938 GCA_018136815.1 Isochrysis galbana | reverse complement strand
TTGGCTGCTTCTCCCGCCCTCTCAATCAACCCCCCCCCCCCCCCCCCCCCCTTCTTCCTCCCCTCTCCTCTTCCCTCCCTCCCTCTCTCTCTCTCTTCACCCTCTTTTCTCCATTCTCTCTCTCCCCCTTCCCCCCACCCCATTGTCTTCTCGAGAGACTCAGTTAGAAGCGCGCGGCGTCCTGTACAGTAGTGGACTCGTTACTTTACCGTACAGGCCGTCGGGCGGATTCGCAGGACTCTTGGAGGAGAGTAAAGGCGCGTAGAGCTCTCTACTCTACTCTCGAGTCTCTACTTGAGAAGGGGGAGGGAGGGAGGGGGAGAGGCAGAGAGAGAGAAGAGAGCATCGGAGGAGGGGGAGCTCGACCCGGCGTCCCCCCGCCACCTCCCCCTCCCCCCTCTCTTCCCTCCACCCTCTCCCTCTCCCTCCCTCTCTCCCTCTGTCTCCCTCCCTCCTCCCTTCCACTCTCCTCCCTCTCTCCTCTACCCCTCACCCTCGGCCCTGCCTGCGTAGATGGGCTGGCTCCCTGCTCTGCTCTCTCCTCCACCTGCCACCACGAGGCCCAAGCCGAGCCCTGCCATGCTCCAGCTCCACCACCGCCGCCACCGCCGCCACCACTACCTCTTCCTCCTCCTCTTCCTACTCCTCTCGCTCCCCACTGCCCTTCCTCGCCCGCTCGGAAGATCTCCATCGCACCTCACCACCGGCTCGTTTGAAGGCTTCCTCAAGGGGCGACCCCTGCGCGTGCACTCGGCCGCCGTGCAGATCCACGCACGCTCCACCGGCGCGCAGCAAGAGACGCTTGACGAATGGTTGGTCTCGTTGGGCACCTCGCCACCTGCGCCGCCGCCGCCACCACCGCCATTCATCACGCTATCGTTGGCGGACCTGGACTGCCGCAACGCGTACGTGCACGGGCTGCGCTCGTTTGTCTCACGCGGGAGCGGCCAGTCTGCCGTCTTCGAGGAGGAGCGCCCGCCTTCATTTACCCTCGCATTTAACGATGGCGGCATTCACTGCACACTTGGCCGGCTCGAGGTGCACGATGGACCGCTTCCGGATGGGCGTGAGCCCTCCTTATTGCTGCACATGACGGAGGGCACGGTTGGGATGCTCAGCCAGCTCTCGATGCTCAGCCCAATCTCGAGCCTTGACATTTCCGCAAGTGGCATCAGCGGAGAGTTCGCCTTCAGCCTCAACCCGCGCGGTGCTAGCGGGCTCCCGGCTGGGATCCGCATGCCTGTGTCGGTCGTCTCCATCCCGCCCGGTGGACTTGCCGTGACACTAACAACCGGCAACGAGTGGGCCGACGCCATCATGAAGGGCGCTGTGACGCTCATCGAGACGCTAGTCTCGCAGGTGAGGCGGCACTCGGCACGAGCAGCGCGGACAGACCCCGACGCGCACCGTACCATACCAACAATTGTTCCTGGCATCCACACCGCCTTCGAGGCACGGCGCGTACTCTCCATGGTCTGCATCGCAATGAGCGACTTGGGCTAGGCTTGGCGAAGCTATTGACAAGCCTGTTCCGTGCCTTTGTGCAGATCATCGCGTCCACCCTCACCAACGAGCTGACGCAAATTGTCGAGCTAGACTGCTCGCCCGTCTTGGCGACGCTGGAGGCCGATCTCCACAGCTTGGAGGAGCGTCGTCCGTCGGCTTTGCCCGAGCGGCCCGACCTGGAGCGCCACTTCTCGTGGAGGGCGCCCACTCCCGAAGAGGCCGACGAGCTGCCCTTCTCGGCCCTATCGTGGCTCAACACCACGCTTTCCAATGGCCGCGTGAATGCCGCCTTTGCGAGCCGATTTGCCCGCGCCGCTATCGTCCTCAATGCTGACGGTGAGCCCGCGGAGAAGGGCTCCAAGGCCTTCGTGTTGGAGGTGCCGCTGCCTGACGCCAGCGTGGAGGGTACGACCACTGTCGCCGCCGCAGCCTCTGGGGCAAGCGGCGACTCGACTGTCGCGGCGGCCGCAGCCGCAGCCGTCGTGGCTGCCACAGGCACCGACTCATTACCCTTTCCGCCGCCGCTCGAGGTCTCCATTCCGCTCGGGCGGCTTGGCACAGCGGAGATCCGGCTCACCGCTCTATCCTTTGAGGGATTTGACACGATCACCCTCGCCTCCCTCTCACTCGTGGACTTGCACTCGGTGCGGGCAGCTATCCAGGGCGGCGACCTGAAGGCGCGAGCGACAGTGCGACTGATCGTCACGCCGCTGACCCCAGAGGAAGACGCCACTCTCGTCGCCAGGGAGGTGATCGAGGAGGAGATGGCGCGAAAGGCTGCCGCCGCCGCACGTGCCAATGCAGACGTAGCAGTCGACACCATACTCGGCGAGCCGCCGCCCATGGCAGACGTGCCCCCGCCGAGCGTCTCTCCGGCCGACGCCCCTGCACCGCCGCCAGCGGACTCTTGCAATTGTAGCTGGACATCCGACCTGGCTTGCCCGGCTTCATTGCTGCCGGGGGCAACTGGTTGGGCTACGGACGACGGCAGCTATTGCTATCAAGTCTGCTGTGCTATCGGACTTTTTGAAGAGGTCGAGGTGGAGCTCAGCTTGCTCAACGCCTCTGCGGAAGCCCTCCTCTCCATAGGTGTGGACACAGCGGTCGCGTCAAGGACTCCCATCGCCGTGCTCTTGGAAAACGCACAGTGTGCTCGCGACGTCCTTGGGCTTCGCGCAAGGCACCTGAGCCTTCGTCTGACGCCGGGCGACCTGAGCTTCAAACCAATACGCTCTGACGCGCGATCGGCGCCTTCTGCCGTGAATGGCGCACTGCTTGACCAGGGCGATGGCGTGCTAGAGACTGCGTTCGGAAAAGTCATCAGCGACGTCGTGCGTCTGGTGGTGGCCTCAGCCAGCGACGATGCTATCTCGACGCTAATCGACGCAACCGTGGGGGGGCCCGTTCTACACAGGCTCAACCGGCTCTTGGCGGCACCACGTGGCGATGACCTCCATGACGTCATCGCTGCCCGGTGCGGCACGCCTCCTCCTGAGTCACGCGTCGGTCCGTCGCTCGACAGACCACCGGGCGATGCGGTCATCACCACACGGCTCGACAAGCTCACCCGAGACCCGTCCACAAATGGCACGTATGCAAAGCCACAGGTAGGACGCCGTACAAGATCGCTACAGTTTGGCTTGCCGGCCCAACTCGTGCAGGGGCCCAGGACATCGACCCAACAGCCTCCTGCCTTCTTTACACCCACCTGCACCCGCGAGCCACATCTTCTCTTAGTTGCACCCCAGTGCTCGCTGCGATTTTTGTACCAGCGGTTTGCAAGCGTAGCATTCGCCGGAGAATTCTGGTGCGCCGATGGGATTCAACCGCTGCTAGATCTCTTCGACACCCATCATGCCCTCACCCTCCCGCCCTCCCCTCGTCAGTGGTGCGATACTCCTGTGGAGACCTTGGGCACGCAGATGGACGTTGATAAGTCGGCCCTCCATGCCGCGATGCGAGTCAACGAGCTTCTGGCAGCCTTGGGCTTGCATAGCCTCGACATTCCCGGGGATGCGCTTTCTTTCCGACTCAACGCCCCGTTCGCCGACCCCGTGCCCGTCGGCGTCACCCTCTCCGACATCTCTGTCCGCGGACTCGACGGCTTCAATCGCATCCTCGTCCGCAGCCAGACCTGCAGGGGCGGTAGCGAGCACGAGCCGGACGTTGGGTTCGAAAGCAGAGTCGCTTCCCCTCTTACCGGCGGTGCGGCCGGTCAGCATCCCACCCCGGCGAGCGAGTCAGTGCTGACCGGTTCTTCCATGTCGTGTGCAACTTATCCGAGGCCTTCCATGTCGATATCTAGCAGCTTAAGCGTGCGCATGCTCGGGCACACGCACACATGGACCGCCAATCTAAGCGTATCGGAGTTCGAAATAGCCGAGGTGCACGAGATCCTCCTCGCGCGCGAACGCTTCCGCTACGTGACGCTCGCAGACCTCGCCACCCCATGTGTTGTCTCTCCCTTGCTCGGCCTCCGTCTCGACCTTCTCGCCGCCGCCGTCCGCACATTTGAGCTCAGCCTCACGTCGTCATCTGATGGCTTCTCACGGGGTGTCGACAGGGCCGATCCCACCTCCTTGCAGCGGCGCCAGGCACGCCTCTCGGCCGACAGGATCGAATCCTTCCTCGCATCGATTCACCAGGATGTACTCGGTGCCTTAAACGACTTCTTTGCCTCGTCTCTGAAGCGTGCGCACGAGGCGTGCGAGCAGGGCGAGCCGTACAGCCCCGATGAGGACCCGGAGGACTTGCAACAGCTCTCCGCTTTGGTTCTTTTCGCCATCTACGGCTTTGCTCTTCTCCTCATCGCTTTCGTCGTTGGCGGCCACTTCTACGCTAGGTCTATTCGCCTTGTGAGCACCGAAGCGTGGCTGGCGCCCGAAGCGGCAGCTGCGCCCTCGCTAGCGGCCTACTTCTCGCCCTCGCTCGTGAATAGTGTGTCAGTGCTCCTTGTGCTCAACATTACCGTTTTCTTGATTGCCAACGCATTTCCCGGTGCAGTGGTGGGTGCCACGGTGGCACTCGCCGGGGATGCGCTACCACTGATGCATGTGTTCAAGTTTGCACTGGCGGAGTCTGTCATTCGCTTTTGGAGGACTGGTGGGCAAGGCTACACGCTGTCAATACTCATCGCCTTCTATTCGGGCGTATGGCCGTACGTCAAACTGACGCTCACCATCTTTTGCCTGTGGGCACCGCCTGATTTGCTACCTGAGCGCGTGCGCGGCAGGTTGCTGGCCGTATTTGAGGCCCTGGGGAAGTGGTCGCTCATCGACTCGCTCATGGTGTTCATACTTATGGCGGCCATGAAGATAGACTTTGACCTTGCTTCTGACGGAGGGGGGCCGAGCCAGGCAAGCGACGTCTGGAGACACGACGAGCCCCCGCCGTTGCTCCAAGTGTCAGCGGAAGTGATGCCGACTGCCGGTATCACCCTATTCACGTTGGGGGTCGTCATTTCCCTCGTCCTCACCGCAGTCGTCGGCCACATGCACCGCACGTTAGCCCTCACACCTCACGAGGTGTCGCCTGGTAGCGAGATCACAGGGCCGGCGAGGAATCGGTCGTACTCAGCCGTCAGGTTTGACGCCGTGGGCTCGGCCGAACCCACAGTCTACGTGCACGCTGTGGACAACAAGAGCCCTACGGCGGAGCGGGCCGGCCACGCCCACGAGTGGGGCCACGATCACGTCAAGCACACAGATGGCAATGCCAAGGGCGCCCGCGAAGCTGAGTCTCCGAGCCTGCGTCGGCGCTTGTTCCCGCCCGAAGCGCAAGACTCGTCCGCTGTCGAGAATTGCTCGCAATCGACACCTCCCCGGCGACGTCGGCTATCCTTACTGCGATCGCCTGCGGCACTATCA
The DNA here is from genome assembly GCA_018136815.1 of Isochrysis galbana. Classification (NCBI taxonomy): domain Eukaryota; phylum Haptophyta; order Isochrysidales; family Isochrysidaceae; genus Isochrysis; species Isochrysis galbana. The sequence continues at coordinate 3,767,566 of CM030940.1, read as the reverse complement.
GAGCCGATTGAGCCGTCGCCTAAGTCGGGTTTGGTGGCAGACACCATACTGCATGCCAACCTGGATGCTGCCGAACCCACCTCGCTGCGTTGTAGTCTTAGGGCACATCGCGCGAGTGCTACCGCGCGCGCTTCGCTCCCTAGCTCAAGTGCACTGGACATCCACGGAGAAGCGTCTCCTTGCCGAGATTGGCTGCTTGCGGGGGCCGTCACACTAGCTCTCTCACTCGCCGTTGGCCTGAGCACATACTCCTGGTTCATTCCCATCTTCTCACTCTCAAAGGAGGGCCTCCTCGGTGTGGTGGTGGGCGTGGAGCGCTCTCACGATGACTACTCCGTTGTAGACGGCGCGAAGTTCTTGCTCTTGGCGAGTCCCTCCTCCCCAATGTGGGTGATGCGCGCGCTGCAAGCCCTTTATGTCGTCGTGTTGATGGTCAGCCCTGTGCTTTGGTATGGGCTCTCACTTTGGATGTGGCTAGTTCCAACGCGCGCGTGGATTCGCCATCATATGGGGTTCGTACTTCATTTGCTCTACTCGTTCAGCGCTGTCGAAGTATACCTGGTGTGTATGGTCCTCTCGCTGCTACAGCTCGACCAAGTCTCGCAACAATTCACCGGCGAACTCTCGCACGGTGGATGTGCTGCGGCCGAGCCAATGTTGGAAGCCCACTTCCGCGAACAATTGCAGGCCACTCCCACCTGCCTGACCCTCTCATCGCGGCTGCAGTCCGCGTACTGGATTCTCCTCGCCGCCACCTTTTTCGGTCTTGCGGGCGGGCTTTTCATCAACAGCATGCTCGACCAAGAGCATGCGCGCATCAAAGACGAGTTGGCCGCTGCGGCTGAGCGACAGGCCGTCGCTCGTGATCTTGCCTCTGTGTTCGGGTCGCTGCGGGAGCGCCGGCGCGAGCGAGGACTTGATGGTCGGCAATCTGGCACTAACGCACTTGTAAACGGCTGCGACGAAGTCGGATTGGCTGCCGAGGCGACACCATATTGGGGCTCAACGTTCCGCGGACTTGCAAGTAGAGGCGTCCGCATAGCGAAATGGACGTTTGGATATGGAGAATCGTCGGATGAATCTTCAGCACGCCAACTGGCTCGTGGCTTTTCACAAGAAATGCTCTAGTTGTAGTAAACGTGCTAAGAGGTGAACCCGAAGAAACATGTCACCATGCCCCTCGGCATCCCATGGACTGAGCTCAAGCATCAACGGCCAGCCCTTGTCTACCATTCAACGCATATGCCGGGCGTGATACAAGAAGCTGTGGAGAGCCGCATGATGTGTTGCCACTAGGCGCTGTGTAGTGTAGTATGTTGATGAGCGGATGGCATTGCATGTGCTCGATTCCTCGGGCAATGTGGAGTGCCAGCAGGTTTTTGGTTCTAGAGTGGAGACAGGGCATCTGCCTTTCTCTTTTCATTTGCTTTGCTCCTCCTCTTAAGCAAATTTTCGGCGCAGGCTGCTGGAGTGCGCAAGAAATCCCCATGGAATGGTAGTTTTACTCTCGTCCTTTGCCACTGCACCTCAGGTATCGTTCCGTCAATTATGGGACATCAATCGAATGGAGCCATCAAATGTCCATAGTCATTTATACAACAATGTCCACAGACCCTATTGCTGACTTTTAATATCTACGGCTGCCAACTAAGTTTATACTTAGTTCGCCCATGGGGGGGCACGAGCCCCCCCCTCTCTCCACTCCTCCCCTGCCATGGGGGAGGAACCACCCATGCTCCTGGCACGCCTGATGTCTTGCTAGGAGCCCACTGCCCTGCTGACCCACTCTCTCAGTGGCAAGAGGGTGCAACTCGAGGTTCCCTTTTTTTGTCACGCCCCTCCCGGCTTTTTAGGTATATAATTTCTGTTGACCCCTAACTTCGCCCCTAACTCGGGGGTTGACCGCGCGCAAACAAACATAAACACGGGGACCCATCAAGCGGAAGACGTCTTGTGTTTCGTTTGTGCCTCCCGTTTCAATATCGCCTCCGCCTCAAAGCTCAGTTGCATTTTCTCCGTCTTATAAAAGCGAATATACTTTATCTTCCACAGTACCAAGGGGAGAAGAATGAACAGCGCGAAAACCACCCCGACCGCGATCCCGACCTTCGCAAGGCCACCCGGCACCTATGGTCATTGCGGCGGTAATCGCATCGCCCATCCCAATTCGTCAGGGGTGGGGGTGGAGGGGCGAGACGACAGACAGGGGTGTGTCCGCCGCGGAGAGTATGAGTGGGAGCATGCGCAAGCGGCCTCGAGTCGTCGTCGACGACTCGGACGACGATGACTACAAACTACGACGAGGACGAGGACAAGGACGACCATGTGAGTAAAGAGTAAAGACTCGAACGACTCGGCCTCGGACTCGGACTCGGACTCGGACGACTTGCTGGAGGTCTTTATGCGTGCGGCAAGGGAGGATGGGCACATGGGCATGAACAGGCGGACAGCACGACGAAGGGAGGATCGAGCACGGCGCAGCCGTGCGCGAGGCGACACTGGCACTGGTTCAATAAATGAGCGGGTAGTGGGTAGTGAGTGGGTTGATCGGTTGACGAGCGCGATCGTTTTGGTAGTTTCTGTGTGCGCTCTCGCCGATGCGTTAGCGTTATAATTGTGTTGCCTAACCCTAACTAACTAACAGCTAACAGCTCACTGTTGTTTGCATGCCTGAACGCCTGAACTCTATACTATATTGATCATACTAGCATACTATTGCACGCGCGCGCGTTACGCGCAACACCTCGCTCGTTGCTCGTTGCCGGTGGCGGCCGGGTGGCCGGTGGCCGACCCGGTGGGGCTCGCTCGAACCTCGAAAAACACACAAATTTCGCGAAAATTTGGGCAAGCCACGAGCCTGTCCGAAATGAACGCCGCCGTCCGCTGCCTGTCGCTTGTCGCCCCTTGTTCACGTTTTCGTGTGTGCGCTTTCTACGGGTACCTGGAGCCTAGCGTGGCCTAGACTATTTACATTGTGCTAGGGCCATTTATTTGCCAAGCTCCACCCTTAGAAACAAGGAGGCGAAAGGGGATGGTGGCGGGTACGCTTGAGCGCTTACTTAGGAGTGTGTGTGTGTTGGGGCGAGGCTAGCGGCGCGCGGCGTCGAGGAGAAGAGCGGCAAAGGGGCGTCCCCCCCGCGTGGGGGCTACCTTTCCTTTTCTCCGGTCTTCGTACGCGCCGCTGCTCCGTTGGCGTTCACCTACGTAAACTAAAGCTCACTGTCTAATCAGTGCAAAAACACCGAAATTTACGAAAGAAATTTGGGCAAGTCGGACGCGAAAACGTGGCCGGGGCCAACCTTCTTATTGTAGTACGCCGTTTCCACTCCACAGCCCGATGAGCGCCCCAGTCCCCTCTCTCCACAGCCAACCCCAACCCCACACTCCCCTGTCCCCGTTGTTTTTTTCAGCTCGGACGAGAGCGAGCTGAAAGGAGGGGTTGCCGAGGCCCCCCCACCCCACGGGCGCGGCTGCGGCGGGCAGCGACCCCCTCCCCCCCTCCCCCCCCCCCCCCCCCCCCCTCCCCCCCTTCTCCCTCCCCCCCTTCTCCCCCCCCCCCCCCCCTCCCCCCCTTCTCCCTCCCCCCCCCCCCCCCCCCTTTCCCCCCCCCCCCTTCCCCCCTTTCCCCCCCCCCCCTCCCTCCCTCCCTCCTCGCCCTCGCCGCCGCCGGCGTCGGGGGGAGAAGCAGCGAGGGGCAAGGGGAAGGGGGAAGGGGCGGGGGGGGGGGCGGGGGGGGGGAGGGGGCGCGGAGGAGGAGGAAGGATCTCTCCCTCTCTCTCTCTCTCTCTCTCTCTCTTCCCCGCCCGCCCGCCGCCCTCCCCTCTCCCACCTTTCTTCTCTCCACCCCCCCCCCTCCCTCTCTCTCTCCCCCTTCCCACACTAACTGTTCCCCCCCCCTTCCTCTTCCTAACACCCCCCCCCCCCACCCCCTCCCTACCCTCCTCGCCCACGCGCCGAGCCGCCGACGCGAGGGCGCCCGCCCCCCCCCGCCCCACCCCCCAAAATGCTCCCCCCCCGCGGCCCGCCTCCTCCCGGCGCGCCGCGGCCCGCCATGCGCCCTTCGCCGAACGGTATGCCGCTCCAACAGCCCCGGATGATGCCGCCCGCCGCGCGACCGCCGCCGCCTGGGCCACGCCCGCAGCCAAATGGGATCGCTGCACGGCCGCTTCCGGCGGCGGGGGGAGCACCCCCAACGATCATGCCTCCTGGCGCTGGCGCGCCGCCGATGCGTCAGGCGGGCGGGCCCCTGCCAGCTAGCATGCCGCATCCGGGCGCGCCGCCGCCCCCAAGTGGCCCGCAGACTATGATGCCACGGATGGGCGCACCGCCGCCAAGGCCGGGCGGCTTTCGGCCTGGGCCAGGCGCGCCGCCGCTGGGACTGGGTGCGCCGCCTCCCGGGCCGGGTGCGCCGCCACCTGGACCGGGCATGCCACCGCCTGGACCTGGCGCACCGCCGCCTAGGCCAGGCGCGCCGCCACGCATCCCGATGGCCCCCCCCCCAGGTGCCCCCTTTGTTCGCCCACCTCCACCAGGCGGCCCGCCTCGACCAGGCGGCCCGCCTCGACCAGGCGGCCCGCCTCCTCCAGGCGGCCCGCCTCCTCCAGGCGGCCCGCCTCCACCAGGCGGCCCGCCTCCACCAGGCGGCCCGCCTCCACCAGGCGGCCCGCCATTGTCCGGTGGCCCTCCACCGCAAGGCGGCCCGCCACCGCCGAGCGGTACCCCGCTGCCCGGGGCGCGGCCACCGTTCGCGCCAGGTGGCCTGCCGCCTCCAGGGGCGAGGCCGTCGCCAGTCCCGATGATGGGTGCCCCGCCGGGCATGCCCCTGACGACGCTGCCGCGTATGCCGCCGCCGCCACCTGGGGGCCCAACTATTCCCCCCCCACCGCAGCCGGGTGCCCCAGGCATGTACGCCACTTCTGCAGCTCCCTCGGTGCCGTTATATGCCGCGGCGCCAGGGGGTCGGCCCGGAGCGCCGTTGGGCCGGCCGGCGGTGCCCGGCTACATGTCGCCGCCCGCTGTGGGAGGCGCGGGTGACCTCGACCAGCCCCTCGCGGACAAGTTCCGGGCGCTTACTATCATGGGCGGTCCCGGCGGATCACAGGTAGCGCCGGAGGAGCTGCCGCGGCCCAGCGCTGATGAGCTCTCCCACCCGATGCGTTGGGATGCCCGCGGTGAGGCGGCGGCCAACCCGGGGCAGTGCCACCCACAGTTCATCCGCATGACGGTCAACTCCCTGCCAAACTCGCCGGCCAACAAGAGCAGGACGGCGCTTCCCCTCGGCGCCATCATCACGCCGCTTGCGCGGTGCGAGGAGGCTCCCGTGCCGGTGGTCAACTTTGGGGCCGCTGGCGTTGTCCGCTGCCGCCGCTGCCGCACATACATCAACGCGTTCGTCTCCTTCATCGACAATGGGCGTCGCTGGCGGTGCAACGTGTGCTCCCTCGCCAATGACTGCCCGCCAAGCTATATTTGTGATCTCGACCACACCGGCCAGCGCCGAGATCGGATGGAGCGGCCCGAGCTCCACTGTGGCGCTGTCGAGTTCGTCGCCCCAGCAGAGTACATGGTCCGGCCACCACAGCCGCCAGTCTTCTTGTTCCTGATCGATGTATCATATCAGGCGGTTGCGTCGGGCATGCTTCGCTGCGTGGCCGCGACACTACGACACTCTCTAGACCGGCTTCCAGGAGGCGAGCGCACGCAGGTTGGCCTCATCACGTACGACTCCACTCTCCACTTCTACAATCTAAATGGCTCGACAGCTCAGATGCTGGTGGTGGCTGAGCTGGAGGAGCCCTTCGTCCCCATGCCCGGAGAGGTCCTAGTGAACCTGTCGGAGCGGAAAGATGTGCTCGTCGCGCTGCTCGAGAAGCTGCCGGATATGTTCGCATCAAATCAGACGACAGAGACTTCCTTTGGCCCAGCGCTGCAGGCTGCCTTCCAGGCCTCCCAACACGTCGGGGGCAAGCTCGCTGTGTTCACGGCTTCCCGGCCAACGCTTGGAGAAGGGAAGCTCGTGAACCGCGAGGGCGGTGGCCCAGCCGGAGTCGCTGGCGGAGGACGCGGGGGCGCCGCGAACAGCGATGCAAAGGCGGGGGGAGGAATGCTCGCCCCTTCCAGCGAGTTCTACAAGAACTTCGCCGTCGACTGCTCGAAGCAGCAGCTCTGCGTCGACATTTGGAACTGCAACGGTGCAACTCGCCTACCCTTTTGAAGTGCCACCTCGCAATGCTTCTGCCTCGCGGCGCGCACGCTCCAACCTCTGCTCCGGCGCATGCTCCATGCCAATCGCCGCTGACACCCCTCCCTTTCTTCTTGGTACGATAGGCTCTTATGCCGATTTGGCCACGATTGGCCAGCTCGCCAAGCACACTGGCGGCACTGTCTACCACCTGCCCGGCTTCAACGACTCAGTGATGGGAGAGAAGCTCTCGCGCGACCTGCAGCACAACCTCACCCGGGACCAGGGCCTTGAGGCCGTTATGCGAGTGCGCGCGTCACGTGGGCTACGCATCGCCTCCTTCCATGGCCACTTCTTCATCCGCGGCGTCGACCTGCTCGCCTTGCCAAACGTCGACCAGGACAAGAGCTTTGCGGTCGAGATCGCGCATGAGGAAAACGAGCTGGGATACTCGAGTGCCTGCCTACAAGCCGCACTGCTCTATACGACCACGTGCGGCGAGCGGCGCATTCGCGTGATGACCCTCGAGCTGCCCGTTACCTCGGCACTCTCAAATATATTCGAATCGGCCGACGTCGACGCGTGCGTCGCGCTCACTGCGCGCCTCGCCGCGGAGGCCGCTCTCGCCACGCGTCCCATGGATGGGGCCGAAAAGCTCCAAAATGCTTGTCTCGAGGCTCTCCGCGCGTACCGCTCTCTGTGTCCACCAGCAGCTAAGACCACCAACCAGTTCCTCGTTCCTGATTCGCTCCGGCTGCTGCCTCTATACACCCTCGCTGCGATGAAGAGCGTTCTCTACCTGGGGCCCGCTGACGCCCGTGCGGACGAGCGCTCGCAACTCGTCCACATACTCAGCACGGCGTCGCCGACGGAGACAACCGTCTTGTGCCACCCGCGCCTCTTCCAAGTCTTCCCTCCCGTGGAACGTCTGTCGTCTGGGCTTCCGATACCGCTGCCCCTCACCGGCCAGGCGGTTCACCCTAATTGCGCCTACATCCTGGACGACACCTGCGATCTCAGCCTATGGATTGGCCGGGGTGTCCCTGCCGAGTTTGTGCAGCCTGCCTTTGGTTGGGCTTCGTTGGAGGTGAAGCACGCAGCTGTGCTGCTTTTTGGTCCCGAGCTGCGCCCCCCGTCACAGCCCATGGCCGAGGGTGTTAGCTCGCAGTCTCTCTCGAGCCCCTTGCTTGCCACTCGTCGTTGCCGCTCGTCATTTGCCCTGGATTCACGCGTCGCTACAAGCGTGTCGCTCCACTGTGCCCTCCATTGCTCGGCTTGTGCCGCGCCGCCCGTAACTCACGCCCTTATTGAGCTCCCGTACTTTCGTAGAGCATTGCCTCGGTGCTGCTTGTCGCTCTACTCAACCGCCCTTGCTTGGCCTCACTATGTGCAGGGAGTGGAGCCATCGAGCCTTCGCCTTCTGCCTCCAGACTCGTCGCCGACGGCAGCGGACCTGCACTCATTGGTCGATGCCATTCGCGCACAGCACACCGCTACCTGGATGCCTCTGCGCGTGCTCAAGCAAGGTGTTAACGACGCGCCTCTCGTGCGCGCTCTCGTCGAGGACCAGACGAAGCAGATGATGAGCTACCCCGAGTTCATGCTCCACTGCCATCGTTATGTGCTCTCCAAGGCGTAACGGAGAACACCAAGGCTACTGCGAATCACGATGCACGGAGCGCTGCCAACACTTGAGCGCTCACGGCGCATACATGCACGTGGCCTGTGAGCGCGACTTTGGGCTTTAGAAGCAGGCCTTCGGCTAGGCGGCACCGGTGTGCAACCACGTTCTCAATATGTTGCGTATATCCGCGCATGCATGCAAGCTGCTTCACACTGTGTGACAAATACTGTGTTGGTGTTGGTCCAACTAACTTTATAGTTGGTTGCCAGGAGCGCGCTGCCGAGCCCCTCTTCTCCTTCGGGCCCCCCGCCGAGGGCGCCCCCCCAGTACCCATGGAGCAGTCGCTGGCGACGCGACCGCGTCCGCCCGCGCAGACCGAGCAGGCGAGTGCGACCCCGGTCCCTCCCGCCGCGTGGCCTCGGCTACACCTTGCAGCCAGTAGCCATGCTGGCCCACAACGCGGAGCCTGTGAGGTCTCCGAGAGTCCGACGAGAGTAAAAAATAAACGAAAATCAATTGAAAGTGCAGCGTGGAAAATAGAAAACACCGATAAAAACAGCGGGAAACAAAAACAAACAAAGGCTTACACAGAGAAACGCCCAGGCTGCCCGGTGATCAAAAAAGCGAACTCCTCTTTATCTTTAATCTTTTTAAAAAAGCGAACCTCAAACCTCACCCCCACTTTTTGCATTTTCGTCTTCGATTCGACCCTATACCTGATAGCATGGAGATATAGATCTAAAAAAACCTCCTTGAAGGTGTCCGCTATGCTGCAAGTGACTCGCATCCCCCCGCGATCGCGCCGCCATCGCCTATACCCCTACCGCTACTCTTCCTTCCGCTCCCCCCCTCGTTTCTTTTTCTTCGGTTTTGGGGGTTCGGCCCATGTACACTACTTTGGGCCTCGCGTTAGGTAGGGGGAGGGGTGGGGCAGGCCTGCTGTGTTCGTCTTTGGTGGCTCCGCCCTCGGTTGGTCTCCCTAGTTGGGCTGTCAGTCCGTAAGCTTACGGTGGTTTTGAGCTTACACTTACATCAGTACTTACATCAGTACTAATATCAGCTTACACCCCTATTATAACTTTTAGTATCGCTATTATTATACTTATACTTACAGGGGGTGTTCAGCGTGCAGCGCGTGGCGCGCGCACAAAGGGGAGGGCAGCGCAAATAAACAGAGAGCACGAGTTGGCAGGTGCATGTGGAGAGGCCAAGAGTCCAAGGTGGTGGGGGGTGGGCAGCTAGCAGGAGAGATAGGCGGGGGGAGGGAGTGCGGGCTGGCGCGCCTCTGCGCTTGTTCGCGGGGGCTCGTTCCCGCTCCGGAGTTTTGTTTTTGGTTTTATTTTTGAACTGGCAGCCTAGGAACTAACATCAGTATATCAGCTCCTGGGGAGCTAATACTAATGCATCAGTACTAATATCAGTACTTACAGCCCAACTAGGTTGGTCTCGGGCCGGATCGTGTCTTTTTTTGTCGTTCTTTTCCCGTCATTCTCTTCGTTCTCCTACGGGCGTGTGCTGCATGGCGCGCGCCATGGTCCCCTTCTGGGCGGCCCCTTGCTTGGGCCCCCCCAGAGGTAGGGCGGTCAAACAGGGCTTTTAACTTCTAAGGGTGAAAATTCACTAAGTCAAGATTGAGGTTTCATAGCGAGATCTTAGGATATGCTACTGGAAATGGGTATATTAGGCAGAATCTAATGAGAAATATGCACATTTTCGACGCCATTCAACACACAGACCCAAAAACGTTTTTGCGCTCGTGCGAAATCGACGTCGACCACAAAAGTGCACCACAGGTCGCGCTGTGCGACGCGCGCCTGCGTTCCCCGGGCACGGTTACCCCCGGGCAGGCAGTACAAAACCCTGCGCGGGCGCACGGCGTCGCCTGCGCCCTCCACCTCGCCCCTGCTGGCATCTACTGCCAGCCCCTCGCGCGCATGCAGTGCGCGGCAGGCCGCGAGCCGTCAAAATGACGGTGCTGCGCATGATGGGCTGCCCCATCACGCGCGGCACCGCCTCAGCATGGTGGGAGGTGGTGTCTGCTGGCCTCCTGGCCGCGCAGACCCTCGCCAGAGCGGCCACAGGCCGCTTGCGAGGCCACTTGCGAGGCCAGCGACCATCGCTGCGGCCGCCATCGCGCGCCGCCGCAGGAGAAAAAGATCAAATTGATTATAGTTTTGCCAAATTATAACCTTAGTAATTCTTATTTTAGTCTTCATTTCACCAGTCCAAGACACATATGAGCACAATACATGACCATCAGCATGCCCAAATGCCAATGTTTCGGTAGCCAACCAGTCTTACCATATGAGACTGTCGAATCATCGAAAGAAAGGGAGGGGTTGTCTCTCGAAATCGAACGTGAGACGCTCGAAGACACGAGGCTGTCCGTCAATTCAGCACGTCAATGCGAAAACAAAACTACTTTTTGTGCTCCATGTTGGGATGTTGTGCCATAAAAACGGGCAAACTATTGACTGGCCCGTGCTTGGCGGGCACGACTTGTGTGTCTCCGAACGTGAATGGCCTTGGAGGTCATCCGTGTGTACAAAAAATTCTAAAAGTTGGCTCGTGATGAGCGCAAAGCAGCCGGTGTCCAATCGTGATTCACGACACGATTGCCCACAGAAATCGATCGCAACCATCACGCCTGAAGCTTTCAGGCCGCTGCTTGGCTAGATTACATATTGAATCTACTAGTAGCCAAAAGAACGGGCGGTCAAGAGCTCGAAATTCGCCCTTCTGCCCAATTTTCGAGCCCTCCGTGCGGAGAAAACTTCTCCCTTTAGACATCAAACAAAAAGCTATCAATTCTACAGTACTGTTCGGCCGCGCGCGTCGCGCCGTCGCAGATCACGCTGCAGGCTAGCTTAAATTACATTTCTAGATTGCTACCAGCCCTATGATGCACGTGAAAATCCGAGGAGCCGACGAAAACATAGAGAGAACACCTGCCGCCGATGCTCTGGTTGAGCATTGGCGGCAGGTGTTCTCCCTGCCTCACAGCGTCGAAATACGAGTCGGGAACCTGACGTTTGGGGCGGCAAAGGAATTGTAGTATGGGCCTGGTCGATCTGCGCCAGAGCGGGCGCGATCGGCAGCGCACCTGTCCCGCCAGCGGCCAGCAAACTTTTGTCGACCAGCGAGCAGCATCGAGCGCCATGGCGTCCTGGTGCTCCAGCTCCTCGTCAATCGCGAGCCCGGGCGAATCCTGCGGGGCGAGGGTCGGGACAGTCAAGGAGCATCCTGTGACAGCCGAATGAGCCGTGTGCGAGCTGTGTGTGGTGCGTATGTGCATGCGCGGACGTCATCGCTGGGGCACCAGGGTTTGAAATTTGCTTTATAGGCAATATGGGGCGTCGGACCCCTAATTCTAATTTAAGAGGTGTGTAGGCACCTTTTAGACTAAAGAAACACATCTCTCAGTGGGAGCGACGTCTAGTTCGGCTCGTGTGAGCCGCCAGAGCGTGTGCAAGGGGGGGGGTCCGACGGGACTTCGCACCGTCTTTTCGGACGAGGATTCTGAAAAGGCGGGGAGACCCTCCGAGGCGCTTTCGCCGGGGCTTTCCGCTCACGGTCAAAAATGTCGACCCCCCCCAATATTAGTACTTAAAAAGCCCTGTTTGACCGCCCTACCAGAGGGCTAGCCAGGGCAACTCAGGGGGCAGTGGAAGCGGGGGCAGTGCCCCTGGCCTCTCCTGCCTCTCCCTCGCTCGCCTCGCTGGCCCAGGGTGCCCTCCTGGCGGCCTCGGTGGTGTATGGCTCAATGGTGAGGGGGGGGGGTCAGTACGAGCGAGGGCGAGTGCAGGCGAGTGCGTGCGGCGCGTGGCGCGCGCTCGGCGAAGGACTGGGCAAGAGTGGTGTCAGCTCAGCCCCTGCCAGTAGGCAGGGGCTGAGGTTGAGTGTGCAGGCCCACCCAGGGGGTGTTTGCGATGGAGAGAGGGGGGCGCGAGGCCCCCATTGGCCTCCTACTTATAAAAGTAGTTGAACAAATCAATGTGAAACAAAGGACGGCCAAACAAACTCGGCGTCGGCGTGCAATACGGCGAAGCTTCGACGAGACAACTACTCATTGGCGAAAACAAAAAATCTCACTCAATTTCAATTTTCTTCACAGACTACACATTGACATTGATAGAGGATAGAGACACCGCATCCGCCTAGAGTATGAAATACTCTGGATGCGACAGGAACGTGGAACCACAGGCGCTCGCTTTGAATAGTTGAATAGTAGTGGTGACGGCTCGGACTCGGGGACGGAGTACTCGTAGACGAACCACTCGCACATTGCGTCGGGAGCCGGAATCGGCCTCGTTGATGATCATAGCTGAAATCTATCATAGATCGTCTCCGTTACCGTCTCGAGTTTCGTAGTCGTGACGAGTGATGAGTGACGAGCCGCGTGCGTGGTGCAGCGCGGCAGGTAGCAACCCGCCCCGCAGGTGTGTGTGTGCCCTCTTGGGTTGTACTTTGTAGAAGAAGATGCTTTACTCAGTAGAAAGAGAGGATGTGGCTGGCGCTGTGATTAGCTGAGGAGGGAGAGCGCCTCGTCAATCCTCGCGGAGTCGCCGACGAGCGTAGCAGCAGGCGTAACATCTGTCCGCACGCGATTTCTCACGTGCAGAGGGCGTTCACTTCTAGTAGACGAGGGTCCTCCCTCGACCTCCCTCCCCCCGGCCGCTAAACCCCACTCTCCTTTCCAACCCTCCCTCCTCCACACACATCCTGACCCCGAGCGCCAGCGAGACGCAAGAGCAACCGGTCCCAAGATGTCGCACAAGTCCACCACCACCACTGCCCTACCAATGGAGCCGGCAGGGCCAGGCATCTCTACGTACGAAGAGGTTGCACGAGTGTTGCCAACCGACTACAAGCCCCTTCAGTCCAATCTGCGGAGAATGGAGGCGCTGTACGCGTTGAAGAGCCGGATTGAGGCAAATCTGAACCGAAGCCTCAATCTGAAGATGGTTCAGGTGCGTTCGCCCACGCCGCTAGCGCTCGTTCCCGCACAGGAATGAGGGTCAAGGATCGAGCTTGCTCGCGAATGTTCCGACGGGTGAAACCCCCTGCACACAGCGCAGGTGCCACTCGTCGTCACGCCGCAGAGCGGAGTGAACGACACGCTCGACCGCGACGGCAGCCGTACGCCGGTCGCCTTCAAGGCTGGCCTCGGTCTTGAGAATCGCATGGATGCGGAGGTAGTCCAAGCTGCGACAAAGTGGAAACGGACTGCACTGAAGCAATTCGAATGCGCTGTCGGAGAGGTGTGAGACTGATGGGCAGATGCGCCGTCCTTGCATGCGTGGTCTGAAGATGAACGCGATTTACTATTGTGTCCTACCGTTCATGTAGGGAATCAACACTGACATGCGGGCGATTCGCAAGGATTACTTTCTCGATCACGACCATTCGTAAGTGCTGCTGGCAAACTCAAGTGAAAGGCAGCTCCCTCGAATCCTCCGTGGCAACTCCTCTACACTGCTGCTTGCAGGTGCTATGTTGATCAATGGGATTGGGAGAAGGTAATCACTACGGAGAATCGCAACCTGGACTACCTCAAGGGGACCGTGCGGAACATCTGGGCGTCTCTGGTAGATGCTGCACAAGAGGTGCCAGCCCTACTGTGAAGCCCATACAAACGCTCTGCACTTAGACGTCCTCGCTCATAGGCTTGAGCATGGCGCCCCGTTGTCCCCGTAGGTCCGCGATCTATTCCCAGAACTCAAGGAAGCCGACTCGGTTTATCCACCGCCACCCCAGGACATCGTGTTCGTCCACGCGGAAGAGGTGTGCCCTCGACGTGCCTGTGATTGGGTCTGGCGTTTCACATGAACCTAACATAGTGTCCTTGCTTATGTCTACAGATGCTTCGCCGCTGGCCCAACCTTGGGCGCAAACAACGCGAAGAGGCGATCCTTCAAGAGCATCCTGCCGTCTTCATCATTGGCATTGGCCATCCCCTAGCAGACGGTCGCCCGCACGAGGTGTGGGGGACAAAGCGGCCCTAGTGAACACCAACAAATGTCCCTTGACGGGCTTCTCTTGCGGCACCCCTCGGCCGCCCGCCATATCCTCAGGCAAGGGCGGCCGACTATGACGACTGGTGGACTGAAAATAGTGAAGGTATGCTGTCAGGCATCCTCGCAGCAAGGCGAGCACTGCAGTGAGCCGCTGGTGTGTGCACTCACCTGGTTAGGCACCCGAGGTCTTAACGGCGACATCCTTGTGTGGAATCCGGTGACACGCCGCCGTCATGAACTTTCGTCCATGGGAATCAGGTGTGAATAAGCACCTCCGTTTGCAAAGTGCATCATCGCATCGGAGTGGCTATTCCTGAAACCGGCGTGCGTTTTCCCCGTGCAGGGTCGACGGCGAAACCCTTCGCCTACAAATGGAAGGAGTGGGCCGCGCTGCTGAGTTGGTCAGCCCCTACCACCAGAGTGTGCTCTCTGGAAGCCTGCCATTGTCCATTGGGGGCGGAATCGGCCAGGTGCGCGTCGCGATTCGAAACGTCTACTCCATTGCTACTTTTGTCTCTACATTCCATGGCTGAATCAGCACGTCCCGGCTTGCTCCGGCTTTGTCGTAGGCTCGGACCTACCAATACTTTTTGCGCACGGCACATCTAGGCGAGGTCACCGTCTCCATTTGGCCCGAGCAACTCAAGGCAATCTGCGCGGAACGCAACATCAAAGTTCTAGAGTGACTAAGCCATGATGCCCACATTATCTCTATCGCAGCTAGTACCTGACGATGGTGGAGCTCTCACAGCCTGCGCGGGCATCTGCTCGTCTCGAGGAAGCAACATGGATAATAAGAACGACATGGCAAACGGGCACCAACTCAAGCTCAAGCATCACGCAAGGTCTTGGGGCGTTTGCTGTATGGTTGCATTCGTGATGAGCAACCAGGCTAACGTAAACCAGATGCGATGAATGAAGCCCTGATTAATTGCCATTTGCAGTGTAGATGAAGGTCCATGATCACAACGATTTTTGCTTGGTTGTAGGCTTGTTATAATCGTGCCGCAAGCGCAAGCAAGTGCACCCAGAGAACGCGCAGGGAGTGGGAGTAGGAGTAGGAGGCAGCTGGGAGTGACCGAATTCTCAACCTCCGCGCTCACGTTGTTTACGCTCCTGCATGTCCTTGGGAAATGAAGTGGAAATGGAGTAACTATGACAACGACGTTGGAGTGCTCAAGTGCTTACAGTCACAGCTCGCGCAAGGGGCACTCCTCCTGTGTTAGCAGGATTTTGCTGCTTCAACGGCGCCGGGCGCCATGCCGTTGGCAGAGGAGAGCGGTGCCGGGGTTGATGAGCGCGCCGTCGACGCGTTGTGGCGGGTCATGCGTGCCGAATGGTTATCTGCGCATCTGTGCGCAGCGGTCGTATTAGTTGAGACCTCGCTCAGCCGCCAGCGCTAGCGGGGCCGCTTTGAGCTCGGGGCGATCGGTCGGGATTGTGACCAACCCCAACCCGCCGTCGCGTCCGTCGTCAGACGGCCTACCAAAGTAGTGCACATGGGTTCTAACCCCCGGAAACCGGAGACAAAGGAACGACGGGGAGGAGCGAGTGCGGGATGAGGGCGATGACGTCGGGACCCTTGGGTTGGGGCTTGGGGAGGGTAAGCGTCATAGCAAAAGATGGCAGCTCTTCAAAGGTGATTTTTTTGTCAAACGGCCTATACACCATCGGTTCGTATTGCACCGCTGCACCGCGTCGCCAGGCGAGATTGGCACTAAACTGAGGCCTCAGACATCATTTAATATTTCATAGCCCCCTATCACTATATAGTTGTTAGTGCTTTCTAGTGCTGGTGCACAAGCACAAGGCTTTCGCTATATTTACCTAGTATGTAGCTAGTTCAACCTACTTTTATAAGTGGGGGTTGTGATGGGCTGTGTAGAGCTGTGGCTGTGGTGCGACTGGGTGTGAGTGGGAGGTGAGAAGTAACATGGGATGTATGGCTCACTTGGAGCGTGGGAGGGGAGACAACAGGGAGCGAAGGAGCACACGGGGACGGGGCTGGGACCGTGGGCACACTCTCGGTCGACATGGGGCGTCGCAGCACAAGGACGGAGACGAGGAGCAGACGGGAGAGGCACGGGGGGGCGCTCGAGCGGCGATGCTGAGCGTTCTTGGGACACCGAGGGAAAATGTCACGCGCGGGGGAGAGGCAACGGGATGGGACAGGGAGAGGGAGGAATAGTGCGCGTACGCAGCGCAGGGTTGTCGCGCTAGCGCGCGAGAGCAAGTCGGCGGTTGCTGCCTGTCCGCGCAGCGTGGGTCGCGGCAATGCGCGTCGCGGGCGTGGCAATGGCGGCCAAACGGCACAAGCAAAAGCATGAGCAACGAAAGCGCGCATGATTTGCGAGACGGCCGAGAGACACACCTATACACGAGAAAGCTTGACCGACGCCCAAGGAGCAAGTAGCACAAATCTCCACGCGAGGCACGAAACCAAATCTAGCACAAGCACGCCTCAACAAAAATCTACACATACATCTCGCAAGGCATACGGCCAGGCGGGCGGCAGTACACGCACACCCGCGGCGCGCACGCCTGGCCCGGGCGGGCATCCCACGACCCGCCACGTTGTCTCGCCTGCTATATTACATCTGGAAAATGTTCGAGCGACACGTGCACCAGGCCAGCTTCCGTCAGATGCCAAGGGCCATTCGACGTATGTGCGAGACTACGCGCCATCGCACACCTGTGATAGGTGCGATCGCGGAAGACCATCAAGCATGCGTGGCATAGGGACAATTTGCGGTGCGATTGCAGGGAATGGAAGGAACGTGGAATACACCGCTTGCAATGGCACGGATATCAAAGTAAAAACCTGCACGAGGGAGGGCGCTAGGGCAACATGACGTCCACCAACGCTATCATGAAACGAGCGTTGGCGTACGCCCCTTCCCGCTTGCACGGGAGAAGCTGCACCGTCGTCGCTAGCTGGTCCCACTCCTCGCCTACGGGTCAGTGGGACCCGTGGGCGGAGGGCAATAATAGCGCGATATCACACCCATCTGCCTGGAGTGGATATCAGCTCTGGCTCGGCTCCAAAACGCACTGCATGTTTGCACTCACGGCACGAGCCGGTTTGGCCACGGCGAGCACAATGCTGCTATGAGCTAGCTCCAAGGCGTGCACGAGTGCACCAAGCAGTGCGTACGCACGCCGCGTGCTATAGCTGCCACACACGATCGCTACCTCAGTTGGTCATCCTGCTCCGGAGTCTGCGTGCTTGCAACTGCGAGGGCGGTCCGTACCGTCGCCACTCGGCATCCATAATGACTCGGAACTGCGCGAAGGAAACCGCCCCATCCGACCCCACGACGGCTGCCGTCTCGCGCCGCACGCGGTCCGCGCGCTCGCGGTCCTCGGTGATAGTGGCGATCACCTGGGAGAGCTCCTGCGCATTTAGCCGGCCGTCGCGGTCGCCGTCATAGCGCTCAAATCGCCACTCAAGATCCTCGCGGGCAAGGCGCAGCTTCTTCTCTGTGGTGAAGAAGCGCCAGCGCGCTCGTTTCCACCAGGAGGAGAGGCGCTGTGCGCTTGGGCGCACTAGCGAGCGCACGAGCTCAATGACCGTCTGCATCGGCGAGAGCTCGTTGAACTCGTCGTTATCCTTCCTACCGGCGATTTGGGTGGCGGCGGAAGTGGCGGCACGCGCGTCCACCTCGCAGCGCGCCTTGGAGACGGAGGCTGCAGCGGCGATGAGCGCGCCGATCCCTGGGAAGGCGATGCACGTCGCCGACTGCAACAGCGGCGAGTGGATGAAGGGCAGGAGCTCGACGACGGCGACTGTCGTCGCAGCGCAGAGGCCAGACAGGGCCGAGGTGAAGGGCAAGATAGCGCCCGCGCGCGCACCCTGGTTAGCATAGGTGTCTGAGATGGCGGCACAGCGAGATTTGAGCGCTACAGCGTCGACAGCGCGGGCGATCGTGTACTCGACCCGCGAGAGCGAATAGGCGGCCTGTGCCGCCGCCGCCGCGGCGGCCACGATGGCGCGTGGCGCGAGCGAGCCTGGGTAGATGAGCGCGAGCAGTGGAGCGGGGAGCACCGAGATAGCAAAGGAGATCCACTTCTCCTTATTCCTGATGGTCGAGCGCGAGATTTGTTCTGTTGCCGAGAGCCACGAGCGGCCGACGTCGTCGGCGGAGGCGAAGCGGCGTGCCCCCAGTCCGATGGCGGAGCTACACAAGGAAATGGACTCCTGCGTCGCGAGCGCGGCGACGGCCGCCGACAGCACGGCGATAAGGGGGCAGATCAGGTATATCTCGGTGATGACGGTGACGCCAAACTTGGGCGAAAGCTCGGTCGCCAGCGCTGGCGCGAGCAGCGCAAAGGCGGAGAAGCACGTCGCCACGCCAACGCAGAGCGGTACGATAGCCTTGGCCCGCTCTGCTTGAGCGAGATACTCCTCAGCCTCGGCGGCTGCCTGAAGTGTGACAGCCGCCACCTCCTTACCGCGCGCGACCTCTGTCTTGCCGTTGTACTCGGCAGACAGCCCGATGGCCGCCGAGAGCGCCGACATCGACGGTACAAGCACCTCGACGAGTTTCTCTGAGAAGGCGTACGGCGCGACGCCGGCGATGAGCACAGTCGAGCAGAGGATGAAGAAGGAGGTGGGAGCTATTGCGATGTTGGCGTCAGCTGCCTGGTCGAGCATGCTCATGTCCTTCGTAAGGCGAGCGAGCGCAAGCTCGACCGGCATCTGCGTCTCGGGCGCGCCCTGCTTGGTGAGGCTGAGTTTAGAGCGCCCGGCGTTTGCGAGGTTCCTCGCGACGCCGGACATCGCGCCATACGCCTTCTCGCTCGCCAGCTGCCTCACTCCCAGCTGTCGGGCGTCGGCGGCCGAGAGCAAGGGTGGAGGCACACGGAGCGCCTGCCGTTCGGCGGGGAAGAGCGCGGCAATCGCAAGGAGGAAGGGAAGCGTCATCCGAGGCAGGGGCAAAGGGAAAGGGTGGTCGAGGCGGGGGGGGGAGGAAAAGGGGGGGGGAAGGTTGGGTTGGGAGGGAGGGGAGAGAGAGAGAGGGTCGGCAGGGCGGCGGCGGAGAGCGATGGGCGAGGACCTCTCTCTCTCTCTCTCTCTCTCTCTCTCTCTCTCTCTCTCCCCTTCTTCTTCCCGCTCCCCTCTCCCCCTCCTCTCCCCTCCCCTCTCTCTCTCTCTCATCGTGCGTGCGAGGTCGCTCCTCCTCGTTGTCTCCTCCCCTGTCGCACTCGCTCTCTCGCGGGGGGGGAGGGGGGCAATGAAAAGAAGAGAGAGGGTGGGGCGGGGGAGGCAATGAAAAGAAGAGAGAGGGAGCGGGGGAGGTAATGAAAAGAAGATGAGAGAGGGGGGGTGGGTGGGGAGGGGGGGGAAGAGGAAGGGCGCGCGGGGGGGGGAGCATCTCTCTTTTTATGTGTCTTCTTATGGGGAGAGAGGATGCAGGGAGAGGGCCCGATGGGTTGGAGAGGGGGAGTACGAGTACAAAGTACAGGAGAGAGAGAGGAGGAGGAGAGTAGTAGTAGCGTCTCATACTATATTCTTGACACGAGGAGGAGGAGAGCCGCTGGGGGGGAAGGGGGGAAGGGGGGGGGGGGGGGGGGGGGGGGAGGCGGAAAAGGCAGAGAAGGAGGGGGGGGGGGGCAGCGGGGGATGATGGCATACGGCAGGCTGTCAGCTGTCAGGATTGGCCCAGCCTATAATTGGGCTATTGGGCCCAGTGACTGTGAGAAGAGCGGTGTAGATCAGAGTCACCATTGGAGGCTAGCTAGCGCAACGAGTCGGTGACCTACATGGTAAACACGGGTTTACCGTGTTTGTACAGAGGCCAAAAACAGCCCGTTTTCACCGTGTTTCTAACGCCCTCCCTAGCAGCATGCCGTGTTTGCGAGGTTCCCGTGTTTCTAGAAAAGCCAAAAACAGGCCGTATTTGCTGTGTTTGGAGGCCCCCCCTGCCGTGTTTCACATCTAGGGTCGGAGACGATACCACGTTAGCACAACGTAAAAAACAACTTCTTAATATTCTCGCCGCACGCGCGACTCTGCACTATAACTATGCAGTCACGCCCGCTACTCTCGCCCCCCCTCCACCTGCCTTGCGGCCCGTCCCTCGTGCGCTACCTAGGGGCTGGGTGTATGGGGTTTCATGGAGCAGGCGGCGTGTTCCGATCCCCGATGGTTTTTCCTCTACTTCCTCCTGCGCCATCGGGCTATCGGTTTTTGCGTCATCCTTATTTTGAATTAGGGGGACAAGTGGCTGTGTTGTGTGTTGTGTGTTGTCGCATTCATCCTAGATGATGCGATTTCCAGGTTCTTATTTCCAGGTCCTTCGCCGTGCGGCCACACGGTGAAGCTCAGGCATATCTAGGTTGTTAGGGTTCGTCCCTAGCGGCCTAGAATTCGGGTTCTCGTTTCGTTCCTTCTAGCGCCTGTTTGTCAGGTCTAGATTCCAGGTTTCCTCCTTTCGGCTTTCGGGCAATTAGGGCGGTCAAACAGGGGCTTTTTAACTACTAGTAAGGGTTGGGCTGCATTTTTTGACCGTGGCGCGAGGCCCAATAAAAAACCTTCAGGGGGGGCCACCTGCCGCCACGAAAATCTTAGCCAGGAAATGGTGCGATTCTCCCCCCCTCCCCCCCCCTCCGTCACGCGCGCTCACGCTCTACCCGTAAAGAATTGGCGGTCGCGCCCGCGGGGGGATCGATTCCTTTATATCTAAGCTACATTCGGCATTTGATTCCCGCCCGATGCAGCGCCGTGTCGGGCTGCCGACAGTCCGACCACCCCCTGACCCTCTGGCATCATGGCCCGCGCAGCCCACCCAGCTCCTCACAGCGCGCGCACGCGGCTACCCTGGCTGCCGCAAACCCCGCCCTGACCATCCCGACCCGCCCCTCGCAGGATTCGCCCTCACTCGAACTCGGCATCGAGAACCAGGACCAGCTCACCGACGCGGCCGTCCACGCGTGGCTGACAAGCCTCCGCGTTGAGGCTGCCCTCGCGGCCCTCCTCTGTCTGACAGTGCTCTCTCTCTTGCCGTCTTTCTCGCGACGTGTTTGGGTTATCGGTGATTTGGGGTCGCGGTTTGCTTGCAACTAACTTTATTGTTGGTCGCCATGGAGCGCGCCGCCGCTCCCCACCTCTCCTTCGGGCCCCCCGCCGCGAGAGCCCCCACAGTACCCATGGAGCTGTCGCAGGCAAAGCGACCGCGTCCGCCCGCAGAGGCCGAGCAGGTGAGCGCGACCCCGGTCGCGCCGCACGGCCCGTGGCCCCGGCCACAAAAAGGAAGGCAGCCATGCTGGCCCACCCCATGGTGGGTCACAGACTGTGACAAGCACCACATCAGCACCAGACAAGAAGGGACACCCATCCACCAGGCATGCCTTATGCTTATGGCAGAGGCCTCTCCCACCCTGGGGACGGCCGCGCTACCTCGGCAGCGCGACCCGAGACCGGGTGGCCCTTATGGGCACAACACTAACAACAGGATCAACACGAATCAGAAGACAGACCCAGCAGCACAACAACTCACAACCCCACCCAGGAACAAGAACCATGATGCGCCCTTGGACGCATGCCATCTCTCCCTGCCAACCACACCTTCGGACCAAGCCACAGCCTCACCACCCCCGCTCGTCCCTGCCGCTCAGGAGCCACTCTCGGACGAAGAGCAAGGCAACTTCGAGTCAGACGCCAACTTCGAACTATCTTTCCACCAAGAGGGGGACTACACCTTCTTGGACGCCACCGTCTACGCTGCGATCGTAGAGCTCCTACTGGAGCTCGAAGGAGTAGACCCGGAGCCGGACTTTTGGGCCCGCTCCATCCGCGGGCCATGGCACATAGCCGTGAACGAGGACTGCGTACAACAATTCAAGGAGCGCTACGGCGACATCACTACGCTTCGTATCAATCAGACCGACATCTCAGTCAACATCAAGGTGGATTCGATCGACGAGAAAATCAACAAGAAAGGCTCCTCATCAACGGACGCTCAAGTGCAACGGGCAGACACAAAATGGGAGAATGGTGGAAAGACGGGTGGGAAGCGAAGATATGGCGAGGCGGAGGCGAGGCGAGAGGCGAGGGAATGGCGAGGAATGGTGAGGCAACCACACTCAGCACCATGGGCGAGAGCATAGCTCACTCCCTTGGGCAAGCGGGCGTATGTGTCATGCGGGCAAACAAGCGGGCTGCAAGCAACCACATGAGGGATGGGTGGGCATGGCGCGCGCGCGCGGAGTGCAAGCGAGGCCGTGCGATTGAGTGAGGGATGTCTTCAAACTGTCGAATCAAGCGGATGCTTGATTGTGGCAAGTCTCAATGGGGCAAGCTAGGGCTAGGGGCACAGAGTGAAGAGAAGTCTTGAGAGAGGGGGGGGAAGGGCGCGCTACATCGCGACGAGGGCCCACGAGACACCACCCCATCACTCACTCACCAACAAGAAAACTCCGAAAACTAACGCAACTTCGCACAAACAAACCAATGAAACAAGTAAGGACAACCAAACAAATTCGGCGTGCAATGCGGCGGAGCTTCGAGACTTCGAGACAACTCACTGGTGAAAACAAAACTCACTCAATTTTCTTCACACAACGCATGATGGAGACACCGCATCCGCATAGAGTATATAAAATACTCTGGATGCGACACGGTAGCGCAAGCGCTCCGCATAATGGATAGACTCGCCTAACCGCGCACAACACGAAGCCGCGTCCCACGTCTCACCCGCCTAGCTGACCCCGCCCTCAGAACTCCCCGCGATTTAACCGCCCACCTCACGGACTCAACAAGGAAACATGGAAACCGATAGCCCGATGGCGCAGGCGGAAGGAGTGGACAACCTATCGGGGATCGGAACACACCGCCTGCTACAGGAAACCCCAAACACCCAACCCCTAGGTAGTGCACGAGGGACGAGCCGCAAGGCAGGTGGAGGGGAGATGAGAGTAGCGGGCGTGGCAGCACAATAAGGGTGCGCAGTCGCGCGCGCGGCGAGAATATTGAGAAGTGTTTTTTTGCTTTTTATCTGTAAGGGCTGCTCTGCACGTGCCGCGCCTGATCGCCGACATCTCTGTCGGCGATCTAGCAACTAGCAACTACCAGTCGCAATAGCCGCCGTTTTTCGCAACCAAGTGGCCTGCCCATCCCTCTGACCAGCCCCTCCTCCCCCTGGGCCCCCCTGATCAGGACCCCCCAGCCAGCTCCAGTCGACTGGCAGGGGCTCGAGGGCCAGCGAGGGAGAGGCAGGAGGGGCCAGGGCCATGCCCCAGCCTCACATGCCCCCTGAGCTGCGCTCCCTGGCCCCTGCCGGCCTCCTGGGGACCTGAAGAGGGGCCGCAGGCGCGCGCCATGGGCCCCCGCCGCAGGGAAGAGAGGAGGAAAAGGGAAGAGGGAGGGGAGGGGGGAGCGGCAGCTCTCCCCTCCGGCAGAAACGTGTCTTCTCGCCCCGTTTGGGTAAGAGAAGGCGGGGGCGCCAGAGCCAGGAGGGAAGGGCCGCGGCTCGCCGCGGCCACTCGCTTCGGCGAGGAGAGATTAGCGCTCCTGGGCCCCTATTCACGAGTGCCCCCCCCCCCCCCCCCGCGTTGCTTTTACCCGAAAGGGGTTTTCCCCCAGCGTGGACTCGAGGAGAGGACGTGCTGGGGTGCGCGGGGTCGGTGCGTGCACTGGGGGGAGGACAAATATCGAGGGGAGGGGGCAGTGCCCCCTCCCCCCGGTAGCACTCGGACACCTGGCTCGTCAGGCATGGCGGGATTCCGGGACGGAAAAGTTGTGTCCAAGTAGCTAGTGGGGTTGGCTAGGATATAACATTAATTATTTTATTTATTTAGACTTGTTGGTCTCTATTATTTGGGGTGATGCTATCAGCCGCCTCTAGCATGGGCATGGGTCCGACCTAGGTCGATATAAGATGAAAGGAGTAAGGATGAAGCGCATGCAATGTGTCCTAGCCCGCACCACCAGTGCATTACCACATTGCAGGCCGCAGCGCCAGCACCTAGTTCGTGATGTGTTGAGTATTGCCTACCCGCGGCATGCCTCTAAGCACATCCGGGTGAGTTCCTCGACAGAGAGCGTCCCGGCCTTCTCGAGCAGCACGTCAGGCGTGATCGACTCGAGAGTCTCGGTAAGGGCGCCAAGCTTTCCATCGCTGCTCGATGTCAGGATCTCCGGCAAATCACCCGGCATTGTCGGCAGTCTCGACGGGCAAGTTGAGGACACCGCCGGAGCCTCCGACCGCACAGCAAGCGGCTCGTCGGCGCTGGACAATTTCTCGCTCCATGGCGTCGGTGCGCGTCGAGCGGGGGGGTTTGAGCCCTGAACCGCCAGCATTCCGATTTGGTCGGATGCTTCGGCGGAGTCCCGCACGATGATGGTCTCGCTCATGCGCCGATTGCTCGCGCCTTGTACTCCTCCGATTCCCATGCTGATTGCTGGCGCCAATGGGCGGGCGAAGTTTGGACGCGCCACAATGGTACCAGCTACATCATTTGAGGAGACTTGTGCATCGTCTTGTAGTAGTGGCGCTGTCCCCGGAATATCTACAGGGGTCAGTTCTTCCGCTACGGGAGTAAGAGGGGTGCCGAGTCGTTCTTGCAGCTCTACACGCTGCTCAGCAGCTGCCGCGAGCACCTCGCGATGGGGCGGTGGATGCCTAGCACTCCTCGTCGATACAGTGGTATCTTCGATAGATTGTGGAGCGATTCGCGGCGGCGGAAGTTCTCTGAGTTCGGCCGCCTCACTGCCCATGGCGAGGCGCTCAGGTGTCAAGGCAACTGCTGCTTGTCGCAACAAATCCGTCTCACTCGCACCCCGCCGCGAAATGAAGGTGTCGGTGGCGTACCTTGAGGCCGCCGTTCCTCGGCCCCCGGCACCCTTGCCGGGGACCCTCTCGCCGCGCACCCAGTCCGCAGAAATCCGATCTCCCCCGGGGAAGCACATCACACCACGGCCATGGCGAAAGCCATCGGCCCACTCGCCCTCGTACCGCGTCCCATCAGCCTCGACGCAGACACCGTCGATTGCCGGCAGGCCCGCGCGGAAGCCGCCCTCGTATCGTGCACCGTTGGCATATCGTATGGATCCGCGCCCCTCGGCCTTGCCCCATCGTATGGATCCCACGAAGCGATGGCCGCCTTCGAGAATTGTCGTCCCGCGACACTCGTGCGGAACCCCCCCTTTCCAGTTGCCTGACATGACTGCCCCGTCCGACAGCATCTTCTGACCCCGCCC
>CM030940.1:3717444-3742444 GCA_018136815.1 Isochrysis galbana | reverse complement strand
TTTTAAATACCCCCCCCCCCCCACCGGCGCGCGCTATCCTGCTATCCTCGTGTTGTGTTGGCAAACGACAGACTTTTAAGATTTTTGGTAAAATTTGGGGTTCGGATCGAAATTTGGGGGGCACAGGCACGCCCCCCCCCCCCCCCGCAGCGGCAGAAGACGATATCTGCTCCGGGTGGTAGGTGGTGGGTTCCCGCCAGACCGCCAGATGCCAGATGGGCTGTGAGGCGTTCTGGTTCTGGCAGGTGGCAGGATCTTGGGCTTTCCAAAGGCTTTCCTCCTCGCCGCGGCGTAGAGCGCCACAACGAGGCCCGTCCCGAGGCCGCCCACGGGTCTCGAATCATCGATCAGCGCCGGATCTGGTACTGTCAGAGATTAATTAACTTCTTAATAGTCTCACCGCACACGCGGCCGTGGACCCTCTACTTTCTACTCACGCAGCAAAACTTTCTACACCCCCAATCCGCCGGCCCTTTCCCCCCCGCCATCAGGCGACTCCCCCCGTGCACTACTAGGGGGATAGGGGAAAAGGGTTTAGATATGGTCGGTGGCCCGCGCCCCCCCCCGGTGATCCGTTCTCCCCTTCTCCTCCTATGCCTACCGGGCTGGCGGCGGTCTCAGCCCCGGCTTATCCTGTAAACAGGTGCGGGGCTTACATATTTTTCGGTGGGCGGAGCTCTCGCTCCGCCCACCCCCTTCTCCGCGCTCCCTCTCCTCTCTCCTGCGGCACGCGCGATGGCGTGCCTGCGCCAGGCCTGCAGCTGCTTGCTGGCGACCCCTGGAGGCTCCTGGAGGCCAGCTCAGGGGGCAGAGGAGGCTGGGGCTGGGCCCTGGCCTCCCCTGCCTCTCCCTCGCTGGCGTTCCTGAGCCTCTGGGGCCCCCAGTCTGCACCTGTCTGCCTGTCGAACAGGGGGGGAGGGGGGGTCGGAGCGATGGGCTGGCCACGAGGGGCCAGGAC
This sequence comes from Isochrysis galbana, assembly GCA_018136815.1. Taxonomy (NCBI): domain Eukaryota; phylum Haptophyta; order Isochrysidales; family Isochrysidaceae; genus Isochrysis; species Isochrysis galbana. The sequence continues at coordinate 3,741,486 of CM030940.1, read as the reverse complement.
GAGCGATCCAGGCGTGCCTGTCAGTGGGAGAGTGGGTCAGCAGGGCAATGGCCTCCTAGCAAGCCATCAGGCATGCCAGGAGGATGGGTGGTTCCTCCCCCACGGCAGGGGAGGAGTGGAGAGAGAGGGGGGCTCGTGCCCCCCCATGGGCGAACCAAGTATAAACTTAGTTGTCTGGTACTGTCAGAGAGAGAGGAGGGCCGTGAAGGCAGCCTCAACGCAGAGGCTCGTCAGCCACGCGTGGACCGAGTAGGTGCGTAGGTGCAACTCGAGGTTCCCTTTTTTTGTTACAGCCTTCCCGTCTAGTTGGGTATATAATTTTTATTGATCCCTAACTTAGACACTTTCCTTCCCTTGCACCTCTACGGAGCGCGTACCACCCGATTTATCGAGTGGAGGTATCACCGTCTTAGCTTTAGCTTTTTCTCTTTTTTTATGTAGGAATGTCTCAACAATTCCTCCAATTAGTCTAATTAATTAGTATTATTATTACGAAGATGATTCCAAAGCTAAGCATGATACCCAGGGGTACAATGCCGAAGACCCAAATAGTGCCACGGCATGTCGCCTCTTTAGACAAGAGGTGTTATTTTAAACGATGCGTGTCTTTCACCCCCGTCTGGTGTCGCATTCATCCTAGATGAAGGCTGATGCGATTTCCAGGTTCTAGGCTCTAGGCTCTTATCTCCAGGTCGTAGAAACGTTTGTTTTGTCTACATGGCCCCGTCCAGTGTCGGGTCTCCTCCCATGCCGATTCCGCATGTGACAAGAATCTATGATGTGCCACTTGTGCATATGCAGCATCTAACACTCCCTTCTTCTTCCAAAGCTCCTTTCGACGGCGCACTGCCAACCAAGGTAGTATAAACTTAGTTGAGGCTTGTCATGGGATTGTACGCGCCACATACCTTCCACATTCCATAGCAAGCTACTTGTAGCAAGATCTAAGCAAACTCCACTATTCACTCTCCCACTCCCACAAGTGAGTGGCCCCCCTAGTATTCGCAGGGCCGGAGGCGTGCTCTCTCACGGCGCAAGAAACTAGGCAAGGCAATGAACCATATGTAGCTGCTCAGTCCGTTGGCTTCCGGGCGGCTTCAAATTCGAGGTGAGGCCACGATCTTGGTAAGCATGTCCAACGCACCCGAATGAGGGGAGGCCCTTTGCAGAGAGCGCGAGGTGGAGCGCGAGATAGGATCTTCTACTGCAGCCCCAGTGTTGGAAGCACGCAGATTCGCCCAATCTTGTCGCAATTTGGCCAATGCCTCAGAGAGCTGCACGGCCTCATACGAGTTGCCACTACCGCCAGACCGCACGAGGCCTTGCGCCAGCAGCCTGGCCATTGCCGCCTCAATATCGAGTTGTACGGCCATGCCGAATTCGCCCTGTAGTGCATGGACAACAAGCGCTTGTGGTCGGCCCAATGACTTGCTAAGAGTACCGCATCCGCGGGGTGTTGGCGAAGGCCAGGGGGAAAGCTTATTTACGGCGGGCAGGCCAATTACGCACCTCCAAAAAGCTTGAACACAAAACCTCAGCGTCGGCGATAGTGACCAAGGCAGTAGCTTCGGTGGGGTCGTCGCTGCTGTTCTTCGTCTGCACAAGAGATTGGCATCACAAATCGTGATCATAGGTGTTCACACTAATGTGTGCACATTATTGGAGCCACGTGCAACTCATTGCTACATACTTTTCTCCACTAATCTGGCGTGCCGCGGGGCAAGTGAGGCGCAGCAAGCCACAGACCTGTGCGAGCATTAGTGAATAGAGCAGCAATGACTCGCGATGCTCATGCTGCTCGATCGAGTTGAGCACGTATAGAAGTACCCCTTTTTGCGAATCCTGAGACCGATGGTAAAGCGTCGAGCGAATGAAATCATCCATCGTGGCCTTGGCGGTCAAGACGTAGCGCCACGTTTGGAATGCGCGCAGAGCCAGCAGCCCGATCAGTGTTGCACGCACTGTCCAACCGCCACCCTGCGCAAAAAAGTAACCATAAAGGGCTGTCGCGACACCCGCAAGCAAAATGAGCAGAATTTTGACGACATCTGCTGATTTCATACGCTCGACGCGAAGTCCCGGGAAGACAACCTCGACGTCGGCTATCGGGATATCTCGGAAAGATTTAAGCCTCATTTGTGGCATCGAATTCTCGGTTGGGCTTATGGACGCAGACCCGTTGCTTGCCAAGGGCTCCATGTTAGCTGAGCCCAACTCCGAATAGAAGACAACCACTTCTTGGAAGGTGGGCTCCTGCACCGTTAGCCGGAGGAAGAAGCGGCGCAGAAGCTTGAATAATGAGGGAAGCAACCGCCCTAGATTGACACGCTGCGTCTGTCTCAGACCATGAGCAACTTCGAAGTCCGAGACGGAGTTGCGCCGCAAATGCAAGCCTTGATCTGCATCTGTGCTCCTCGAGCATAGCCTCTGATAAATGGAGCGATACAGCCGACGAAATGGGTGCGTGAACAGCTTGTCGATGGCCATGTCCAACTTCTCCTCCAAGAACCATGCGGTGCGCTGCTCGAGGCCCGAACCCCGATGGAATACCAACACGCGTCGGCTGAGCTGCGCAGCTTGCAGGCCCAAATGGGGATGCCGCACAAACAGGCGCGAGATTAGCGAGGAGTCCAATGATTCCCAAGCGACGTCAACAGGCATCACAAACATGAAGTTCTCGCTCTTGGCGAAGACCCACTCACGCTGAGATAGTAATTTGTAGTTGGCACGCTGCATCAGTGCACAGAGCCGGTCTATGAACCGGTCAGACAGCTCTTCCCGCTTTGCCTCCCAATCAATGCTGGACACCCCGCCATTACCAGGGAGCTGCGGGTCGCTGGATGACAGCTGGTCAAAGGCATCCACTAACCACAGCGATGACTCCTGCAGCGTATGGCGCACTTGCCAACGAAGAAGTAGGCTGAGCTCCTGGAGGGCAGCCTCGATCTCGTCTTCAGTGCCGAGCTTCACCGCGAGTGCGCGCAGCAGGAGCTCAGTGGGGACCGAAAGCGTGCTCTGCCTATGTGTGCGCCGCGTCTTGGGGATCGGCGTTCGCGAGACGAGGCGCGAGGCCTCCGGGTCGGCGGCGGGCTTGCCTATCCGCAGCGCCAGTCGCAGCCGGTGAAAGAGCGAGAGGCGCCCGGTCTTGGCGGGCATCAACTGGTCCCTCGAGTGGAAGCGATCAACGTCCGACTCGGAGGCCGTGCTGCGCTCCTCAACGTCGTCGAGCGTCGTCGTCGCGACTCCCGTGCTGTGGCGCACGTACGGGCGCCAGATGGTTGACCGAGAGGGGCGGCTGGGGAAGGCGAGGGGGGGGGGAGCGGGGAGAGCGCGGGCGGCGCGGCGGGCAGAGGGAGGCCAGGGGAGGCGAGTGTACGGATGGGGTAGCGAGAGAGGAGGGCTACACTTTTTACAGGACTGGAGAGGGAAGTACTCTCACATCTCTACTCTACTCTACTCTACTTTACAGTTCGGAAATGGAGAGACGAAAAAGAGAGAGGTGCGAGAAGAGGATAGGAAGAGAACAGGACATCATTAAAATAAAACTACTATTCACACTCAGGAAAGGATAGTCTTGTGTTCTTGTGTTTGGGTGGGTTGAGTGTCGCATTGTCGCATTCATCCTAGATGATGCGAGTTCCAGGCTCTTATCTCCAGGTCCTTCGCCGTGCGGCCACACGGTGAAGCTCAGGCACATCTAGGGCGGTAGGGTTCGTCCCTAGCGGCCTAGCGGCCTAGAATTCGGGCTCCGGCTACGCTCAACTCGACAAGCACGAAATCCAAGCTTGCGTCCTCGTCCGCAGAGGAGGAACCCCTCAGGGAACCTTCTCTGCCCGCTGCAGTTTCTGTTCCCGAGGGTCCCCCTGGCACTCCAGCCAGCGAAGCCTGGAAATATGGCACGGGAGCACGGGAGACGGTTCTCGTTCTCACAACCCCGTCATCTGTCAGCCATATATCCGCTTTCTGTGTGAGGCCGGCTGCGGAGAGTGTGGATCGGACGAGCACATTCATAAAGAAAAATCTTTTAATATTCTTACCGCACTCGCGGCGAATGGAACCACTACCCACTACAAGTAGCACGTAGCATACTCTCTACACCCCCATTCCCCCGGCCCTTCTCCCTTCTCCCCCCGCCATCAGGCGGCTCCCCCCGTACACTACTAGGGGGATTGGGGCCACGGGCCGTGTGGCGCGACCGGAGTCGCACGCACCTGCTCGGCCTCGGTGGGCGGACGCGGCCGCTTCGACAGCGGCTGCTCCATGGGCACTGGGGGGGCGCCCTCGGCGGGGGGCCCGAAGGAGAGGGGAGTCGCAGCGGCGCGCTCCATCGCGTCTAAGTATAAACTTAGTTGAACATATGTGTATGTGTATGTCATATGTATATGTATGTGTGTGTGGAACTAAGTTTATACTTGGTTGACCCATGGGGGAAGTCGCGTTCCGTCAAAAGAGGGGGAGCCCTCGAACATGGACTTGAGGCTGCTGCCGTCCTTGGCGCGGAAGCTCACCTGCTCGATGGTCAGGTTGGAGCCCGCAAAGAGGTTGTCGTTGGAGTCGGAGGCGGTCAAGTTGAGGCACACGCCATCAACGACCGCACCGACAGGCACGTTGGTGACAAAGTCGCGCGCCGCGGGACACAGCAGGTCCGCGTTGAGGTAGCCCTGGCCGCACGTGGCGTCGTCCACCCCCGAGACGAACCCAGCCACTGCCGGGTCCCAGTTCGGGTTCGACTTCCACGCGGCGTGGATCCGGCACGCGCGCGTGCGCTCGACGCCCGACGCCGCCTCGAGCGCCATGCGCGTGCCGGGACCCGGGGGAGGGGACCCGGGGGGAGGGGAGAGACCCCAAGACCTATCATCGCGGCTAAAAAGTTCCGTCCTACATTATAGGACCGCGTCCTACGATTTCGGTGTATTTGTAGGACCCAGAGCTTGAAAGAACCACAACTATCGAGAGTGAAGGATTGGGACTTCCCACCAACTGAAGGATAGTCCCAACTCAGTCTTGAGATCCTTAGCTCCCACTATGGCCAAGGCTGTAGACTTCGTCTTGACCGAGCTTTCGGCTCCAGCGTGAACTGAGTACTTCGGCCATCGGAGGCCACCGGGTGCGTCGAGAGTTTTGTTTTTGCCCCGCAAGAGGCAAAAGCAGCCAAAACTCTCATTGGGCTTCAAAACCAAGCTTGGTCTCCACTGAAGGTCGAAAAGAACCCATGCCAAAGAGCATTTCATCTCGTGGGAGCAAGTTCTAGGGAGCTCATCATGAGCCTCAAATCGTGTCCTCAGGTGTTTGCGGCAATTCGTAGGACAACGCCGTTTTTTGCCGGGAAGGCTTCCGCGAGTGGCAAATAACTCATTATGCTTTGAGAATGGTGTCTTGAGCCTCTAGGAGGACTCAATGAGGGCAATGAGATGAACACAGAAACCAAATCCTAGCTCTCCATTCCTAGATTGAACCGTGTCTTCATAGTTCACAACGTCGTCCCACATTGTAGGACTCGTCCTATAAAGCTGGGTACCTTTATCCGATCGGTTGTTTACGTTAGTGTTTTCGCAGTATACGGTAATATTTTCCCCGGTCCCAGGGGGGGTGCCCCCATGGTTCCCGACCGCCTCTGCGTCCAGAGTCCCCCCGCGGAAAGAGTGAACGCACGGCGTGCACCTTCCTGGAAGTTGCTATGCGCACGCACGGCGCCCCCGCGGGGGGGAGCCGATGTGCATACGCACGGCGTGCACAATGATTGCAAGTAATCACACGTGCTGCGCAAACGAAACATCTCGTATATGGCTACTTTACGTTAATGTGGGCCTTAGGGGAAAAAGTTTCTATGCGCACGCACGGCGCCCTCGCGAGGGGGGAAGTCGATGCGCATACGCACGGCGTGCACAATTATTGCAAGTAATCACATGTGCTGCGTAAACGAAACATCGTATATGGCTACTTTACGTTAATGTGGGCCTTAGGGGAAAAAGTTTCTATGCGCACGCACGGCGCCCTCGCGAGGGGGGGGGGGAGCCGATGCGCATACGCACGGCGTGCACAATGATCGCAAGTAATCACACGTGCTGCGCAACGAAACATCTCGTATACGGCTACTTTACGTTAATGTGGGCCTTAGGGGAAAAAGTTTCTATGCGCACGCACGGCGCCCCCGCGGGGTGGCCGATGCACATCGCGCCGTGCCCATAGTTACAAGCCCATAGTTACAAAGTAATCACAATCGAAAAGCGCCGACACGGCGCCCTCCGGGGGGACACGCGTCATGGGAAGCAGGGAATGTTACGCTAGTCTACATTTAAATTTAAACTGTGGACATTCGATCGCTCAATTCGACTCATGTCCCACATTTGACGGAACGACACCTGGGGCACGAGCCCCCCCCTCTCTCCACTCCTCCCCTGCCATGGGGGAGGAACCACCCATCCTCCTGGCACGCCTGATGGCTTGCCAGGAGGCCACTGCCCTACTGACCCACCCCCTTCCCCACAGGCTCGCCCCATTCGCCCATCCTGGCCCCTCGTGACCAGCCCATCGCTCCAACCCCCCCTCCCCCCCTGGTCGACAGGCAGACAGGTGCAGATTGGGGGCCCCAGAGGCTCAGGAGCGCCAGCGAGGGAGAGGCAGGGGAGGCCAGGGCCCAGCCCCAGCCTCCTCTGCCCCCTGAGCTGGCCTCCAGGAGCCTCCAGGGGTCGCCAGGAGCAGCTGCAGGCCTGCCGCAGGCCGCAGGCGCGCCATCGCGCGTGCCTGCAGGAGAGGGGAGAGAGAGCGCGGAGAAGGGGGTGGGCGGAGCGAGAGCTCCGCTCACCGGAAAATAGGCAAGTCCCGCACCTGTTTACAGGATAAGTCGGGGCTGAGACCGCCGCCCACTCGGAGACACAGGAGGAAGGGGGGGAATGATCACCGGGGGGAGGCGCGGGCCACCGGACCATATCTAAGCCCTTCACCCCTATCCCCCTAGTAGTGCACGGGGGGAGTCGTCTTATGGCGGGGGGAGAAGGGCCGGGGGAGTGGGGGTGTAGAAAGTTTTCCTACGTGAGTAGAAAGTAGAGGGTCCACGGCCGCGTGTGCGGTGAGACTATTAAAAGGTTTATGTATGTGTGTGTGTGTGTGTGCGTGAGGCACTAGCACGCGTCAAGCGTCAAGGTGTACGGGCAAGTGGGCTGAGGGATGTCGTGATAGTACCGGGCTAGTGGGAGTAGTGGTACTAACGCTCAGATGTTTTATTTTTATTGTCTCCGTGCGCCTACTCTCTATCAATGCAAAATGTCGTTTCCTTTCGTTCACACCACAACCCACAAACCGCGATAGGTACCACCAAACCGCGACCGTTCACACCGATGCATAAGGGTATCTTCCCCTCACTTCGCAGAACTTCTTCCCCAGGGGTCTGGAGGCCCGCCGCCGGCCTTGATGCTCGCCGAGCTGCCCACCGACGTGCTGCACCGCGTGCTCGGATTCCTCGCGCCGAGCGAGGTGATCGCGCACGTCGGTCGAACGTGCGTCGCCCTCCGTGCTCACGCAGACTCGGACGAGCTATGGCAGCACCTCTTCCAGATCAGATTCCGGCCAGCGCTTGAGCTGCTGCCTGCGGAGGTGTGTGCTCCTGAGTCCAACATGCCCTGGCGGCTACACTACCTCGACTTCGGGCGCACCTGGATGCTCCGAGCCAAGGAGGTGGGCCGAGCCGTCTTTACCATCCATGACCATGTCTATGACGCCACGGAGTACTTGCATTGGCACCCTGGGTCTTCAGAATTTCTCCTCGCCGCAGCGGGCACCGATGCTACTGAGCTTTTCGAACTGGCGGGTCATTCACAAAATGCGCGCCGCATCTTGAAGAGGTTCGCTACTCCGCATCTTGATCCCATCCAACCGTCGTTGCTCGTACACGGCACCCGTCTGGTGCGAAGTGCTCACAGAGGAAGTGAGCAGCTATCACCTTGCGGTGTGCTTCCTGCACAAGGGAAGTGCAGCGCAATTCGGATTTCATCGCCTCCGACGACCCCAAAGAAGCTCAATCCCTCCCTATGCTGGTGTTTCAGCAATCGTATGCAGGCACAACGGGCGCACCTCGTAGCTGCACAAGAGCAATCACCGAGCATTATGCTTCTATTGTGGTATTTGTTTTTTGATGCTGCCGGCCGCCGACAGCTCGTGCACTTGTTGGGCAAGCTTCTCAGTGCTGGCTTCGCCGATCTGGAACGTAGCGGCCGCGAACCATTTACAGGTTTGCCATACTGCAACGCATCACCGGCAGGGAACGACATGGGCTTGGTCATGCCCACTGAGACATCTTGTCCTCGTGCAAGCAGCCATGCGCCTGCGCCTCGCTTCTTCCCCTTGGCATGGCGAATGGCATCGTCTGAGATCAGGGTTGCATATCACCTTCGACGCCGGCAGGTCCGTCGGCAGCAAAGCCGCGTTTCTGGTACATGAGCGGAGCGAGCAATCGTCGGTGGCTGGATTGTGGTACACAAAACTCATAGGGATAGGGCTTAGGTTGGCTAACGGCAAGGCGCCAAACACTGTTGTGGGAGGCCTGTCGAAATCAGGGCGACAGAAGTCAAAATGCATAAAAATGTATCTAAAAGGGAAAACTGTATAATGTATGATATTAATACCGCACACGCCGCTATGAACCCACTACTTTCACGCAGCAAACTTTCTACACTCCCACTACCCCGGGCCTTCTTTCTCCGGGCGCGTGGCCAGGTGTCGTTCCGTCAATTATGGGAGCCATCAATCGAATGGAGCCATCAAATGTACATAGTCATATACAACGTTATTCACATACCAGGGCGGCTTCTCCTCCACAAGCTCTACGCCCAGCTTTTGGAACAGGTTCGCGACAACTATCGTTAAAACGATAGGGTCATGGAGCGCGCGCCGCCGCCCAGGTGTCGTTCCGTCAATTGTGGGGCATCAGTCGAATTGAGCGATCAAATGTCCATAGTATTTGCAAATAAAATAAGGGCTAGCCGTGCGTGGGGATAACAACTTTTTTCTCTGCTTTTCCCCGCGGTGCATGTTCCCCCCGCGGGGACGCCGTGCGTGCGCATGCAAACGCTTTTCCTCTGCGTTTCCTCTAAGGCCGACAACTACATAAACATGCAGTTTAATGAATAGTATCCACTGAGCACCTGGTGATGACTTGCAATCACATTGTGCACGCCGTGCATTGGGCACGGGGCGATGTGCATCGGTCCCCCCGCGGAGACGCCGTGCGTGCGCATGGCGACTTTTTCCCTCTGCGTGCCGCCTAAGGCGCACAACTACGAAAATAAACGTGCAATATAAGAGGTGTTTCTTTACGCAGTGCGTGTGATGACTTGCAATCACATTGTGCACGCCGTGCATGGGCACGGCGCGATGTGCATCGGCCCCCCCGCGGGGGCGCCGTGCGTGCGCATAGTATCTTCCAGGAAGGTGCACGCCGTGCGTTCACTCTTTCCGCGGGGGAACTCTTGGCGCGGAGGGCGGATGGGAACCCTGGGGGCACCCCCTGGGACCGGGGGATTATTACAGTATATGGATGAGAACATTAACGTAAACAACTGGTCTGTCTTTTAGCACTCGCCTCTCTCCCCCCCCCCCCCCCCGCCCCCCTCCCCCACCCCCTCGCCTCTCACCGACCTACCAGAGAGAGAAGGCTCCTACTGCCTGCCTCCCTCCTCCCTCCTCGCTCACCCTCCAGCTCTCTCCTCGCCCTCGTCTTCCTCACGATGGTGGCGACTCGGCGCGCATCCGCACGGTCCTCCGTCCTCTCCTCTCGTGCTCCTGCTCGCTGGCTTCGTTCGACTCGCCACTCGCCACGGCCACCTGTCGACTGGACGCCGAGCGCAAGCGCTGCTCGCACGACTCGTTCCTCCTCCTGCTCCAAGGGCGCGGCGGAGGAGGCGGAGCCTGTTCGCGTTCCTGATGCCGAGACCACCCCAGTGGGACGCTCCATCAGGGAAGGCCTCCGGGCCTGGACCCTACACAGCCGCGGTACCGCCCTCGCGCTCCGGCGCGAGGTGCCGACCCGGCACCAACACACGCAAAACCCCAAGGGGGGAATGACGTACCAAAACATGGGGCTGAACATGGAACAGCTGTAGACCCCCAGGATGGGGGTCAGGAGCAGCACGGGAGACGGAACGAAGGGAAGGCTCTTCAACAAAGCCGACGGGCGGGTGGACAGACGCGCCTCGGACGCGCGAACGACGGGCACAACATTGGCCAAAGAGGCCCAACACAACAAACACCAACACAAACAAGAGCCAACACAAAACACCCAACACACAAAACCCTCGAAAGAGGGCGACACCGACACGGATTCAACAAACCTCATGGACCCTGATGAGACTAGACCACACATGGGACTAACCCCACCCCTCACCCTGGCCACACAGGTGGCCCTCCTCGACGAAGACCTCGAGCCCATGCCCGAGGAGGAAGCGGAGTTTCCCATAGACCAGAAGATCATCATCTCCTTCACGACCCCCAGTCGCCTGCCACCACCTCCCACAAGCCTCCTTTCGCACTTCCGCGCCCTCCGTGCTCCGTGCGTGCGTCGTGCGTCGTGCGTCGATCACCATGCCCGTAGTCACCCCCGAGGAAAGCTCCATGAGCTCCCCACAAGAACCGCGTTCCGCGCTAGCTGCCGGCGCGCCCTCGCAGGCAATCTCCAAGAGTGAGATGAGCCTGCTTGCTCTGACACGTGAGTGCTACAAAGCATGCAGCCACTCAAACCTACTGGCGAGCAAGGGGATCGGTGGGAAAAGTGAGTTGTGGCGTTGTGGCACGCTCTCTCGGTCTCTCGGCGACCCGAAATAGTGCGCCGGGGGAGTGGGGGTTTAGAAAGTTTGCTGCGTGAAAGAAAGTTGTGGGTCCACGGCCGCGTGTGCGGTGAGAATGTTAAAAGGCAAAAGGTTTAATTTAGTGTGGCTCTGTCGGCCTGCCGTTGTCTGTCTGTCTAGGGTCTAGGGTCTGCAGTCAGCTGTCGCCCCCATGGGCCAGGGGGGGGGGGCAGCATGCAGCATGGCTGCTGTGCGTGCGTGTGGCCGGGGCCACGGGCCGTGTGGCGCGACCGGAGTCGCACGCATCTGCTCGGCCTCAAAGGGTGGACGCGGTCGCTTCGTTAGCGACTGGTCCATGGGGCCTGGGGGCCGCCCTCGGTGGGGGGGCCTGAGGAGGGAGGGGAGAGTCGCGCCGGCGCGCTCCATCGCGCCATCGCAACCAACAATGAAGTGCTAGTTGTGTGTCCTCTAACGAGAAGAAGGCGAGGTGTGCTACCGATATTGGTGGCTCACGCCCTTTGTGGGAGCGGAGGGTGAGAATGATTACGCCCTTCCGCATCGCCGTGACGTCGTCTCCGACTAGTGAATAGATTGCCCGATTTTGCGACACACGTCGTTGTTAGCAGGTTTAAAGTTCAAATTTTTGTTGACACCCTCAGCTAAAGTATCTCTTTAAGCCATCATGAACCCTCCCCTCAGCCCAGCCTTCTGTGGAGTGCCTCCCCTTCTCTGGGCGCCGCCCTCGCTTCCCAAAGGCTTTCTCACATCTCAGTTTTGGAATGGAGGTAGTAGTAGTAGTAGTAGTTATAAAGAGTGAGCGATCGGGCTGCCTTAGGTGCACCCACCTGCGCTAACCTGCGCATGACCAATACGCGTTGGAGGTGTACGGTCCTCAGTTGCACGTCACCGCACACGCCTCTCCACCCTGATGAGCAAATCTAGCACACCGAGTAAATATGCCGTCGTCATGCCATGGTCTTGGGCCATCCTAATCATCCGAGTGCACTATAGGGGAAAGTTCTCCTCGCCCGTTCTCCTTTTCATTGGGCTCGTCACTGATCTGGCTTGCACAAGGAGTCTCAGGCACGCAGAAACTTGTTCGTGATGCTGTCGCCAACCGTGGGCTTTTCCGAGGGCTGCTCGATTTGTCACAGCGCCATTGGCCTCTCTTGTACCCTTGGGAGTTGTGGATGTGGAAAGGTGTGCGAACCTCAGTCGAGGGTATAGCAAAAGGCAACGATGGCGCGCCACTACCCAAGTGAGAGTATGGGTGCTCAATAAGTGTGGGCTGCTCGACTTCCAGTGGACTCTGTGGCCTGCGCCCACTGGAATCCGGAACATCGTCACTTCTAGACGTGCCTGCGGAGAGCGAGGAGCTGTGTCCACCAAGATTGGTAGCACTCATTGCGCAGTACGGTGATTCCCTCCCGTCGTTCAGGGTTGCACAGTCGCTCTCGTCGGACTTCAGTGGCGTGTCGACGACTCTCCATTCTAATGCTGTGGGATGCCATCCTTCGCGTCCTGCGCCTCTTCCCAGCGCACCGTCGCACAGCGCTCTTGGGTTAGCCAAAGGCTCCGCACCCTCGCAGCTAGACAACAACGAAGCAAGTTGATGTTGCTGGCTATCTGGCACGGCCGAGAGTCTTGCCGCGGCAGCACCTCTTGCAGTCATCGAATCGGGAGCCACGCACGTCTCAACACCACCGAAATCAGTCTGATGCACATCGCAGTCGGCCAAGCGCCGCTTGCACGCATATTCGCGGTGCTCAGCGAGAAACTTGGCCATAATCTGCTGCTCGCAATCAGGGCATTTGATGTGTCCGATGCGAGGTATGGGTCCTGGCAAAGGTAGAGGGGCGTCTTGGCCACCAGCAGGCGAGCAGGCTGTAGTGGAAACGTACCACTCTCGCCGAACCACACGTTCAGCAGAAAGGGCGGTGCAGTTTGAATGTGGGGAGGTGGAAGTTGAGCCCGGACCGGTCGCCGGCTCTGTCTTTGTACTAATAGTAGAGGCGGCAACTGTCATTGGACATGTCGGCGGCAGCGTGTCACATGGCTGAGCACTATGCATCGTGAGCTTCGCCTCCTGCGTTGCTAGGAGCCGGCTGCTGTGCTTAGGCGTCTTCAACAGCACGTCGAGCACCTTCTCAGGATGGCCTTCGCACATCTCGAGTGCTTGGGCGACAAGGTCTGCGGGAAAGCCTAGTGCAACGAGTTCTTCGAAGTTGCAGAGGCGGCCAGCCTCTGGACGCTCCAGCGCAGGGGTCGCGAGCGATTGGGCCAGGCTGGCGAGGCGATGAGCACACGTTGGCGTCGCAAGACCCCGTTGCCCCGCATTCTCAAAAGTGAATTCGGTGCTAGGCTTCCGCATTGGAGGAGGGCCCATGCCACTTTGGCCGATGTTGTGTTGCTTGAATCCCGTCGACACCTCCATGGGCGGTAGAGCTTCAAAATCTGATATGGAGCTCGATTGCTCGACACTGCCGTCGTGAGTAGCCGCGGGCGAACATCTACTCGAACTGGCCGTCGGAGGTGGACACCCCTCCGCAGCATCTACTGCAACTACCGCACCTTGTGTGTTCGGTGAAAGCCCCGCAAATACAAGTCGAATCTCTTCAGTCTGTGCGGGCAGCAGGAAATGAAGAAAGCTTTAGTCACAGTTGCGTAGGTTGCGACGCTGGTGAGATCACGAACGCGTGCGCACCAAGGTTATGTTCTGATCCTCAAAAGCCGCTTCTGACGTCTGCTGGATGGAACAGCCCTCCAATCTCTCCCCTTCCCTCAATGCTAGCTCAAAACGGGAGTGCTTCTTGTCCTGTCCCATCAGCGTCTCCTCCTCGGAGAGAAAGAGGCGCCACCTAGGGAGGTGCTCTCCTTGCGACGCATTTGCGCCACTGGCTGCGAAGGCAGGGTGCTCGACGACCACGCCTTCCATCCGCATTGCTCTGCTGCCGGGATACACAGCGACTGCCTCGACGCGCTCTCCTTGGTAGTGTGCGATGAGCAGGATCAACTTTTCGTTGCCGATGGTACCGGACCAGCTCGCACCTTGCCGGAAGGGGCCATCCGCACACACCGATGTTCGCCGAGCGACAGCCAGCGTGCGCTCGCAAAGGCTGCTGTGCAGCGCTCTCTCGCGCCACTCCTCACTGCGCAGTGAGCGCAGCAGGCTCCTCGCGGCGGCGTCTTCGTCCGCGGCAGGCTTGTGCGTGCACTTAGATCCGACGCCTTTCCCTTCGCGACTCGTGTATCTTGAGGCGCCGCTCTCGCCACCGCTGTGCTCCGCCACCTCCCCCCCGCGTTCCGCAGCCATCGCTTCCCGCTCGCGCCGCCGCCCCCCTCCCCTCCCCCTTCTCTCCGATTAGAAACAGGTCCTATTGTACTTCTAGTATCAGCGGGAAAGAGGCGAAAGCTTGGCAAGGTCGCGTGGGTCGGTAGATCCTGTAAAGGTAGGCCGATTGTGGATTCGCCGAGTCGCCGAACAAGCAGTACGTTTGCCCAGCACCGCAGCATCGACGCATGATCTGCAACAACCCCGACTGCCGGCACAAAAAAATATTCTTGAAGGTGCCCGCTATGCTACTACTGACTCACACCCCTCCGGTATCTCACTCGCCATCGCCTACATACCCCACACTCTCATCCCCCATCCCCGCTCCCGCTACCCTCCCTACCCTACGGGGGATGGGCGATGGGCCCGCGTGCACTACGATGAGCCAGGCGGGTGGGGGGCGGGCTGGGGCGCTGGGGCAGGCCTGTCAGCTCTATCTCTGCGGACAAACGTCAAACGTAAACGCGCGCGTCACTTACCTTTTATTTTGTCTTTTTGTTTTGTGGCCCCCGCCTCTTGAGTCGTTTTTCGTTTTTCGTCTCGTCGTCTGGCGCCGCGCTTTCGCGGTTCCCGCCAGTCGCATCGGGTGTCGACCAGCAAACATATCGTAAGCAGGCGTAAGTATTACCTCTCCCCGGATCAGATCGTGTCGGTTTTTTTGTCGTTCTTTTCTTGTCGTTCTCTTCGCTCTTCCCTCTTCGTTCTCTTACGGGCTTACAGGCGTCCGATGCCTGCGCGCGCCATGGCCCCCCTCTGAGGGGACGAGGGGACGAGGACGAGGGGACCCTCGGCCCTCGGCCCCCCCCAGAGGGGCAGCTGGGCCAGCTCAGGGGGCAGTGGAGGCTGGGGCTGGGCCCCTGGCCTCTTGGCTTCCCTTGCCTCTCCCTCGCTGGCCTCGCTGGCCCTAGGTGCCCACCTGGCGGCTCGAAGGGTCTGTGTGTCTGTGTCTCAGTGGTGAAGGGGGGGGGTCAGTACGATGGGGTCACGTTCAGGCGAATGCGTGAGGCGCGCGACGCGCGCTAGGCGAGAGTCTGAGTCTGGGCAAGATTGATGTCAGCTCAGCCCCTGCCAGCAGGCAAGGGCTGAGGATGAGTGTGCAGGCCCACCCAGGGGGTGTCTGCAGTCTGCGGTGGAGAGGAAGGGGGGAGCCCGGGAGCGCGGCCCCCATGACCCTATCAGTTTCATGGATAGTTGACGACTGCCGGCACAAAAAGGAGTTATGTCGTGAGCCGTGCACAGGGCCAAAAGGCCAAGGCCGTATGCCATTAGGGAAGACTAGACCCTGAGAATCTTCACCCCATGACACCTCTTGTGGCCTGAACAATAGAATTGTTGATTGTTGACCACGCACAGGCCGTGCGCCGTGCGGTCTCCCACATCTTGCCATCAACAAGCCCCACCGCCAAGTTCGGCACTCGGCACTGGGACCCCCACACCCCCACCGAATAAAGAAACGCAGAGGCAAAAAGCAAAAAGTGGAAACAAGGGGGCAAACGATGAAAAACTCCGCGAGTCCACCAGGTGGGGGAACTTATTGTCTTATTGTGAATGTGGGTCACTACGGTCGTGTGCGCCTCCGAGATGTGGCCGCCTCGCTTCGCCCGCACTCCCAAGACAATGTCGTTGCACTCCTTGCACAGAAGTGTACGGCGGCGAGGTTGGGATTGGGATGAGGAGAGAGGAGAGGGACGAGAGAGTGTGCGTAAACAAGTGACCTGATGCGCACACCTGCGGTCCTGAAGCGCCGTGCGCCGCAGGGTTATGAGGGCGGCCTCTTCTCCGCTGAAGACATGCCCTCCGCGAAGCCGAAAGCCAGCCGGGAGCTGTAGTGCTTCGATGAATCGCGACAAATCAGCCAGCCGGATACCGAAGCGCGCGTAAATGTCGCGCATCAGTACCTCGTCGCTGCCGCCCGCGGCCGCTGACTCTCGCGCCTCGCGCCAGCCGAGCGAGCGAATAGATGGGGTAGGTAAGAGTACTGTTATGAGCTCTCAGTAAGAGTAATAGCTCCAAACTGCCAAATCACTGATATTAGTTGTCGGCTGCTAGACTAATCTAAAAGGGGCTGATCTGCTACTATATGACTCCATTTACTGTTGTTAGAATCGTCGCCTCCCTCCCCTTCATCAACATCGATCGATACTTCATACATACATTCTTAGTAGCCTCCGTCGGTCGGCTGCTTGGCTGCTAGGCTGCTACGCTCTATCTTTGTCCGACGTCCTCTCCTGCAGGTGCACGTCCAGCGTCAGCCCGTACCCCCCGTCCTCGCGCCTCGCGCCTCCCGTGGGGCAGGAACCGCACGCCCTCCGGCATCCCTCTCCACCGACAGTGGTACCCGAAGCCGACCACCAGCTTCAGATGCGTCTCCGGCACGGGCAGCTGGGGCCGAAGCACACGCATCTGGAAACTCCAGAGTCCTCCTCCCAGACGTCTTCCACCCCCCCCCCCCACTCTCCTCTTCCTCCTCCACAAGCCTCTCCCTCGCTCCTTCGCCATGGGGCAGTACTTTGTCTTCCTCGCCAGGCGACTCGGTCACCGCGTCACCGCACCTACGAGGAGATCCGCGGCCCAGCCCTCAAGTTCTGCGAACACATGGAGGAGAGCATGAGCGTCGCCATCCTGGCGATGCTGCTCGTCACAGCCTCCGGCATGGGCATGGGCCGTGGATGTGGAGACTTCCGCGTGGATCTGGCCAAGGAACGCTTCCCGTCGATGTGGGCACTCATCGAGCCATACATGGGCCGTTGGTGCAAAGCAAAGCTCATGCTCGTCGGCGACTACTCCGACGAGTACGACAGGATCCCCAAGACCAAGTACATTGGAGACGAGGCCGCCGTCGCGTACCTCTGCATGGAATACATCACGGCGGTCGCGTACGCTGAAACGAATCCCATGGTGCAAGTGCACCGAGCAGCTGGCAAACTCTACATGGAGAACAAGAAGGCCGTCCTCGCACGCGTCACGGACCTCGCCACCCAAGATCAGCCAAGCGACATCGTCGCCTGCCAGAAGAACGACATCGACAATAGGATCGAGGAGGAGGGGTGTGAGAAAAAGACGAAAAGGATGAAAACTCAGCCTTCATCCTTCATACATAGCTTTGTGCTTTGGGCTACCGTGTGTTTTGGGGAGGGGGGGGGGAGTTGCTATGCTCACGCGCCGCGTCCTTGTATGTCGTGATTAGCTTTGTACTCATCTTTGTAATAACAATACCCTGGAGACTGGTTGAAAAAGAAAACATGCACCTCTGGGTGAAAAAAAAACAATCACCTGGCCCTCTTTTGACGGAACGCGACTTTACGGAAAGCGTAAATCAACACACGCGTGCGCACGCACAGGGACAGGGGAGTGTTGTTGTTGTTGTTGGTTGGGACAACTCACAACTCTCATATGAGAGCTGATATTAGTGCTGATAATAGTGATAGCTCCATAACCTTGAGAGCTGATAAGCTGTTACCCCATCTATGCGAGCGACAACCGCTCTGGCCCAATACGCGAGCGCGTGACGCACACCAACGGCTCTGCGGCAAAGACGAGGAGCGCTGCCTCGATCGCACGCGGTCGCGCCGTGGCCCGCAGTCCCGAGCCGTCCACCAATCCCCTCTGCTTGCGCCGTCTCCACCTCGCCATCTCGCAATGCACACCTGCAGGGCTAGGGCGAGGCGAGCATCCTCCACCTCTTGCACTGTGGAGGGGCGCGTGGGCATCTCGCGGGAGGGGCCCAACAGTGCGCGCGCTCTCTCTCAACAGCTTGTTGGAACCAAGAAGCGATTTTACATTTTGTGGAGCAGTTGCAAGAGCCCTCCACAGAACTATTTCAAGCCCGTTCTTTCAACCTTCCTAAAGCCCCGCAAAAGACCTCTGGTAACTCGCGCGCGCTTTCGGGTGGGCGGGGAGTCGCAACATGGACAAAACAAAAACAGCGCCTCCCATCCGCCCCCCCCCCCCCCCCCCCCCGCCCCCCCCGCCCCCCCCCCCCCCCTGTGCTCCCGCGCGCGCCAACGACAGTTTGAACCCCTCCTCCTCCCCCCCTTCGCCCCCCTCGCCCCCCCCTCTCCCCCCCGCCCCCCGCCTGCACTGCCAACCCGCCCCCTGCGCCCGCGATGACCGAGGCCTCAGCGGCGTTCCGTCTGTGGAAGCGTGGCCAGAAGCTGGGCGAGGGCACCTTTGGGGAAGTCTACGTTGCGACGCATGAGCATACCGGCGAGACCGCCGCGCTCAAGAAGATCAAGCTGGAGTGTGAGGACGAAGGCGTGCCGGGCACAACTCTGCGTGAGGTGTCGCTCCTCAAGGAGCTGCAGCACCCGAACGTCGTCCAGTGCGTCGCGCCTGCCCAGAGCCGTCCGAACCTCGTATGGCTCTCAGGGGGAATCGGCGCGCGACGCTTCTGCCCCTCTGGCTGAGCTGACCTGCGGAACGACTGCTGCGCAGGCTGAAGGACGTCTTCTATATGCCAAATGATAACAAGCTGTACCTGTGCTTTGAGTTCTGTGACTTCGACTTGAAGAAGTACATGAAATCCCTCCAGTATCGGCTTAGCGCCGCCTGCATCAAGGTGTGCGTAGAGGAAGGCTTGAGGGTGCTGGCTTGCACACCTGTGCATGAGCCACAGGCAAGATGTGGCAACCCTTGCAGGCCTTTCACAAGCTTTGGTCATTCTCACATGTGCGCGCACCTTCCTCTCGCGCAGTCTTTTACGTACCAGATGCTGAATGGTCTTAGCTGGTGCCACTCCCACCGTATCTTTCATCGGTGAGCATGGACCTTCCCTCAGAGCGAACTGCGTTCGGCCATGAAGCAACTAAGCATGTGGCTCATTGTAATGTTTGCGAACTAATGTTTGTGAACTTTGTGATCTCAGGGACTTGAAGCCGCAAAACGTGCTCGTCGACCCGAAGCGTGGGACGCTGAAGCTGGCGGATTTCGGCCTGGCCCGTGCTTTCACTGTGCCGCTGCGTACTTACACGCATGAGGTGAGACGAGCAGTGCTTGCCATACGCAACTGCTTTTGAGAGACTAAATGGGTTGTGTTTCAACCGCCACAGGTGGTGACCCTCTGGTATAGAGCACCCGAGATCTTGCTCGGCGCAAAGCAGTACTCCTGCCCAGTTGACATATGGTCTGTCGGCACCATCATTCCTGAGATGGTCACCGGCCACCCGCTTTTCCCTGGTGACTCCGAAATCGATGAGCTCTTCAAAATCTTCCGGTGAGCTACCGCGCCTACAAGGCATGTCGCACCTCAAAAAAACCTTGCTCACTCCAGTTCCCGATCCTATGTACCGCAGGCTTCTCGGCACGCCGACTGAAACCATGTGGCAGGGTGTATCGCAACTTCCTGATTTCAAGAGCAATTTCCCCAAGTGGAACCCGAAGTCCATGCGGGAGGCCATGCCTCATCCGGATCGCCTAAACGACGCAGGTGTAGACCTTGTGGCTCAGATGCTCGCGTACACACCGAACCAGCGGATTGTCGCCAAGGATGCACTCAACCATCCCTACTTCAACGATCTCAACCGAGAGACAGTTGGCACCATTCCTCTCCCGCTTTGAGGGTGCATATGTGCAGCCGAAATGGTTTGTCCATTGCCGGTGTCTTGGAGGCACGGCTGGATCGGACACGCTTGCATGCTGACCCGCTCGCTGACAGCGGGTTGATGAAAGCGACAACTGACTTTACAAGGACATTCTGGGACCCTGGCAATCAGAGAGGATGCCTCTGTCCCCTTGACGACTTGTCTGAATCTAGTGCTCATGTAACTGAACAACATGTCGAATGCTTACGCGCAGGTGTTTGGCCTCGCTTTGTCGTGTCGTCCCAGTGTCTGTGTTCTCGTAACTCTTCTTCAAGGGGCTTGATTATTGAGCGTTTGTCCCGAGTCCAAAAAAAAGTTCAGGCTCCCTGCAAGCAGCAGCAGCCTTTTAATATTCTCGCCTGGCACGCGGCTCTAGGACTCCACCACCGTGTAGCCACGCCCTATCATCCCCTAAACTTAAGCTTCTCTCCCCTTTACCCGCCTTGCGGCTCATCCCCTTGTGCACAAGCTAAAAAAAATTCTGAAGATTCTGGGCTACACACCTACTAGCTCCGGGTCTTCCCTTCTCTATGAACACCGCCCTTATCTTCTCTCCCTTCATCTCTTTCCCTGCCCCCACTAGGCCTAGGTAGAAATATGTAGTTTTTCTTGCCCAAATATGTAGTGAAAATATGTCGAAATATGTAGGAAATCCGCCCAAATAACAAATATGTAGAAAATATGTAGTGAAACAATGAAACAATGTGCGGTCCCGCTCTCGCTCTCCCTCTCCCTCTCCCTCGCCGCTCGCTCTCCCTCGCCGCTCGCTCTCTCTCGCTCTCGCTCTCGCTCTCTCGCTCTCCCTCTCCCTCTCCCTCTCTCTCGCTCCCCCTCTCGCCCCGCGCGCTCTCGCGAACTCCCACTTGCGACTCCCCCCCCCCGGCGTAACGTCCATAGTTAGTATGTAAACCCCCTCCGTACGCCATGTACGCGCCCAAATATGCAGTAAATATGTGAACCATGCACAAATATGTGATCGATATGTAATCCGGAAATTTGACCCAAATATGTAGTTCAATATGTCACATATTTCTACCTAGGCCTAGCCCCCACCATAGAGGGGGAGAAAGAAAGGGCTCCGCGCTTGCGGCTTGCGGCTGTATATGTAGGGGCACACACACACACACACACACACACACACACACACACACACACACACACACACACACACACACACACACACACACCACACACACACACACACACACACACACACACACACACACACACACACACCACACACACACACACACACACACACACACACACACACACACACACACACACACACACACACACACACACCACACACACACACACACACACACACACACACACACACACACACCACACACACACACACACACACACACACACACACACACACACCACACACACACACACACACACACACACACACACACACACACACACACACACACACACACACACACACACACACACACACACACACACACACACACACACACACACACTGTCGCGAGCGGCGTGGTCGGAAGGGGCAAATGGGTAACCGGGAGCTCTAAGGGCTAAGGGCATCCGTAGGGCGGTCAAACAGGGGCTTTTTAACTATTAGTAAGGGTTGGGCTGCATTTTTTCACCGTGGCGCGAGGCCCAATAAAAAACCTCCCGGGGGAGCCACCTGCCGCCACGAAAATCTTAGCCAGGAAATGGTGCGATTCTCCCCCCTCCCCCCCCTCCGTCACGCGCGCTCACGCTCTACCCGTAAAGAATTGGCGGTCGCGCCCGCGGGGGGATCGGTTCCTTTATATCTAAGCTACATTCGGCATTTGATTCCCGCCCGATGCAGCGCCGTGTCGGGCTGCCGACAGTCCGACCACCCCCCGACCCTCTGGCATCATGGCCCGCGCAGCCCACCCAGCTCCTCACAGCGCGCGCACGCGGCTACCCTGGCTGCCGCAGACCCCGCCCTGACCATCCCGACCCGCCCCTCGCAGGATTTGCCCTCACTCGAACTCGGCATCGAGAACCAGGACCAGCTCACCGACGCGGCCGTCCACGCGCATCCTGGAGCACCTGGAGCAGCACCGGGCCTACACGGAGTTGCTGCGGCAGGCTAGAGCCGAGGCCATCAAGGAGAAGGAAGAGGCATGGGAGGCGACAGCGAGGGCAATGCAGGAGACCGAGAACCGCGAGAGCGCACTCGACCGTATCCGATGCGGGCGCACAGGTGGCGCCCGCCTCCTGGAAGTACTTCCGGAGCTCGGTGCGGCGAATGTCAATCTCCTTCTCGCTCATCATGGCTCTGTCGCTCGCTGCTGTCGCTCGACGCTCCGTCCGCTGTCTTTCCTCCCCTCCATCCTATGTGACTTCTCTCTCTGACTCTAATAATAGAGTTGTCGGAGATTGTAGCTCACTGCATCTCGCGTGTCTTCGGAATCATTCCGCTTCTTTCGTTGTTGTTGCTTGTTGCAGATTGTTTCTCTTTCTCTTTCTTCGTTGATTGCCGTTGTTTGCAGAAGATGAGACGCGTGTCGTCTGCGGTTGCACCCACCGCAACACCCGAGCAAAACTCCTGTAAAAGGGAGAAATGGGTGGGACGATGCGTACAAATAGGTTGCCGCGTCAAGCTTCCGAATTTGTGCTCAAAGGGCCCACGGGTGCTCTCATCTTCTATTTTAAGCGTCGCCTTCAACGTTGGGTTTGGGTTGTTGGGTTTCTCAGTTATCTTTGGTTTCTTCTCTCGCCTCGTTGTTCTAATTCTGGATTTCTTCTATTCCGGTTGCTTTGTTCTCCTTCCATGCCGCTCGTCGAGACGACTCGAATTTAGTCGGGGAGTGTCGTATTCCATACGATGACAGACTTTTACTTATCTTATAACCTGTGGGTTATTTTATGCCTCAAGGTCTCGTCGATTGGTGTTCCGCCTCTTCTCTTCCTCTTCATTTCTCTCGATGTCATCAAATGTTCCATGACCGTCTTCTGTCTTCTCTTCGTGTATCGGTCATAGCTCCCCAGCGAGGTCCGCCCTCGTTGTGCCGGCCCTCTCTGTCGCATGTCTGCGCGCTGCTAAGTTACCCTGGTGCCGACGCCTGGCCGTCCGTCCAGGTGTGGTTAGTTTTCGCCCCGTTTGGTTTAGTTTGTGTGTCTCTGTGGCCTCAACTTTTTGTGTCCATGCGTTGTAGTCTCCCGTGTCTACCTCGGACCTAAGAAGTAAGAAGCTCTCATTCTCATTCTCCCTCTCTCTCACTAGCTCGCTAGCTAGCCTCGTCTCTACTCTCCGACGCCACGCGTCGTAATCCTCCGACCTTCAGTCTACCTTATCGCTCGTAACACTCGATGACAGACACTCTCAGACCCGACTCTTACTATGATCTGTCAGACATCTTCCCGCCAGCAACAATCAACGACCCTTCCACGACCGCGTCAGCTGCCGGCTCGATCGAACGATCGAACGGCCCTCTGCCTATGAGCCTATAGTCATCGCGTGTTCGAGAATCATCTAGGATGAATGCGACAGTGACCCGCAGACGCGTCACAAAACTTGGTGTTGCTGAGGGAATGGTGCCTAGGTACACTTGGAACATTTAATGAGGACATGCATGTGGTAACTCAATAGCCAAGGTTTGGGACAAAATAACATGATATGCTCATGCTCTCACCTAGCAAAGTCCGTCCTAGTTTCTAGGACTGGTCCTAGAAAGCTGGGCACCTTTATTCGTGGGACTCTAAATAAAGATTGTTGAGACAGGGGATGGATGGGGCTCTCCATCCAGGGGCGACCGTGCGCTCACGGAGGGCTTAGGCTTAGCACAGGAAGCACTGGGGCTGGAGGGAGGCATGGCACCGGCGGGAACGCCGCTCACTCATACGAGCATGGGGCGACGGTGGTCGAGAGAGCTCGCCCAGAGCCCCAAGGAGTGCGGCCATGGGCGCGACTCTCGGAACTCTGGGACGAGAGAAAACGCGGGAAGCACTCGGGGGCGCGCGCAAGGAAAGAACGGGGGCGCGCACACATGAGAAAACAAGGGAGGGGGATCGAGGATCGAGAGCGATCACCCCTATCCTAACACGGGGGAAATAGAGGAAGATCGGGATCGGAGGATCCCGATCGGACGGAGAGGATGCAACCCGAAGGGAGAAACCAAAACACGCGAAGGCGGGAAAACAAAGAGAGAGGGCCTCTCTTCTCTCTTTGGGAAACTTAAAGGGCGGCTCTCCCCCTAACCCCAACATGGTACATGGCTAGTGGCAGTAGCGGCAATAGTATTCAGATATTTTATTAGTGTTAGGCACACAGCGCATCATACATCCACATCATCGAAGATGAACAAACGAAAATTCCCTCCCCGCCAAGCATGAACGGAAGAAA
>CM030940.1:3682096-3717344 GCA_018136815.1 Isochrysis galbana | reverse complement strand
GTGCCTGGCCTCTTCGGAAGGACCCACGCCGTTGACCAGATGCCCACATCATCGAGGTAAGGCATGCAGATCTCCCACGCTAGCGCACCGAGAACGATGTCCATCAAGCGGCACATGTAGGAGGGACCTGATTGGATGCCGAACGGTAGAAAGTGAACTCGTATTTGCCGCGGTGGGTAGTGAAAGCGGTGATATGTTTGTGCGATTCTTTGATCGGGATGCCCCAAAAACCAGAGGCTAAATCGAGAGTACATAAGAAGAGAGAACTGAGCGGCCCTTGGCCGGACGCTAGCCATCAATAGCCTCTACAATGAGGGGTAGAGGGCTATCCTCGACGCGTAGCTTGGCGTTCGTGTCGCGGTAGTCCACGCAGAATCGAACGGAGCCATCTTTCTTGCTGACCAGGACTACTCGGGAAGCCCAAGCCGAATTTGACTTGCGAATAATGCCAGCGGCTTCCATCTTGGCTACCTCCTCTTCTATGATGAGCTCGCCTGCGCGGCCCACTCTAGACGGAGCGTGCCGGTGAGGAACAGCGCCGGGTTGAGTGGCAACTCCACCTCGAGAACGTGCGTATGGTTTGGAGCCCCCGGGTGCAACGCGAAAGCTTTGATGCGCCGGGCCAAGAGTTGGCGTACTTCTTCTCGTTGATCGTCGGAAAGAAGCCGGTCCGGATCGATGGTGGCTGAGTCGAGTAGAGCTCGTTGCTCCTCGCTCAGCGCGGTGACAGGGTCACCATCCCCCTCGCTTCCAGTCGGAGTCCAGCCCCGGTGCAACTTGAAACGCACCTGGAGCGAAGCTATCGGATGCAGAGACGGCAGGGTCAGCGCATCGACTCCGGTGTGGACGATCGTCACCGCGATGCGGTGATCGTCCGTGGGCGTGACCACCGTGGCATTACGAGAGGGGACGAATCGAGAGCCTTGCGATTTGGTAGGCGGTCGACTAGCATCGCGCAGTCCGAATGATCTCGGAGAGCTAGCGGAACCCTGACCCAGATGTTGCGCGGTGGAAGGCAGGAATCGTCACCGCTTGCTCCGTGTAGAGAAGATATTCGGACGAGGTAGACGCCGGAGCTTTGGCCGCAAACTCGTCGGCAGACTCAAAGAGAGGTGTATAGAGGGGCTGTCTAGCATCAGCAGCAGCCTCACCCTCCGATCGCCCGGGGTCTCTCGTGTTCCCGTCGACCTCTCCAGAAAGTCGACAGTCAGCGGCTGACCGGGTGACATCGAGATAGCTCCGACGAAGCCGGAGTCCGCGACTGGGGCGGCGCCGTGGAAACTCTGACTACACATTCGGAAAGGACTCTTGAAGAGTCTTCTGAATCGCCAGAGGCCGGACGGAGGCGGAGGCTTCCTTCCGAGCTCGCGGCGTCGAGAGAAATGGTAGCGGAGTGGGCGGCCAAAAAATCGTTCCCGAGCAGAAGCATCGCGTTTCCTTCGATGACCGCGAACGAATGACGGAAGAGGCGACCGGACAAGGAGAAGACGAGGCTAGCCCGGCCCCTAGTGATGAGAGGAAGGCCGTCCGGCCCATGTAGGTTGGGGACGGTAGCGTCCGATACGCGTTCGACGCAAGCGTCTTCAGGTAGTCGATCGAGAAGAGCAGTGGTGATTACTGACGGGCCCGCTCCAGTGTCAGCCAGGGTGCTGTTCACCGTGAGGGCAACGTCCGGGAGAACGAACCCTTGAGCTGCGCGGTCGCCATCGGCACGGCAGACCACGAGATCGCGGACATAGAGGCAGTGACGAGGGTAGAGTGGCGGCGGAGTGTCCGCGATAGATTCTACTGGAAGCGAGGTTCCGGCTCCGGGTGACGGGGTGGTTGGATTGGAGGCTGGCCTGGACGGAGAAGATTCATCGACGTGGGGCACTCGCTCGATAGCGGCGGCCACCGTCTGCGGCACGAATGGTATCGAGGAGCGTGGGGATGCCTTTGCTGAACTAGAGGGGTTAGGCACGCCATCATAGCCTAGCCCTCGACGGTCCGTCGGATGCCGAGGTTGATCCATTTGGCGTGACCATTCCTTCTCCAGGGACTTCTGCAAGTCTGTCTTCGGAAGCTTCGACAACTCGGAAAATCCGGCCGCACTGAGGCCCTTAGCGGTAGCCCCATCGCAATACAGTGCCCGTGGAGTATCCTCTCCTTCGGCGGCGTCGGAGGGCTTGGTCTTGAGGGTCTGCATGCTCCGGTGTTCTGGCATCTCGGGCGTGTCATCTTCTCCCGAGTCGGGCCCAACATCCCAGGTTTCGAGTGGCCTTTCGGCTACGAACGAATTGGTCAGTTCGGCCACTCCCTCGTCGCCAGCCGTGAAGGAGGCGCTCGGAGATAGTGCATTGATGCCTTGGGAGCCCAGTTGAGACAAGATGGAAGGCTCCGACGGCTCCGCAGCTGCCGCTTGCTCAGCGATTTCTTGGGCGATGGAAGGCGTGACATCCTGCCACCGATGGAACCCCGAAATTACATCACGATCGAAGACCTGCCACTTGCTGCGGCGCTTCTTCACCGTATTTGGAGGGCCTGGCGTTGTAGAGCGGTCCTTTATGGGCCACTCCCACGGCAGGAAGCGGTCTCCTTCCGCCTCGGCCTCGTCTTGCGATACGTTTGTTTCCGAGTCCTCCTGATGAAGCAGGCGAGAAGCATCGGCAACGGGGCCTGCGTCCGGGATCACGACAACCGAATCAGACACTGGCGAACCGCTGGGAGGCGTGAGGTGAGAGCTAGAAGCTGCTTCGCCTCTCCCCTCCATGAAGCGAGCCAGAGCCGTCCTCGGCTCAGCCAGCTCGAAACCGGTCGAGCAAAGCGAAGGGCGTTCTCTCAAGCTGGCAGCTGCTTGGGAAATTGCCCAGTCCACCGTGAAGTCGAGCGAACGCGACGCCTTGGCTTCGCGCGCATAACGGCGCAAGACCGGCATCCACTGGGCCGCCATTGCACCGGCAATGCCCACATAGGTGCGGCTGCGAAGGGCGCCACGGTGGGGCGACGGCGATAGATCCGCCATAGCAGATAGACGTCCCTCGACAATCTTCGAAGGCTGCAAGGACGGGAGTGAAGCCGTCAGGTACAGGCCAGTTGCTTTTTGATGGCCCGTGCCGTGCTGCCACGGCTGCACAAACTGCCGCGGTCGCAACCCCCCGACTAAGGCAGAGGCTTCCGCGTGCATTCGAGGATTTTCGACGGCAACGAAAGGCGCGTCGGCGCTTGCCATGGCGAGGAAGACTCTAGCGGCGGATTCGAGAGCCTGGCGACGTCCCGGTTCCCGATCGAGCCACTGGCAACTCACCGCCGACAAATACGTGCACGGCGGATGCGCGACCACGAGGTCCCAACCGAGATTTTGAATGTGAAGAGCATCTCCGCAGAAGTGGGGAATGTAGTCGATCTCCGACGGTCGTAGATCGCACGTCGCGACGTGCGCTCCGGCAAGTAGGAACATCGAAGACACGACCCCGCTAGCTTCACCGACGACTAGAACGCGGGGTGGAGGAATCCCCTCGGCCGCGTCGAACGTCACGGCGTCGTGGATCGCTGCCAACTCAGCGCAAAGCTCGTCAAAATGCGTCGGCAACACGGCAGAGGGCGATGCATGAGTGCTCGCGTCCGGCCGCCGCAAGGCTAGAGCAGCTTCGGCGAGATGGCGGGGCAAGATGACGGAGGAACCGCTAGCCCGGGCACGGGAGGCGGCTAACATTTGAAGCTCGCGCGTAGGGGCGCGGGCAGCTTCAGTAGACTTGGCGGCCGAGGAACAACCAACCACGGCGATCCGGTGGATGGCCTCGGCAGTAGAATTCAGGGGGAGGGGGTCGTCGCCCTCAAGTTTCGGTGGGCTAGACCTGAAGGGGGTTGGCCCCGGCGGGCGATCCCTGGAATGGGGATCCTCCGGAGAGCCGAGAGAAAGAGGAGACGCCGGCGTCCATGTGGTGCGCGACGTGGGATCGTAATCGACGGCCCCTGCGTCTCCCGAGGCTGGAGTGACCACGGCGTGAGCGCGGAAAGCCGCAGCTCCCTTGGAACCTTCAACTTCATCGACCCCGGAAGCCGACCCTTCCGGGTCGGGAACCAGGTCAGAAACGAGAACAGGTGCAACTTCGAGACGAGAGAATGAACACGATGACGGAGAAATATAACGAACCGGGGAGAGAGGTGAAGAGGAGACACTAGTCTCCGCCTCAACAGCACGAGAACCTACGGTAGACAACGACGATTCGTCCGCAGAGCGGCTCCGGCTATGGCCCTTGGGAGAGAGGTCTCCAGAGGGGTCCCGCCGGGAAAGAGCAGAAACAGGTAAAGCAGCAACAACGTTTTCGTACGCGGCAGCGGCCACGTCGGACCTATCCATAGAACCTAGAGCAGAAGATGATACCGAGTCGACAGCCCTCGAGGGCTTCACAACTGTTCGTTTACGAAACGAAGAGACCGAAGACGCGTCGAATCTACCTAGCCCACCCCCTTGGGCAGGGCCGTCGGGGGGTGAATCCAGGGATGAAGATGCGTCGAAAGACCTAGGAGAGTTAGAAGGAACCGATGACAGCATAGTATCCGTAGAAACAGACTCCAAGAGGGGCAGCGTGCGAGAATCAGCCCCTAACATCCTAATAGCGTGCGAAGTAATAGAAGAACTTGTAGACGTACACGAATTTCGGAGAGTCGGGTCGCGACGATCTCCGGGGCAAACCTGTTTCCAGGAGCCCGGGTCAAGTGTCGACTCCGGCTTCCGAGATAGCCGTTCGGCGGGGGCTTCAGCCGGCGAGGCGGCTCCCACCGTCGAGGACTGAATAGAGCTAGAGACAGGGGGAGAATCGCCGCGTTGACAGCTCTTCTCCCCAAGCGGCGTAGGGATCGGATCGGGATGGTGGTGGTGGCGTTCGGGCCCACCGCCCGCGATGTTCTCCGCCAGGGTTTGAAGGACGGGGACCCCGCCGGACCCCTACTGAGGCTTAACCCGGACCATCGAGCGAAGAAGCTTATGAATGTGCTCGTCCGATCCACACTCTCCGCAGCCAGCCTCACACAGAAAGCGAATATATGGCTGACAGATGACGGGGTTGTGAGCACCGTCTCCCGTGCCATATTTCCAGGCTTCGCTGGCTGGAGTGCCAGGAGGAGCGTGAGGTCGGAAAGCGCAGAAGGCACAGCCGTTTTCGTTCGTCCATTCGGTGATTCCCCTATTGATATCGTCCGTCCGTGGAGTTTCCATTGAATTATCGGCCGGTCGGCACTTTGCTAGCGCCGCCGAGACCCTTGGGTGCTTGGCATAGCCTGCTACGGCCCAGAAGCGGGCTCGGGCCCGATTCCAAAGCTCGGGCGTCCACCGGGATACGCCCAGGTCAGGCGGTAGCCCTTGGCCGTTCGCCGGCGGATCGCAGCGACGGCTGGGCGGCCGAGACGAGCCTCCCTTTCGACCGGGTGGATCGGTTAGTATAGCCGGCAACGGTGAGTTGGAGTGGTAACTTGCCGGCGGTGCAGCAGCCCGATAATCAGGCTTCGAAGCAGGCGAGTGTCCCTGTCCGCGAAGAGCTTCAGCCACGGTGGCTTGGACGGCTGCCTGCACGGCGGCGACCATGTCCGTGGTCGAAGCGGTCTTCTGGGACGAGGATGTCTCGTTCTTTGCCTCGCCTGAGGCCTTAGTGCGTACGCTAGCCGCGGTTTGCTTCGTCGAGGTCCGGGATTGATGACGCTTCACCCGGGCCTGCTCGTAAGGGCTGAGGTACCGTTGGCAGAGGTTGACGCACGAGAGCGCCGACCGACCTAGCTCGTGGTTCTCTACGCGGAAACGAGTCTCGGCGAGCACCTCCGCAAATTTAATCGCATTGTCGACGCCGCGCTGAGGATCAACCTTATCGTTCCGGATGATTTCTTCGAACCTCTGGTTGATCTCATGGGCCATGTTTGGATGATCCCACACGTTGGTGGAGTCAACCGCGGAATCGCCAAGCTTGCGGATGTAGGCGCGAACCAAATTCTTGCTGAGCTCACATAGATCAGCGCCGGCCTCGCGCTCCCTCATGCGGTCCCACTCCATCGACGCCGAGTCTTTCGCGAAACCATCGGCCCCGTTTGCGAAGGTCCCGTCGCATTTGCGAAGAAGGACGTCAGCAGCGAGGACAGGATTGAGAGCGAGGGCGCGGTCCTCCACTAGATCGAGGAGGAAGGCGAAGATGCGAGAATTGCCGCTGGAATTGGCTCCGGCTGCCGCGAGGAGGGAGGTAAATATTTCGCGATGATCGCAGCCGAGCGCTAGTGCCCGCTCCAACGGCTTGATGAGAGTTAGCCGAAATTCGTTCCAGGCTGTCGCCGCGGTTTGAACGTTATCGGAGGCGAGGGCCTTTGGGAAGCGGAGCTCCGAAAGCTCTTTGCCCATCCTGACCTGATGGTGAAGGGTTTGCTCGGCTGAGAAGCGGCTACGCACCCATTTGAGCAAGTGGTCCTCCTCCATGAAAATTCGGCAATGCCAAACGTTGCCCGCCAGGGAGAGGTTGCTCTTCAAAATGGTGTGGATGAGCTCATGCTCGTCGGAGTCGCGGTAAAGGGCGGCCAGATCGCGTGAGGGCAGGGCGAGGAGATTTTTCCACTCGCTTACAACTGCCTCTCGCTCATCCATCCCCACCGCAAGGCAGGGGTCGCGAGGGTGGCGGAACGGCACCACCGGGGTCGGGCCCCGGTAAGGGCTCTGATCCTGGCGGCGGGATTCCGATTTGGAGGTCGGGTACGCCGACCGTGGAACCCTAGTAGCCGGAGAGGCGTGGCCCTTTTGGTCTAGGGCAGGAGGCTCGTCCATGGATGGTTCCTTCTGAGCCGGCCTAGCAGAATCCGCAGCCGCCTCGGTCCGATCCATGGACGGACTTGAAGTGGGCTCTTGGCGGGCTTGGAGTAGCTGAGTCAGGGCTTTGAACCCTGCTTCAACTTGATCCCGGAGAAGCCCCTCCCTCGCCTCTGCCGCGGCAAGGGATGACTGTAGGCGCTCCACAGCCCCTTTTAGGGTGTTGGTCTGCGCTTGAAGCCTTGCCATTTCCGCATCCTGACGCGCCGCGGCCGTCTCGATCGGGGTGATATCTTGATCAAAGACCCCTTTTGATGACGGCGGGGCATAGTCCCGGTAGGCGGGGCTTCGGAAGCTGATCCCCTCCCCTTCACCGACCTCAGACTCATCATCTCTAAGGTGAGGAGGTGGGTCAAACTGAATCAGAGGGAGGGGGCCTTCCTCCACCTCATTGGCCAGCTCAGCGGCACTGAAGTTGGCCTCAAGTGGGAGAGGGTCATGCTCCACCATGCCCCGCTGTGATTGCACCCGGTGGGTGCCGAATGCAGCGGACAAAGGCTCGCCATCCGTCACGAGCTGATCGAAGCCAGTCGTGGAGATGGCAGCCGGAGTAATGGGTGC
Organism: Isochrysis galbana; assembly: GCA_018136815.1. Lineage (NCBI taxonomy): Eukaryota > Haptophyta > Isochrysidales > Isochrysidaceae > Isochrysis > Isochrysis galbana. Next base: position 3,709,963 of record CM030940.1, on the reverse strand, counting down.
CATTGGCGCAGCCTCAGTGGTCGTGGGATCACTCGGGAATCCCACGGGAACAGAAGCTGCAGCGGGCAGAGAAGGTTCCCTGAGAGGTTCCTCCTCTGCGGCCGAGGACGGAAGCTTTGATTTCGTGCTTGTCGAGTCGAGCGGAGCCGGAGGGCTCTGAGCCACTCCGTCGCGAGCAGCACCGGCGGCTAGCGCGGCGCTTTGGCCCTCCTCCCCACCGGGAGTCGGGTGAATGAAATTCTGGACTGGGTCGGGCAACCCCATTTGGGTGTCTGGACGGGGAACGAACGGCGAACGAAGGGCTGTGGGGCGGCGAGGCGCTCCTAGCGGCCCTAGTGTGATGGGTTGTAAGAGATTGTTAGACCTACAAAGAACTCTTCCCTCAGGGAGGGAGCCTAAGCTGCTTGAGTGCAGCGACGCAGCGAACAACGACGGACAACGAAGCTGAGAACAACAGGATACACCGACTCACGAACACACCGGAATCATTCACCCAAACCAAGCAAATTATCAAGCAACCGCGACCCCAAATCACCGATAACTCAAACACGTCGCGAGAGACGGAGAGAGAGAGCGAGTGAGAGAGAGAGACTCCGCAGCGACGGCCGGAGCGTGTCTCCGTTGTAACTTCCCACGTAGCGGAGAGTCCGAAGGGGAGCGTCCTGTCGCGCGACCACGGCGATCACTTTGGATACAGATCGCAACGAGATGTCTTCACGACAGAGGAAATCTTGCCGTTGAGCGTGAACCTTCTAGACGCTTCTAACGAACAACCCTGAGTAGCAACCAAGGGGAAGGAACACCAAAGGGGCCAAGGCTTGCATGTAACTTGCATCAAGGGGAAAGATTCCCTCACCTAGGAAGCGAACCTACACCGATCTCCAAGGGGAGATGGCAAATTAAACCTCAAATCTCGAGCGGCTAGAGCAACCGACTCGCTCGCCAAAACCTTGACCGAGAAGAAAGAAGCAAGGACCTACAAGCCAAGGGTAGCGGACCTAGGGAATGTGAGAGGAAATTTCCGAACGCCAAGACGAACACCAAACGCGGGAAGGCAACGAAACCCTAACCAAGCCAAGCGGAACCTACGAAGAACAGGCCTGGACGACAACGACAACGAAAGTGAAAGTGAGCAAGTCCCAAGCAAGAACCGGAACTCAACAAGAAACAACAAGCCTTGCAAGAAGCTAAACAAGCCTTCACAAGGTAACTCGAGAGCCTGAGACAAGCGCGCAGCGAGTGACAGGCGACCTGGCTCCTTTGGGTCAAGATTACCCGAAAGGAGGAAACCTGGAATCTAGACCTGACAAACAGGCTAGAAGGAACGAAACGAGAACTCGAATTCTAGATCGCTAGGGACGAACCCTACCAACCTAGGTATGCCTGAGCTTCACCGTGTGGCCGCACGGCGAAGGACCTGGAATCAAGAGCCTGGAAATCGCATCATCTAGGATGAATGCGACATCTTGCAGCCACTTGTAGAGGTAGAGAGGGCCCAAACTTCTGGCAAGTCGGGCCAGCCACCCAAACTTGCAGAACAAGTTGTACAAGTATTGGCCTGGGCCTAGGGGGTTAGGGGAAGGAAAGGAGAGGGAGGGAGGGTGGGGGGGGGGGGGGAGAGAGAGAGAGAGAGAGAGAGAGAGAGAGAGAGAGAGAGAGAGAGAGAGAGAGAGAGAGAGAGAGAGAGAGAGAGAGAGAGAGAGAGAGAGGTGAAGGGCATTGGAGATCGTGAGGCAGCAAGTTCCGTGCCCCATATAGGCGTTAGCCACGAATCTTCATGCTAGTAGTACTATTTTTATCAATATAATATGGATAGATAAAGCGCCGTCATCGTACGCATCTTCCGTCGCTGGCCGAGAGGCACCTGCAATAGCCGCGCGGAGCTCGCCATGCCCATTGCGTGGGCGGCGAGATCCAAAACAGACCGCCGCCAGATAAGCAAACTCTCCCTCCGGAAGCCAGGCTCTTAACGCGCACTCAATGGAATTTTGGATGTTGACGACTGGACAATAGGTAGCAAACGTCGTGCGGACAAACTTCCTCTCCGCAGACTGTCCTGATTGCGGCCGCCTGATGCTCCGCCAAGAGAAAGCCGTCCTGACACACCAACATCTAGGCTAGGAAGTAGCAATCCGCTCTTCTGCAGCTTGATGTCGAGGTGCCTGGTGTCGTAGCTGTCAATTAATTGTGAGATGGCATGTGTCTTCGCGAGCAATGGCAGGGGGAAGGAGTCATCCGCCGTACTACTGCTGGGGTTGCCATCGTGCGAGGAACTGATGGCAGATGTCACTACGGTGGTAAATTCATCGAAAGTGAGGTCGCTCTCCCGGGTGTGGCCGTGTGCCATGAGTGCGACATCGATTGCTTCGGGCGTGAAGCCGAGTACGGACAAAGCAATCATGATTTTTTGCCCTCGCAACTTCGCTGTTCTATCCTCGTCCAGAGTAGCGAAAACCTCGACTAGTGTGGCATGTTGTCGCTGGGTAAGTGTGGCTGGGAGGGGGCATCCATTTCTCCTGAGCAGCAGGGAGGAGCAAACGTCAATGAGGCCATCCACATCCCTGCGCCCAAGCAGCACAGTTGCAAGTCCCAACCCAATCGAGCAAGGTGACTTACGTCTTGAGCCATTCGCTCATGTCCAGACGCTGAAGCTTCTTCTCGTAGGCCCGGCGCTCGGCCCTCGGCAATCGCGCGCTCCGTGGCAACACTCCGTGGTTGCGAGGCGAGGTGCATGGTGAAATGTTCAGCTTTTCCTGTTGAGCGTTGGCCTTGAAGCTAGCGGTGACGCTGTACTGCATGCGCGGCACTTTGGAGGCTCTAGGTAAAGCTTGATACTGCATTCCACAGCGTGGCGAGGCCAGCGCCGCCTGCCCGCGCCGCGGCGACGGCTGCGAAGATGGGACTTCCGGCAAGAAAGTCATGCTGGTCACTGTCGAACGAACGGGCAGAGATGGGCAAGAAAAAACGTTTCACATTCTTTTCTTTGACCTGTACTCGTAGAGTATTATAGAGTATTCTAAAAGAGGTGAAAAGCCTATTCCTATTCATACTTAGGGAGTAAGGTAGCCTCGTGTCCTCGTGTTCGAGTGGGTGAAATGCCTTGTAGAGATATTTTTATCGCTACACGGCCTACGCACAGCACACTAGGGAAGGGAGGGAGGGAGAACGAAGTCCGAACAAAGAAGGACTCCTTACTCCTTAGTGTGAACGAAGCCTACATGTGAAACACAGCCAAACTTAGAAATAAAACAGCAAAAAAAACTTCTTAATATTCTCGCCGCGCGCGCGACTACGACTACGCACCCTTATTATGCTGCCACGCCCGCTACTCTCAACTCCCCTCCACTTGCCTTGCGGCTCGTCCCTCGTGCACTACCTAGGGGCTGGGTGTTTGGGGTTTCCTGTAGCAGGCGGTGTGTTCCGATCCCCGATAGGTTGTCCACTCCTTCCTCCTGCGCCATCGGGCTATCGGTTTCTATGTTTCCTTGTTGTGTCCGTGAGGTGGGCGGTTAGATCGCGGGGAGGTCTGAGGGCTGGGGGCAGGTAGGCGGGTGAGACGTGGGACGCGACTTTGTGTTGTGCGCGGTTAGGCGAGTCTATCCGTTATGCGGAGCGCTTGCGCTACCGCGGACAGGTTCATGCCCAGCGTTAGCGTGCCTTTGTCGTTCATCGTAAAGACGGGGGCGCATAGCTCTCGCGGGGTCTTGAGCTTGGGTTTTCTTCCCTGGGAGGCTACTCTAGTGCGTGCGGCCGAGGGTCTCTCCGGGGGTACGAGGCCTCTGGCGAGTACTGTGAATCTACTCAGGGTCTTTTCGATGACCGGCACGTGGTGGAAGGTATAGTTGTCAAATTCTGCTTTGTAGAAGTCACCTATTATGTATCTCCATGCTATGCTGAGGTAGAGAGCTTTGAGGCTGTCGGGTGTCGAGGTGTTCGGGTATACGAACAGTCTATCTTTGAGTCTCTGGACCGTCGTTCTGTTTCTATCAGGCGTGTAGCCTGTCACAGCTTCTACGGTCAGGAAAATTTGTTGTGTGGAGGGGCATCTGGCCAGGTGTGTCGAATTTTTGCGGTGTTTGCCGCAGAGTCTGCATCTCGTGGTGGTCGCCGTGGCGAACCGGTTTCGTGTGCCTAGCCTTCTGTGGGTGATGTGCTTGAAGTGGGGGTGCTTATCCGTGTGTTTTAACATGGGGTGTGTGTAGAGTTTTGCCACGTGCATCCACTCGTCTGGGGTCAGTGCTAGCTTCCGAGCCCACGCTTCTCGGGCTGGTTGGGGTTGGGCGCTGGGGCCGCTCTTGAGGTATTCTCTCGTTATGTCGGACACGGTGATTTGGATTTGGTACATTTACGGGATTGTGCGCCTTAGGCGGCACGCAGAGGGAAAAAGTCGGCATGCGCACGCACGGCGTCTCCGCGGGGGGGGGGGGGGGACACCGCGCCGTGCCCAATGCGCACGGCGTGCACAATGTGATTGGTGCTCAGTGGATACCATTCATAAAACTGCATGTTTGTGTAGTTGTCGGCCTCAGAGGAAAAGCGTTTACATGCGCACGCACGGCGTCCCCGCGGGGGAACATGCACCGCGGGAAAAGCAGAGAAAAAAGTTGTTATCCCCACGCACTGCTAGCAGCCCTTATTTAATTTTAAATAACTGTGGACATTTGATCGCTCAATTCGACTGATGTCCCACAATTGACGGAACGACACCTTCTCGCCGCTTCCCTTCCGTCCCTTCTGTTCCCATCCGAGGCAGTGGTAACCTCGGATCCGTCACTCCTTGGGGCGTGGGAGTAGAGCACTCTAGGGCTAGCCGCTGTTCAGGAGGATGCCCCCATTGAGAAGGTGTGTGTCTGAGATAATTGAAGATGATGATGATGGGGATGGGACTATTTGGTGCCTGAGCGGTGTGGGTGTGGGGTGTGGATGGAGAGCGAGAGCGAGAGTGACTGATGGTAGCATTGTCTCGGACGATGGATCCAATAACATTGTGCTAGTATAGTATTATACAGCATTGAGTATTGTCGTGCACGCATTTTTGACCTCGAGCCGCTCGATCATTGCGCAGTTTAGTATATCTGGCTCCGCAACCCGCAACCCGCAATGCGTAGGCATTGTTTGACAGGCGGCGCGCAGCGCGCTCTGCGCTCTGCGCTCTGCCCTGCTTTGCTCGCGCGCTTGCGCAGTGGCAGTGACTATAGTCGCGCTGCTCTAGTCGTAGTCAAGTCGGCCCCCTGACTAGCATAGTCAAGTCATGCCATAGCCTCTGACTATTGACTACTAGTCATAGATAGCCTTCTGACTATTGACTACTAGTCATACCATGGGAGCTTGACTATGCGTCTGACTATAGGAGGGGAGTTGGAGCCTGAGGGGGAGGGCACAAGGCACCTCCCAATGTGACCAAGTTATGGCAACTTATTTGAGATGTTTTGCTTGTGCTTGTGCTTGTGCTGTGCCAAACGAGCGACAACAAGCAACAAGGGACAAGCGTCTCAAGCGAAGGCGATACAAGTACAAACAAGCACACCCAATAGGTAACCGGAAACCCGCCACTCGACGTCCCCCCATCCTCTCAAACGGCAACCGAATGAACGCAAACGACTACCGAATGAACGCAAACGACACCCTGCGCCCACTCACTACTCAAATGGGCACTGAACGAACGCGAGGCCCGTGGGCCTAACCTAGCGCGCAAGTTGAGATTGGAGATCAGCCTTGCGCTCTGACTCTGAAATTCCTTCATCGCCATGATTCCATTCGCTCTCACGGGCGCGATCCCGAGAGCCCGATTTCACGGCCTCCACCTCTAGCTCAAACACGGAATACAGAGTGAGAGTCATGCCGTCCGTTTGGAGTTCGCTTCCACCCCGACAAGAACAAAATTGAAGCAGCACACCACAAGCACGACTAGGATGTATGCACACATAGTAGGAGTGTAATGCAGGTTCGAGAAGCCGCAGCCGTCACCAACACACTGCCCCTTGTTGGGAACTGTCAAAGGCACAGTCAGGCGTGCGAAATGAATCGAAATAGTGCCAAAAACGTGTGAGAAAGACGCCCTTCACCATATGCATGCCAAATGGTGAGTGCAACACGTGTCGGGCACCTAGAAGCTGTGACGATGCGAAATCAACGACAAGCGATTCGACAGGACGCCGACGCGTTGATGCATGGGCGCCTTCCACGTACGAGCACAAGTGCTTCTCCCCCCTGGCGAGTGCCAATCTATATCAGCACTCCTCCTGAGGCCTCTTCACTCTCCTCTTGTTGCTGCATTTGGGCACCTGGCTTGTTGGATAATCTGTATTTGGCGGCAAAAGCGTCTGCGGCGAGTTGCTGTGACTTCGTCGCTTCGGTCAGCTTTTTATTCACTTCTTTCATCTGCTCGTGGGGGGAAGCAGAGTCATCGGCGAGTGATACCGCTGCTTGCCGGATTGCATGTGCACTCACCACGCCGAGCCGCCACATGACGTTCTGATCGGCAGGATGGGTGGGCGGCGCACACCTGCTCGAGATTCTTCTGCAGTGCGGGCTTCACGTCTCCCACCGTCCGCTCCACTATCACCGAGCCCACCATGCGGAAGCATTTGCGGCCGGCGTCGAGCGGCTCGAGCGCCTCGAGCACGAGCCGGTGCTCGGCGGCGTCCATCTCGAGGATGTTGATCTGGCGCATCTGCTCCTGCACGGCCATACGCATCGCCTGAAGACGCGCCTCAGCGTCCTCATGGCTCAGCTCCTCTTCCTCCGCAGGAGGGCCGCTGGTCGACGACATGTCACCCTCCCGTTCTCCCTCCCCTCCCTCCCTCCCTCTCTCTCCCTCTCTCTCTCTCTCTCTCTCTCTCTCTCTCTCTCTCCCCCCCCCCCCCCGCCCTCTCGCTCGCTCGCTCCCGCTAGCTTTCCTCGCCCTTCTTTATGTGTTCTTTTGTTCTCTTCCTCGCTCTCCGCTCACACTCCCGACGAGGCGGGACGAACGGCGCGCAGCCGCCGTCGTATACGGCCGTTTGTTTTGACCGGAGCAAGAGCAAGCCAGTTTTTTTCTGGCTTGCTTCCTTGCGGTCTGACGGTCTGACCCCACCCTAGATGGGAAGTACGTTTTTACCGTTTTTCTTCAAGGACCAAAAACAGGCCGTTTTTGCCGTTTTTCAAACCCCCTCCGTTTTTGCCTCCGTTTTTGGATGGTTCCGCGGGGCACGCCGCACGCGTGAGCGTGGCTACGAGCACGTGGCGGCGGGAGGGAGGGAAGGGGAGAGAGAGAGAGAGAGAGAGAGAGAGAGAGAGAGAGAGAGAGAGAGAGAGAGAGAGAGAGAGAGAGAGAGAGAGAGAGAGAGAGAGAGAGAGAGAGAGAGAACAATGCGTCATGCATCATCTATCAAATGAGCAATTTCTGAACGGTTTCCACACTGGGACTTAAAGCTAGGGACAGGCCAGAGTTTCGTTTGAGACCTGCCCAAATTTCGTTCGATATTTCGTCCATATTTCGCGTTTCCCCCCCCAAATTTCGACAATATTTCGCTTGCGCTCAGCTATAATATTAGTGAGTACTAGTAAGAAGCACCTATCTATTTATTACTATTTTACTACCTACGGCTACACGGCTACGGGCTACGGCGCACTTAGTGATGCATTAATTGATTGAACACTCTTAGGAACAAAGCACAAGGCACAAGGCACGAGTCAGACCTCACATGTCATCATTCACGTGTCACGTTGGTTGTACCGGAGCATCAATGCACACTGGAGCTGGTCGGACAACGAATTCATTTGCGCATCTCCAAACATGCACTTCAATAACGAAAACACTCGCTCACACGCCGCGGAATTGGGTGACAAAGCAAAGGCAATGCGGGCGGCTCGAGACCAAGCTGGAAGCCTAGAGTGGTTTGCCCTCCACCAGCTCATGATGGAGGATGTAAAAGATTGAACGTCGCTACGATCGCCGATGGAGAAGCCTCTTGCGGCTGTGATGTACACCGGCAACTCTCGAATGAGTGGATCGGCGAGTCCAGGGAATAGTGGGAGTAGCTCGAGCTTTCTCACGAAGGCCGCGTCAACGCGCGTGCAAGCGAAAGATGGGTCAAAAGCCCTAAGTAAGCCCAAGGCCTCGTGTTGCTTCTTGCAATGGTATGGGACCGCGCACTGATCTGTCAATCGTTGCTCCAAATACTCGAACCCGGCCTTCACCTTGTTGACGCATTGCTGCCACTGAGGCAGCTTTTTCACGTCGATCATGTTGCGGAGGTGGTTCATATCCTCGATGTCGGATACTGTTCCATCGACGTCGTACTTAATTGCCATTTATTGCTAGACACCCTAGATACCTTACCTGAGCCCAGATGCAGATGCTCCGTCTAACCCCTGACAGAAAGATGGTTGAGAATCAGGGATAGCTGGTTTTCAAAGATGGGTGATATTTACAGCAAAGCTTGCTCAAAAGCTTGGTCCATAGATAGATGGTCGATTTTGGAGTCCACCAAAGCTCGATAGAAAGCTTGTTCCCAAAATAGTGCTCTGGGTCACTATCCCTCCCCCTCCCCCCCCTCCCGCCTCCTGCCCGCCCGTTCACCGTTGCGATGGGCGCCCGCCTCGAGGGCCTCCTCTCGCTAGAGATAGCAACAGTCGGCCGGCGAGCTATACCGCCGTCCGTATGTGCTGCGCGTGCCGCGCGCCTATAGCAGCGCTCGGGCGCTGGGCGCTCGAAAAGCTTGGTCATAGATGGATGGCCACATCAGCAAAGCTTGCCATCTAGATTGAGATGCGTTGCATCAGCAAAGCTTGCAACTATAGATGGCATCTTTCTGTCAGGGGTTAGCTCCGTCATACCGTCATATGACACTGATTGAGGCACCGAGACTGATATCATAGACCCGATATCATATGATACTACTACGATGATACAAGCAATTATACTACCTCCGTTCCAAAACTGAAAAAATTTTCAGTTTTCTTTTCACAGCTCCCCAAAACTTGAAATAAATAAACCGCAACTTCAATGGGGGGGTTGCCGGTACATGCTGGCTTAATGGGGTGAGGAGGGGGGGGCTCAGCACTCGAAACACGATTGAAATAGGCATTTTTTCAATGTGGACTGGGTTTGCAAATCGGCTGACGCGAACGATTGGCGCGAAAGCTCTTGGCCCGTGGCATTCGCGGCCGCATGGCGCGGCTGAAGGTGGTGGAGCCGCCGCAGCGCGGCGCTCGCACTGGGGGCGAGTATGAGTGGCAAGGCAAGGGGCGCAAGAAGAGGAGCTCAACCACCAACAGTCCTCCCGGTGGAAACCATCACGCCTTGCGCCTTGCCGCATCGTCGTGACGTTGCTTCTGACAGTAAATAGAGTGCCCGTTTTTGACACGTTGTGGGGCGCTTTAGATTTTCGTTAACATCCTCAACGAAAGCACCTTGTTAAGCCAGCATGTACCCTCCCCACACCCCGGCCTTCCTCTAGTGCCTCCTCTTCTCTAGGCGCCGCCCTCGCTTCCCAAAGGCTCTCTCACATCTCAGTTTTGGAACGTAGTAATATGTATACGTTATACCGATATTACATACCATATACCACGAAAACTACAGACCTACTCGTCGTCCGGCTCCTCGATGATCATGTCGAGGTCCCATGGAAGCACGGCGCACGTCCAATCCTGCAGCTTAGATTCCAACAGGAGATTCGTATGAGTGCGAACAAGCCTGTCCACTGTGGTTTGGCCCATACGGTTGCGCTTCTTAGAATGAATCCAGCCCTCCACGGACCATGCATGCTCACAACCAGAAGCGGAGCAAGTCATCGATACCAACCGCGTAGCCCCCTCCACTGTTTTTCCCATCTAGGGACCCCACAATCGTCATTCGTCAGTAGCAGTAAAAAAAACATTCTTGAAGGTGTTCGTCAGTAGCAGTAGATGCCTCTATCCTTTGCATGCGCTATGGGGGTAGCAATAATTGCTCACGGGTATTATCGATGCATTGCAGTTGTCGATAATATTCATCTAACTGAGAGTTAGGCTTCGTACTACTTACTACTTACACGTGCCGCGTGCCGCTACCGCCACCAACCCCAGCGCCCCAGCGCCCCAGCCCCAGCCCCAGCGCCAGCGCCCCCGCCCCCGCCCGCGCTCTCCCTTCCTCCGCTATCCGCTATCTCTTCGCTCTTTCTTGCAGCGCGTGCGCATGCATGCGCCACTACCTGCTCTCAGAGGTCCCGAGGGGACTCCTAGATGCCTAGATGGCGAGTCAAGCAGCTCAGTGGGAGTGGGCAGTGGAGGTTGGGGCTCAGCTCTCCGCCGCCTCTCCCTCTCCCTCTCCCTCGCGTGTAGTCTCGTGTCTCTCACTGGTCACTGGTCACTGGTCTTGGGTGTCGCCCGCAGGCGCAGTCCCCCGTCAGCCGTCAGCCTAGTGACTAGGAAGCGGGGGGGGAAGGTGAGGGTGAGGATACGAGTATACGATATACGAGTGCAGCGTGCAGCCTCATGCTCATGCGGGCTTGGAAGTTCGCCTCCCGACCGGTGCCCACTAGCCACTGGCTGGGGGGTCTGGGTCACGCGGTTGGTACAACGCTCAACTCATGCTCATGCCACAGAAGTATCGCGGTGGCGCCCATGAGGCAACCACCGCGGCTTCGCGGCTTGGGCGAGGCAGAGCGCCATCGCCGATCGCATCGCCAATCGTACATCGCCGGATAAGATTCTTACTACATTCACGCGCACGCACATTCACACAAACGCGCGCAAAACTAATAGTAACAAAGTAAGAGCGCGCGGGGAAATTTCTGTGCCGCAAGAATGCCCCGCGCGGACTCGAAACGGCCGCGAGGGATAAGTGAGAAGCAGAGACCTCAGTATAAACATACAGAGGTTAGAATGAGCATCCACGATGCATGAGATGGATATGTATCCATGATAGATATGCATCTATGATCTATGATGCACATATCACATATCATGGATGTATCCATGATAAGAAGGTAAGAGTCTGAGATTGACCAACGGTCAACGGGTCCCCCGGAGCCGGGAGGGGAGGTTGGAGCCCCGGGGGTGGAGGGTGGAGGAGGGCGCCTCCATCTCCATCATGGCTCATGTGAACTAAGTATAAACTTAGAAACAAAATACGGATCAAAGGAGGCTCAACATCGATGTAGTCACACGCATGTGCAGATGTTTCACCAATTACAACACCGCTCTCACAGTCGACGGAGAAGGGCAAACGCAAAGCGCACACAAGGTAAGGACAGGCGAGCTAGACGAGCGGCACCAATAGGCAATATGATCCGATGTCGGATGTTGGGGCATCACTTCATCATGTGCGCCTCAGCGCGCACATAAAAGGGGAGCTGTGTCGTGGAGAGGCGAGTCTAGATTATGGGGGAGTGGGGTGGGGAGAACGAATCACGATACCGATACTGAGACCATGAGCGCAAAGCGAGAAAGAAACGGCTTGTTGAGCACAACCTCAAGTCGATGTAGGTACTGATGAGCTAGTGTGCGAGATGCGCGATGTGCCAGCACTCCTCAACGGGCCTAGATTCGGCGTGCGTCTCGCCAAAGGTCCCAACATTCCATCAACTAGAGAATCCTACTCTCGATGTAGAAGTGGCCATAATACCTTCTCCCGCAAGCCTGCCATTTCATGGCGCTGACTGTCCTGCACGAAATCAAAGCTGCTCACTCTACCTCGCCCAGGTAGTCCTGGATCTCAGCAGGCGTGAGAACCTTGAACTTTTTGTCCGGGCCAATGATACCCACCTCAATGTTGGTATGATCCATCGCACCCTCAAACCCTTCCTTGAGGGTGAGCAAAGCGGTATGCACAGCGTCCTCTAGCTCAAGCTCGTCATTGTAGCGCTTCTCAAGAAACGTCTTCGCATTCACCATGTGCTTCCCAATCGCCGATGCCTTCCACGCAAAGTATGAGCCAGAAGGATCGATCTGATAGAGCTGCGGACCAACGTGGTCAAACCCAGCAAGGAGCAATGAGATGCCGAATGGCCGCACGCCACCCTGCTGCGTGAACTCCTGCATTACAGATGCCAGCTCACGCACGAGCTGCTGTATCGGAATGAGCTCTCGATAAACCCGATAGTAGGCCTGTGCAGCTTTCCTTCCCTTGCGGTAGAGAACGCGGAAATCAGGCCCAATACCAGCGTACACAATGGCGATATTCTCAGTGAGCATCACAATCTTCTCAACACTCGTCTCATCAATCAGGCAAGTGGGGAGCTTCTTTTCCGTGGCAATGACGACCCCATTTTTGGCTGCGATACATGCGCGCAGTCGAAATCAGACGCACAGCGCGCAGAGCATGGCGTGCGTGTGCCAAAAAGCTCGCCACCCCCACCCCCTGTCTTGTCGCATGCGCACCCTTGACGCCAAGTGATGTGCTGCCTGTGGCCACAGCATTGAGGGCATACTCGATCTGCACGAGCTTGCCCGACGGCGAGAAGGTGGTAAGACTGAAGCTGTACGCCGACTCCCCCACTGAACACGACATAGGGAACAGAGAAGGGGAATGAGAGACAGGGAGGACAGGCGGCTGAGGAAGCAAGCCCTTCGCACAGCACAAGGTGGAGTGGTGGTGGAAGACAGCAGGTAACACGCTCGCCCCCGCCGCCCTGTGCGCCCAGCCAGCCAGCGCGACCCGCCCGCACGGTCCCCGCTCTCGACGCACTGGTGAGACAGAGAGGAGAGAGGAAGGGGGAGGGGGGGGGGAGAGGGCGCGAGTCGGTCCGGCGCAGCGCGAGCGCGAAGCGCCAGACGAGGCGAGCCGTAGGAGACGAGAAAGGGAGAGAGAGAGAAGAGGGAGGGGGGGGGGGGGAGGGGGAGAGGAGAGTTGGGGAGAGAGAGAGGGGAAGAAGCAGGGGCAGGGAGAGGAGAGAGAGAGAGAGGGAGGGGGGAGCACGGCGCGCTTGTGCAGGCGGTCTAAGTTCTGATTTTACTGCTCAGGATGAAAGAGAGGGAGAGAGAGGAACGAGGGGGATGAGGTCGCGGGGGGGGCGGGGCAGCGACCAGAAAAAAAAATGGATCGTATGTTTTAAAACGTTAACTCCTTGCTGCCGGCTTGAAGCGCCAATTTTGGCGCTTCGGTTTCACGCTTAGAAGCTTAGAAGCAGCGTGTACAGGATGAGGTGCGTGTAAGAGATAAGTGAGATGCCGTGGGCGCAAAGTGGCGCAACGTATTTTTTCTTCTCGGGGGCCCCCAAGAGAGCCCGCAGCGGCGAGAAAAGGCGCGGTGGGTCGGGGTCGAGTGGACACACGAGCATCGACGCGACTGCCCCCTACCCCTACGATGAGGGAGAGGCGGCTGTCGTCGCCGGCGTTGAGCGAGTAGCGAGTAGTCGATGCAGGCCCGATGAGCTTCCAGGAAGTCGTTCCCTAGGAGGAGCATCGGGGCTCCTTCGACGACCAGGAAGCGATGGCGAAATTCCACGGCAGCGAGGGAGAAGACAAGAGTGGCATAGCCACGGACGCGGAGTGGGTTGCCGTCCGGCCGTCCGGCCCTACTACGACGGCCGGCCGCGTAGTCGCGCGTTCCCATGCGACGCAGACACTAACATTATACTAACTTATATCAGGCTGATATCAGGTCTGATATCAGGTATCAGGTTGGCGAACCCTGATGACCTGATAATACCTGACGTCCCATCACTGCCCGGGAGAGACCGACACCGTTCAGCGCCGAAAGCCCGTTTCCTCCCGGCACGTCTCTTACTCTTACCTAAACGGCGTATTTTGGTTAGAAAGTGAAGCTCCAATATTGGAGCTGCACTTTTTTTCAGTTTTCCAACTTAATTCATGTCCGGATCACCGGATCTATGGGCTGTTCGGCAATCCAAGGGTATGGGGGAATATCCCTCAGAGTCCCCTGAGACTGAGAGCTTGGGGGCCACGGATGAGCGGGTAGCGAGCAGTTAACAGTTGACAAAAGAAAAAGAGAGTGAAAATGTGGAAGCTCCAATTTTGGCGCTTCGGCAGACCGCGGCTTGGGCGAGGCAGAGCGCCATCGCCGATCGCATCGCCAATCGTACATCGCCGGATAAGATTCTTACTACATTCACGCGCACGCACATTCACACAAACGCGCGCAAAACTAATAGTAACAAAGTAAGAGCGCGCGGGGAAATTTCTGTGCCGCAAGAATGCCCCGCGCGGACTCGAAACGGCCGCGAGGGAGAAGTGAGAAGCAGAGCACCTCAGTATAAACATACAGAGGTTAGAATGAGCATCCACGATGCATGAGATGGATGTATCCATGATAGATATGCATCTATGATGCACATATCATGGATGTATCCATGATAAGCGTGAGCAGCACTGCCTCCTCGGCGCTTGCCACATGCCTGCTTGGCGTCGAGAAGCCTGCGGGCAGATCGAGCGCAGCTATGAAGCGTGGAAGTCCTCGAGGCGAACACCGAAGCGTGCGTAGACGTCGCGCACCACAATCCCATTGCCGCCACCTGCCTCCGCTGTCTCGCGCTCCAGACGCGCCAGCGACAGGCGCTCTGGCCCAATGCGCGAGCGTGTCGAGCGAAGAAGCGGCTCCGCCGCGAACGCAAGCATCGCCACCTCATTGAGGCGGCTGTGCCGCTGCGCCTCACTGTGCCGGCCCTGGCGCCGCAGTGACGCCTGCCGCCGGCGCCTCCTCATCCCCAGCAGCATCGCCGCTAAGAGCGCGAGCTGGGACTCACGCAGCTCCTGCGCGTTGAAGGGGCGGGTCGGCACCTCTCGTCTCTCGTCCCGGCGCGCGGCGCTCTCCCCTCTCTCAGGGCGATCTCGCGTCAACTCCAAAGTTTTAACCTATTTCTGCCGAGTTGTCCTTTTGCGAGGCGGTTGAAACTCCGTTGCGACGGAGGCGGAGCACGTCTTGTAACCCGCTGTTTCAACCGATGCAAAATCCCTCTTGTATCTTGTGTCTGTAGGCGCCGCCCTCATCTTCTCAAGGCGGCGCGGCGCGGCGCGCGAGCGAAACGAATGGCGGCGAGCCGAGTGAGTGCGCTGCGGCCATCGCGGGTGACCTGGCTGCTGATCGGCCTGTGCACGACAGGGGCGAGTGGCCTGCTCAGCCACCCGCCCGCCCGCACAATTTCACGCCTCGCGCGCGTGCCGCGGACGCGGCTTCTCCTGCCGAAGGACGAGGACCTTCGGCCCGGCTCGCTGCTCGCTGCGACAATCGAGCTGGGCACAGTGCCGTACGGCGAGGAGAGCCGTCGGTATCGCCGGACTATCTTCCACCACCGGGATTGGGTCAAGCATCGCTCGCCCAAGCGCCTCCTCGTTCATCTTCAGGGCACGCTCGTCAGTGGCGTCGTGCGCAACCTTGCTGTTGAGGTTGGGCTGGTTGTCGCCGTAGCGCTCTTCGTCATAGTGTGGAACGCAGCCCTCTTCGGGTACGAGGACTTTGGGGACGTGCATCATATCTCGCCACTGGTCACGCTATTTGGCGCCTCGAGCGTTCCAGACTGGCTGCACCTGCGCCTGCCAACACTCCCGTTCTCGCTCTCCTCTTCAGCCTTGGGCCTCTTGCTTGTGTTCCGCACCAACACATCTTACGCCCGCTGGCTCGAGGCACGCAAAGCTTGGGGCAGGATTGTCGCACATTCTCGAAACATTTTGCGCCAATCCTGCGTGTGGATGGAGTCTTGTTCAGATGAAGAACGCAAAGAGCGGCTGGGCGAGGTAGGTCTAGCTATTTGGCTCTTTGCTCGCTCCCTTCAAGTAGAGCTTCTAGGCCCGGACTCAGAAGCTGTGTTCATCAACGAGCTACGCGCATTCATGTCAGAAGAGTACGTGCAGCGCTGGCAGAGCGCACCTAACCGTCCTCTGCGCGCACTGTATGAGCTCTCGGACGTGATGAATCGCCTGACGATTGATGAGAAGCGCCGCGTGGAGATGGACAAGTCGGTCATCCTCATCGGCGATGCTTCCGAGGCGTGCGAGCGCATCTTCAGCTCTCCCGTGCCGCTCGTCTACACGCGCCACACCGCTCGTTTCCTCTCGACATACCTTTTGCTTCTGCCGCTCGGCATGTACGACGCTTTCGAAAAATCGTGGAATCACTTAGCGTTGTTGCCGGCGATGGCGCTCCTAGCCATCTTCTTGTTTGGGATTGAGGAGTTGGCAGTGCAACTTGAGGAGCCTTTCTCCATCCTCCCACTGGACAATCTCTGTGAGGGGATCCGCGCAGCGACAGTGGATGCCCAGAACATGTGGTCAAAGAGCAGAATCTTGGATGAAAACGTAAAGAAGGACATCGATTCGATAGTCGGCGATGTGTCCATTGTGGAAACTTAGGAAGTTAAGATGAAGCCGTCTTCACCTGGACCTCACACGACTTCCTGCAAGATTGGACCGGACAGTCTTCAATGCGCATGGAAAGCATGACGTTGCCCGTCGTACCTGTAGCGCCGAGTTGGGGCCGCCATCTCGGCCATACCAGGAGCATTCACCTGGTCAATACGACATTATTAGGTATCTAGAGGCGGACGGCTCCCCTACTGATCCTTGGACGAGCATGAAGCCGTTTGCAGTACGGTAGCACGGATCTGTTTCACTCCTTCTTCTTCATGCCATAGTAATGCTTGATGTGTAAGCATGGCGCTTTATTTGCCACACTTTAGGGTTGTGGTGCTGCACTTTCCGAATTGTGGTTGTGGTGCTGCGATAGCAACCGTTGAAGTAATGTTTGTGGTTGTGGTCGGGGACAACAAGGGGAAGAAGGGGAAGAAGGAAAACGTAAGGTGTGGCGGGTAGGGGAGGTTGGCAAACCATGTTAGGTTTCGCTAAGGGTACCCCCTAGTTACGGATAACCCGGGAAGGCGAATACTACGCAAAATTGAAAGGATCTTGGCACGAGCACGAGGCAGAGCTATCGTACCTCGTACCTGGGCACTCCGATATTAGGAGAACGGCTCCAGCCCCCCCCCCCCCAGACCCCAGACTTGGACCCCGCCTCCCCGGCGAAATGGGGAGGAAGGCTATAAATCCAACAAAAGGTTAGAGTACCCACTGGCAAACGAGTACACACTGGACGGTAAACGGTAAAACACCGCTGGACGAAATCCAAGTAGAACACTTGACGAGAGCCCTTCAACGAACGGACCGCAAACACAAACGCCTCACAAGGCCGACCAAATGGGAGGAAAAGCTTCAAATCCCCGAGGACACGTGGGCGCACCTAGCTAGGCTATACACCTCCCCAATGGTGACGGCGCGCGACATGCACCTGCACTTCAAACACGTCTGGCGCCCTGTGTCCTGTGTTCCTTGATTGACGGGTTTTATGAAAGGTCTGAAAGGCGCCCCTGAGGCCCAGGAGCGCCAGCGAGAGAGAGGTAGGGGAGACCAGGGCCCAGCCCTAGCCTCCTCTGCCCCCTGAGCTGGCCTCCAGGAGCCTCCAGGGGTCGCCAGAGGCAGCTGCAGGCCTGTCGCAGGCACGCCATCGCGCGTGCCTGCAGGAGAGGGGAGAGAGAGCGCGGAGAAGGGGGTGGGCGGAGCGAGGGCTCCGACCACCGGAAAATATGTAAGTCCCGCACCTGTTTACAGGATAAGTCGGGACTTAGGACGCCGCCAGCCCGGTAGGCGTAGGAGGAGAAGGGAGGAACGGATCACCGGGGGGGGGGCGCGGGCCACCGACCATATCTAAGCCCTTTTCCCCTATCCCCCTAGTAGTGCACGGGGGGAGTCGCCTGATGGCGGGGGGGAAAGGGCCGGGAGAGTGGAGGTGTAGAAAGTTTTGCTGCGTGAGTAGAAAGTAGAGGGTCCACGGCCGCGTGTGCGGTGAGACTATTAAGAAATTAATTAATTAATAGGAGTACGGATGACGGATGTGGCCATGGTCGAGGTCATGTTGGAAACCAAACAAATCACGCATAAATAAACGCACGCTAGCAACTAATGGTTATAAAGTAAGAGCGTGCGAGCGTGCGGGAAAATTTCTGTGCCGCAAGAATGCCCCGCGCGGATTCGAAACGGTCGCGAGGGGCGAGGGAGAAGAGCAGAGAAAAGCAGAGAGCATAGACCTCAGTGTGAACATACAGAGGACAGAGACAGAGGTTCGAATGAGCATCCATGATGCATGTTATGGACGTATCCAGGTGTCGTCCCGTCAATTGTGGGACATCAGTCGAATTGAGCTATCAAATGTCCATAGTAATTTATACACAACAATATTCACACATGACCCTAGTGTCGACGTTTAACATCTACCGTGCGCGCTTTTAAGGATTGATCTATTTTTGACAGCAGGGTGCAGTAGTCACAGTGTCTTTTTCCTGACGAACCAGCGCGCCCCCATGGAGACGCCGTGCTGCGTGCGTATGCCGATTTGTTTCTCTGCGGTTCGCCTACACTTACGGAAGGGGGGGGCGGGAACGTACCATAAATAGCTTTCCATAAATAAGGCCCGAGCGCCCGAGCTTTATCGAGCTTTGGTGCCATTCTAATTCCGACCATAGATTGGACAAGCTTTCCGGCAAGCTTTGGTGTACATGTCAACCGTCTCTCCAAACAAGCTTTCTGAGATTTTGGACCATCTTTCTGTAAGGGGTTAGTGGTCAGCCAGTTCGTTCCCCTGGTGTAAACATTATTGCTACACCAGCTTGATTGTTTCCCCCATGGCCCATGGGGTTGGAGAGAGGTCTGGCCAGGCCTGTGCCTCGTGCTGTCGCATGCACGAGATCAGTGCCGCGGCGGTGTAGGTAGTAGGTAGGGGCCCAGCCTTGCGGCTTTCCTTATGGGGTGCGGCTCTGAGCCGACTTGTCACAGTTGCCGGGTGGCCTTGAGCCTTGATTTGAGTGGCTGGGAGGAGTTGGGGGCGGGGAGTGTAGGACTAGACCATCGGGGATCGGTTCATACCGCATACCACCGGAAACCCCGTACGCCGAGCCCCTAAGTAGAAAAAAAAAACTTCAGAATATTCTTACTACCGCACTCGCGGCGCATGGAACCACTACCTACACGTAGTATACTTTCTACACCCCCACTCCCCCGTCCCCCGGCCCTTCCCACCCCGCCATCAGGCGACTCCCCACTCCCCCGTCCCCCCATCCCCCCGTGCACTACTAGGGGGATAGGGGTGAAGGGCTTAGATGTGGTCCGGTGGCCCGCGCCCCCCCCCCGGTGATCCGTTCCCCCCTCCTCCTACGCCTACCGGGCTGGCGGCGTCCTCAGACCCGACGTATCCTGTAAACAGGTGCGGGACTTATCTTTTTTCGGTGGGCGGAGCCCGGAGCTCTCGCTCCGCCCACACCCCCTTCTCCGCGCTCTCTCTCCCCTCTCCTGCGGCACGCGCGACGGCGCGCCTGCGGCAGGCCTGCTGCTGCCCCTGGCGACCCTTGGAGGCTCCTGGAGGCCAGCTCAGGGGGCAAAGGAGGCTGGGGCTGGGCCATGGCCTCCCCTGCCTCTCCCTCGCTGGCGTTCTTGAGCCTCAGGGGCCCCCATTCTGCACCTGTCTGCGTGTCCACCAGGAGGGGAGGGGGGGTTGGAGCGATGGGCTGGCCACGAGGGGCCAGGACGAGCGAACCAGGCGTGCCTGTCAGTGGAGAGTGGGTCAGCAGGGCAGTGGCCTCCTGGCAAGCCATCAGGCATGCCAGGAGGATGGGTGGTTCCTCCCCCATGGCAGGGGAGGAGTGGAGAGGGGGCGGGGGGCTCGTGCCCCCCCATGCCCCATGGGCGAACTAAGTATTAACTTAGTTCCCGAGCCCCTAAGTAGAGCACGAGGGGACGGGCCGCAAGGCAGGTGGAGGGGGTGGTAAGGGATGCGGGTGTGGCTGCAGAATAGGCTTGCAAAGTCGCGCGCGCGGCGAGATTATTAAGAAGTGTTTTTTCACAGTTGCAGCAAGAAGCAAGGAGCGAATGCGAAGAAAAGGAGCACATCGATGTCGAGCAAAATCGCACACTCGCACTCGTTCGCATCAGTCAGTCTTACTGCTGCTTGCTTCACTCGTCACTCGCTCGCGCGCCAGTCATTCTCACGTAAATGCCTCATCGCGTATTCTAGCTCTAGAGGATTTGCTACCAAACAAGTATTTGCCAACAGCCCTTGGCGTGCGATAGTATTGGCGCGGCCCCATTTGTTGTGCACAGCAGCCGTGAGCACGAGCCAATCAGGCGGCCAGTGCAGCCGTTAGTGAGTGGTAGAGCAGCACGATGCGCTCGCTCGCTCCGCGTGGCTACTACACCTCATCGTGCGAGAACCCTTCGCTTGGATGCAGTGTTCATGTAGGGCCTCAAGACCCACTCATTTTCGACCTCCTCTTGGTCTATGGTCCCAAGCTTGATCTGGTAGAGCCGCAAATCAAAGCGCGGGCCTACCTCGTATAGATGAACATTCGCCTTCTCTTTCGAATAGACGTGATGTCGGAACGCGATGAGGTCCGCCTGATTGATGAAGGAAATGACACGCTTGGAATCCGGCTTGGGAACTGGAAAAAGGTGCTTCAATATTGCGCCGACACGAGCGCCAATCTTCGTGGTCAGATTGTGCAGGACGAGGTGCGGATATGCCTCAGACATGTTGGTGGCGCCCTCGATATCGTGACGCATCGTCACGTTCACCAGCCCAAAGTATGCCGTCGGGCCGTACGGCAGATGAGTCACAACAAGGCCGTCCGGCACGCCCCGGTGTTCCTGCAGGACGACCAAGTCAGTGAAACCGTCCGCGCGCGCCGTCTCGACGATCTCTTTGACTGTGTGGCCCCCTCGGTTCATCCGCTCGCAATTGGGGAAGACAAGCTTCATCTCCTTCACGAACTGGACGAGCTTTGAGCTCGGATCATGCGAGGTAGTCAGCAGGATGCGCGGATCGCTTACACCGGCGTTGGCATACTCGGAGTCCACGTCGGCAGTGGGGTCGGAGGCAGCAGCAGCGGCGCGAGGCACCCCGTCCAGCTCGATCTCGGCCATGATCTCATCCGCCTCCTGGCGCAGCTCGGTGGGGACAGGCTTGCCAGCCGTCACCGCGTCGCGCAGCTTGCGCTTCCGCTCTGCCGAAGCGGCCTCCTTGGCCTCGGCGGCGCGCTTGAGCATGTACTCACGGCGCTCGCGCGCCTGCCGCCGCAGCATCCCTCCGGCAGGGCGCGGCCGGCGAGACCAGAGAGGAGAGAGCAGGGGAGAGAGAGACGGGGATGGCGGGAGCGGGGCGGCGGCGTGGCCGGGCGCCTCGGCTCCTCTCTGACGTCGCCCCCCCCCCCCCACCTTTTCTTTTTGCCTCCCTTCGGAAAGGAGGGGCAAGGGGCATTCTGTTGTAGACGAGACGGAGCTACACTGGGCACGCCGGCACGCCGACGGCGTCGGCGGGGGGCGCGTCGGGCGTGGCGGCCGTTGTCTACTTGTTGGACTATTGACTTCCTTTCCCACGAGGTTTGCGACGAACCGAGGAGTGCCCACGGGGAGGGGAGGAGGGAGGAAGTAGAGAGAGAGGATCCATCTACTCTACTGTCGTTAGAAACGGCGGCTGCCCTCTGCGCCTTCCCCCCGCGGTGGGGGGGGGGGGGGGGGGGGGTTCCCACAGAATCGGGCCGTTGCCATGGGCTCTGCCCCCCCTGCATCGCGGGGGGGGAGGGGGGGAAGGGGGGGGGGGGGGGGAGGGGGGGGAAGGGGAAGGGGAAGGGGGGGAAGGGGGGGGGGCGCCGCCGCGCGGATGCTTGCGAGGGGCGGCGGCCGCTTGCGCGCGGGGGCGGGGGGGGGGGGGGGGGCTGGCGCTCGGCCCTTCCCCACTCTCCAGCTCTCCAGAACAGGATACTTTTACTTTCGCCCTCCCACGTACAGAATACTTTACTCCTTTCCTCAGTGCGAATCTCTCCTCTCATCAAGCAGGGGGAACCCCCCCCCTCTCTCTGCATCGATGCAGTTCCCCTTCTCTCTTCCCCCCTTCCCCCTCTCTCCCTCTCCCTCTCCCTCTCCCTCTCTCTCTCTCTCTCTCTCTCTCTCTCTCTGTTGGTGGGGGGCACGGGAAGGGGGGGGGTGCGTGGGGGGGTCTCTCCTACTCTCTCTCTCTTCTCTCTCTCCCCGGCCGCTGAGGCCACAGCCGACCCGCCGCGCGATCTCTTCTCTCTACTCACGCCACTCTTCTCTACTCGGCGCCCCCCGCCCTCTCCCGCTCTCGCCGCTCCCGCCACCTCGCTATCCCTCTCTTCCCCCCCCCCCACCCCTTCCCCCCCTCCCCCCTCTCGCAAGTCAGGCACGCTGCCACCTCACCCCCCCCTTCACCCCTCTCCCCGGAGGCTCCCTGCTCTCACGCGGCGGCGCCTCCGCGCGCCGGCACGCGCAGACTCGGCGCGCGCCGCTTCGCACTACGCCGCCGAACTCCCGCCCGCCGCGCCCCTGCTCCCTCCACCACACCAGGTGAACAGAGAGAGACTGATGGTCTTCTTCACCAGGTGCGGGCAGCCTACTAGAGAGAGAGAGAGAGAGGAGGGAGGGAGGGAGGGAGAGAGGCAGTCTGCCAGCGGTCGATCGGGCGACAAAGCAAGCAAGCACGGCTCCGGCCGCGCCTAGCCGCCTCGGGCGCGACAGCGCAGTAGCCACAGCTGCAGCCGCATTCGCACCAGCCCAATGCGGTTCACAGCTGAAGTCACCGCGCCCCCTCCCACCCTGTTGCGCATTGCAGCAAGTTCCATCCTCTGAACACCCACACGGCCAGCGGCCACTTCGCCGCTGCGCCGGCAGAGAAGTCGGGACCTGTGCAGTTCCTCATTGACTTCTGTGCAGGTGGTGTTGCGGGCGCGGTCGCCAAGACCGCCACTGCGCCGATCGAGCGGGTGAAGCTTCTCATCCAGACTCAGGATGCTAACCCGAAGATCATCTCGGGCGAGGTGCCGCGCTACACTGGCATCCTCGACTGCTTCACGCGAGTCGCGTCTGAGCAGGGTATGGCTGCGTTCTGGTGAGCACTTGCGCATGCACTTGCATGAGCTCATGTCCCTATTTATGCCTGGCATTTGATTGTATTGCACTGGTCCCCTGAGTTTGCATCGGTGCGTGCCGAGTCGATCCCCTTCGCGGGCATGCGAGGCTGCTCAAATAACACGATCCTGCTGCCTCCATTCCTCATGCTGTCCGTCCTCCCGCACCTGCTTACAATGGCATGTCCGTGCTACCCTTGCAGGCGTGGCAACACTGTCAACGTCATCCGGTACTTCCCGACCCAGGCCTTCAACTTCGCGTTCAAGGACTCGATCAAGGCACTTTTCCCCAAATACAACCCGAAGACTGAGTTCACCAAGTTCTTCCTCACCAACATCGCCTCCGGCGGCCTCGCCGGCGCCGGCTCGCTCACCATTGTCTATCCGCTTGACTATGCACGTACCCGCCTTGCATCGGATGTTGGCTCGGGCAAGCCGCAATTCAACGGCCTTGTCGACTGCCTCGTGAAGACCGCCGCCAATGGCGGTATTCTCTCCATGTACGGCGGTTTTGGCGTCTCGGTGATTGGCATCGTCGCGTATCGCGGCCCGTACTTCGGCATCTTCGACTCGCTCAAGGCCATCAACCCGTTCAAGAACGACAAGGGTGTCGTGGGGTTCTTGTCCAAGTTCGCCATCGCCCAGACCACTGCCATCATTGCTGGCTTCATTTCTTACCCCTTCGACACCGTTCGCCGTCGCCTTCAGATGCAGGCCGAGAAGCCACGCGACCAGTGGCTCTATCAGGGCACCTTGGACTGCGCCACGAAGATCGTCCAGTCTGAGGGCATTGGTGCCATGTTCAAGGGCTTCGGCGCCAACGTGCTGCGCACCCTTGGCGGCGCCCTCGTCCTCGTCGGCTACGACGAGATCAAGCGTCTCATCGCCTAGACGCACCGCCGTATGGCAAGCCGCCGATGGGCTTTCTTGGGTGCGTTTTCTATCGCTAGATAGACGAGCATGCTTCCTTGGCATCTCGAGCTGGCCTCAAGTGTGTATCTCACCCGCTTATGCCTATGCAGTGTGCGTTTGTGATGTTGGCTAAGAAAGCCCTCTTTTGATGTGGTGAGATCGCGCTTTTGAGAGCATGTCAGCTAATTAGAAACTACTGACCTTCGGCAAGAACAAGCACTGTTGCGGGTAGGGGGGGTTGCCCGTTCCCCCTCGCACGTCCCCGTTCATTAGGCTCCCTTCGCGTGACTCCCTCCTCTCCGCCTCGCCCCGGTCCCCCCTCTTTGCACTGCGTTCCTTTTCCCGCCATCGGGCTTTCCCCCGCGGCCCCCTTTCGTTCCTTGTTGTCACGCTCCGACGCCCTTTTCCCGCGTCGGCCCACCGGGCCCGCCCCCTCTCTCTCTCTCCTTCCCCGTTCTCTCCCCGAGTGTCCCCTTGAGTTTCCGGCCCCGTTTCATCCCTCTTTCTTCCCGCGTCTTTTCCCTTCCCGGTGTTTACTTTTCCCGTGAGTGTCCCCCCCCCCCCTCTTTGTTCTTCGTCCCGCGATCAGCGCCCCCGCTCGAGCGCTCCTGTCCCCTTCTCGTCTGCCTGTGCCTGTGCTCTCCGTGCTCGTCACGCCCGTCCTCATGCCGCCCGAGGCCGAACCCTCGGTCTCGCCCTCGTCCGCACGTGCCCTCCCCGATCGTGTCCCTCCGTCTCCTGCGCCCCCTTCCATTTGTACCTCACATGTTAATGTCATGCACAGCCCTTCCACACCAACATGCACAGCAGCCACAGCACCTCACCACTCATCACACCCACATGGTAGCGGAGGCGTGCCGTCCACGCCTTCCCACCCAGCACCGCCCTCCCACGACCCTGCCGCCGACGCTCCCGACCTGCCAACACTCGACCAGCCCATGCCCTCTCACACCACCCAACAGCATCAACACCCACAGTCCAATCAACCACACCACCCAGCTCCCCCCACCGCCACGCCAGCTCAACCCCTGTTCTACTCCCCCTTCCCGCACCTTACCACGCCCTCCTGTCCCCCACCCTACCCGCCCTACCCCTCCTACCCGCCCCCGCCACCCCCAACCTCCGCAAGCCTGCCCTCCCTCTCCCCTGCTCATCCCTTTCCCTCCATCCCAATGACACAACATCTCACCGCTCACCCACCGCAGCCATATCACCCGCACCATCCCTCCCCCTACAATCCGTGCGAGACCACCCCGCTCATCAACTCCGACCTGTACCGCCTTCCCCCGAACGCAGCCCCGCCTCCCTCACCCCTCCTCCAACTCTATAGCCATCACCCGCCTCAGCCTGCCCCTCTCTTTCCCACCGCCGCCCAACCGTCGCCCCTCACCACCTCCCATCCCGCCATTCCGCCCGAGGCCTACCTCGTCGACGCAATTGCCCGCCGCCTCCTCCAGCTCCACACATCCCACCCCGCGCACCCCGTTCCCTCCCAACCCCCTCCCCTTGCTCCCTTCTCGCCACCGCCGACTCCACCACCCACAGCTCCTTACCCCCCTTCGCCGCCTGTCCCATCGCCCGCACCACCACCACCGCCGCCACCGCCTCCGCCGCCTCCGCCACCGCCGCCGCCCCCCCCCCCCCACCGCCTCCGCCGCCGCCGCCGACCCGCCCCCCGGCCGCTCCGCGCCGCCCGCCGCCGCCATCTTCCGACCAAGAACCGCCTGACCTCGACGACCCCACCCCTCCGCCCCCCGCCCACCTACTCTCCCCCGCCCCCCCCGCCGAGCTCTTCTGTCTCAAGGCAACCCAGGACATCGTCGACGTCTCCACGCCCTCCGGCCCGGCCCGCTACACCGTCCCGGCCAACGCCCGGGAGGTCCTAGCCTCGCCGCAACGCGACGCCTGGCTCGCCGCCGATGAGAAGGCGCTCCACAGCATCCTCGCCTTCCCGGGGAACCGCCTCGTCCCCTTTCACTGGGATCCCCGCTTGACATCGCCCTTGCCCCACCCATACTGGTTACAAACACTAGCGGCCTCAAGGTCGTTCCATGCGGCGGTAAAGAGATCCGTGAACAGAATAATGTGTAATGTGGACAAACGCGCGTACCGGGCGCAGACTACAATGAATGCATAAAGCATCCCGAAATCCCTCTAAGGAGTGCTTCAGAAAAGGGGCTGTGACTGGCGGAGTGGAGTGGCTGTGGCTGTGGCTGTGGACTTGGGCTCTAATGATTGTTGAGACAGGGAATGGGGCTCTCCAGGGGCGACCGTGCTCACGGAGGGCTGAGCACAGGGAGCGCACCTAGGGGCTGGGTGTTTGGGGTTTCCTGTAGCAGCCATGGAAGATGTAGCAGTGTGGTCGTGGTGGTGGGGTGGTGGAGTCTGCGGTCTGCCTCCACCCATGGGGGTGGCCAGCATGGCTGCCTTGTTGAGTGTGGCCGAGGCCACGGGCCGCGGGGTGCGACCGGGGTCGCACACACCTGCTCGGCCTCTGACGGCGGACGCGGTCGCTTGGTCGCTTCGACTGCGACAGGTCCATGGGGGCTGGGGGGCCGCCCTCGGCGGGGGGGCCCGAAGGAGAGGAGAGGCTCGCTGGCGCGCTCCATCGCGTCTAACTATAAAGTTAGTTGTGGAGCTAGCCACCCAGCTGAGGTATAGCACACGCTGTCGAGGAGACCAAGGAGCAAGGAGCAAAGGAACAGAGGCGAATGAGCCATTGACACTGCTAACAAGGTTATCACTAGGGACGCCACGAGCCCGACGGAACCTGAACACTCAACCCGTGGCCAGGGGGCGCGCAAGACGCAAGACAAAAATAAAAGCTCAAAAGGCCTGCCCGGGATTCCACACTCCGAACTAGGTCTTAGGTAGTGCACCGAGGCCGGACCCCGGAAACCGAAGAAAAAAGGAAAGAGGAAAGAAGGGGGGCAGGGGAAGAGGAAGAGGTGGAGGGAGGGAAGATAAGGGCGGTGTCAGTAGAGAAGGGAAGTCCCGTAAGGAGTAGGTGTGTAGCCCAGAATCTTCAGATGATTTTTTTTCGCCCTTGCCCCACCCCCACTCTCCTTTCCGCTCTCCCCCTCGCGTTCCTTTTTTTTCGGTTTCGGGGGGTCGACCCATCCATGTGCGCTACTTTGGGTCTGTCTGGCGCTGCACCCCTGATGAGCGCAAGGGAGGGGGGTCACTCTCTGGCGCCATTGCCTTTCGTGGGGCGGGAGGGGGCTGGTCGGAGGGGGGAGGCAGCTGGCGGGGCAGGTAGGGGGAGAACCCTGCGGAATTCTCGGACACCCAAGGGCGCCAGGGAAAGTGGGAAATAGTGGTTAAAAAGAGTGAGTGACCGGGCTATAGGGATCTTCTTTTGCATCCTCCCATATAACCCAGCAATAGGATTGTGCAAATGAGCGTCGAGTTGGCAGCATGTAGGCGTAGACTTTACCTAGGGTTGCGCCAAGTTTGGTGTCAGTCATTCTGAGAACTCGCATGATGGGCGAGCATACCACTAGGCAAAGGCGGACGGCTTAGGTAACATCCTCATTTCTGATGATGCGCTTGACCTCAGCCCCCTTGTCCTTCGTGTCACGGCTTTGTTTTGAGAGCCACGCCGTGTATTCATTATCGATGACGAGCCTCTCCAAAACGGACCGACAATTGTCGTAGCGGTTGATCATCAGAATCTTCGAGGCAAATCATGTCTCGCAGTATCGCACAAGCTCCAAGCCCCCTTTGGGTCGATCTCCTTAGGCACAGCAGCGGCCAATTCACGACATCGAGCGAGCGACTGTTGGTGATTGACGATGAACTTTACGACCTCCCATCTAGCGCGGCGGCACGGGGTCGGCAGAGAGAGAGGAAGGGAGCGGCGTGCGCTCCATGACCCCATCGTTATAACGACAGTTGAAACCGAAGATTTAGGAATGACGGGGGGGGAATGGAAGCGGGAGTGAGCTTGGGATGAGGGAAATGTCGTCGGGACCCCAAGGGAGGGTAGACCCAATAGCAGTAGCCGTAGCTAGCATCTTCAAAGGTTTCTGATCTAAATCTGATGACGGCTGATGATGGAGACCGAGGACAA
>CM030940.1:3646390-3681996 GCA_018136815.1 Isochrysis galbana | reverse complement strand
GAAACAGCATACCGCATATGTATCAAAATGGGAAGGAACCAGGCCAGACTTGAATGGTGCAGAAGAAATTAGACCGGCGAAACTCGAAAACTCCTGCAAGAGATACGCACATGCAAAGGACCGATGCCCGAAGACAGCATGAGGTTGCGCCTGTTAGAGCAGCAACGGCCCAAAGTGCCTCATGCAAGGCGCCGGTATTTTCGTCGTTTTTCTTGGCCCGCCTGTGCATGCACCCGCTTGGCAAGCTCAAAGCTCTCCTTCTTCACCTTTCTTTGTCACGACTTCTTCCGCTTTTGTTCAGCTGATCGAAGGTCGGCTATGTCGCTATCTAAATGTTTGCGACTTTTACTACTGCCCTTTCGCCTTCGCCGTCCCGCCTTGGTTTCGGTCATACGCTCGCTTTGACCGGCTTCGCTGAGGCAGAGGCAGGCTTGCCAATCGTCGAGCACGGCGCCGTTCGCGTGGGCCCAGGCCAGCCACCTTCCCCACGTCTTACACTCGCCAGTAAGCGTCGCGGTGTGCCCAACAACGATCAGCCCACGCCGCGCGCGGGTGAGCGCGACATTGGTGCGACGCGCGTCCGATAGGAACCCGCAACGTCGCGCATCGTTGGCGCGAACACATCTGCAATAGGTTGTAAGAGCGCATGTCGGGCGAGTGAATAGGTTGAAAGAGCGCATGTCGGGCGAGTGTGGCAGGGCGGCATGGACGTGCGCAAACGGTAGGCGAATGGGGCCTGAAAGCTCACGATAACACGATGGCCTCCTTCTCCCGACCCTGGAACGCGTCAACGGTGTTGCACTCGACACCGGCCGGAAGCTTCTTGCTGAGAAGTCGAACTTGCGCCGCGTAGAAAGTGATCACACCCACGCCGGCCTCGTCCATACCACGATCGAGCAAACCGGCGACAGCGGCGCACACCGCCTCCGCCTCAGCGACGTTCGATTGCGAAAGGCCATCGCCGCACTCGCGCCCGTGGTCAACGGGCAGGAAGGCGACAGGCATGCCCAGCGTTGGCCATGGGAAGGAGACGGGTGTAAGGTGCATGTTGGCATCACCGGTCACAAGCTCGCCGTCATAGAAGAGGGATGACGGCATCTCCGCAATCTTCGGATGCATGCGGTACTGAATGGTGAGCCTGATGGGCGCGGACGACCTAGCGCGTGGGTGCTCTTGTTGGGGCGAGCGGGGCGCGCGTTGGCATACTGGGGCGGTGGACACCCACCTGGGTGCCGGAAGCCCACACGCAAGGAGACGTTCGAAAAGCGAGACCCCAAGTCCGCCTGCGGTCGCTGCAATTGACTTGATCGTGGGCGGCAGCTGCTTCTGATCGCCCACTAGCACGCAGAGGTGTGACACGTGCTGGAGGGCCACGAGGGTGCTCGGCTCGCACGCCTGTGTCGCTTCGTCCACCAGCAAAGCGTCGAAGATCGGCTTGCTGCGAGGGGCGCCAGCACCTTGGGAATTTTCGCTGAGGGCGAGGATAGAGTCTATGCCAGCGCCAATGAGCGTGCAGGCAACAACATCTGAGGAGCTGAGCACCGCAACGCGCGCCTCGTCCCGGAGCGCCGCTGTGCACTTGGCACCAGCGGACGTGCGCTGCCGTACGTATTCATCCACTCGCTGCTCAAGCGAGATGGATAGAAGCGTGTCCCTAACCGACAAGAGAGATGAGCGGGGGGCAGGATGAGTGGCCGGCGCGGCAAAGGGCCGCATCGCCCAACGCGTTTCAAACGCCACTACGCACCATGGCTAGTGGCCGGTACACGTACCGAGACGATAAAGTGGACGCAAGGTATTGTGCTCCATGAGGTGACGAGCGGCGCACCTGATGGCTTCGCGCGGGCCGATGCGCACGACGGATGGCTGCCATGGCGAACCGTCTGCTGCGTACAAGCCGTCCTTGAGTACGCGCGAGATTATCTCATCAACTGCACAGTTGCTCGGAGCAGCGACGAGCAGACGAGGCACTCGTCGGCTCTTCCCACTAAGCGCGCCGCAGCTCACCAGTGCCGGTGCAGAGCCCACGACTGCCTTTGCCGACCTGCTCGCGCCGATGTGCAGCATCCCGACGGCCGACGGCCGAGGCATGTCGATCTTCGCTGTCCGCTTCCGTGTGGCGAAGATCGCCGAGAGCATGGCCACAATGACACGGGTCTTCCCCGTTCCCGGGGGGCCTTGGAGCAAGCGGAAGCCGTCCCCGGGAGCGCAACAGGTGTGCACAGCTTGCAGCTGTACGCTGTTGAGCTGCGCGGCCAACACCTCTTTCAGACCGTCCGAAAGATTGAGCTCTGCCGTCGAGGCGCCGGCGGATGTGCCATTTGGCTTCCTGCTCGTGACGCAGTCGGCTCTATTGGGCGAGAGGCCCATCTGCCGAGCCTTTGACTGCGCCATCGCCCGCTCAAATGGCGACAGATCCACCTCGGCCTGCGAAAGGCGACAGTTGAGCATCCAGCGCGGGCAGGCACTGTGCAGCCGGAGGGAAGCCTGCATCCGTAGCGCCGGGAGCAGCGTGCCGCAGCGCCTGATCTGTAGCTGAGCACCAACATTGCAGCCCACGGTGGCGGACCGCATACTCGCCACGCGGATCCAGATCTCAGTGTTGGCATCCGAGAGGGCGAGGGCGAGGCACTCGCGCCGCTCGCCTTCCGCCTCTTCCCACGCCTCGTCGGCGCGCCGCACAAGCAGTACGTCCTCTGCAGCGAGCGCACCTTGGAGCGGCGACTGCTCGAACCGCACAAGCAAGTCCACTGATCCGCCTGGGCCACCGAGCGGCTCGTGTGCGCGGACAGTCGCGCGCCAGAGCTTAGCGGGCGTGTCACGCGCGTCGCTCGCCAGGCATGCGGCCGTCTCTAACACTCTGTGGCGAGAGAGGAGAGCGAGGTACTCTGGCGCGCTGGTGTAGCTGTCAGAGAGCGGCGGCGGCGGCGCCTCAGCAAGCATGCCGTCGCGGCGCGTGAGCACAGCGGGCTCCCAGGAGAGCAGCGCGGCGAGCCACTCGGCACTCTGCACGAGCGCGCCCGACTCGACGCGCAGCCGTCCCTTCCTCTCGCCCATACGCCCACGCGCCCTCTCCGCCGCGCCTCCCCTCTCGTCTCTCTGTCTCCCTCCCTCCACCTCCCTCTCCCCCCCTTCCTCCCTCCCTCCTCTCCCGCCTCTGCCTTCCCTCCTCCCATGGCCCCGCTCAACTAAGTTTATACCTAGTTCACCATGGGAAGATGGGAAGGCGCCTCGTGACCGAGCACATAATAGTGAATTTTAAATGTTAAATGTTGCAGATGCTCTTTCCAATATTCCCCTCGGGGATATTTTTGTAATACTATCTAGCCTCTCTCTCCCTCTCTCTCTCCCTCTCTCTCTCCCTCCCCCTCCCCCCCCCTCTCTCCCTCTCTACTCTCTCTCTCTCTCCCTCTCCCTCTGCCCTCTGCCTCTCCCTCTGCCCTCTGCCTCTGCCTCTCCCTCTGCCTCTCCCTCTCCCTCTGCCTCTCCCTCTCCCTCTCCCTCTCCCTCTCCCTCTCCCTCCCTCTCCCTCCCTCTCCCTCTCTCTCCCCCTCCCTCTCTCTCTCTCCCTCTCCCTCTCTCTCCTCTCTCCTCTCCCTCTCCCTCTCCCTCTCTCTCTCCCTCCTCCCTCCCCCCCGAGTGGATCTAAGGTCAGGTCAATCACCCGTCACTGAAATTGAGCAGCGGGGGGGCGGGGGCCGGGGGCGCAGCCGTGGCCCATTTTTACTCGTAGAAATACACAGCTACTAGCTAGGGCTAGGGCTAGGGCTAAGGCTGCACAAACGCTCTATCCTAGCTGCCACCGCCTCTGCCACGACATCGGCTGCCTCTTCATCGTCGGGTGGGTCGCACACCGGGCACAGAAGCGCAGACGATGTGGACAGGTCGCCACGCTGCACTTGCACCACGTGCAGAGGCGGCGCGGCATGCTCGGGGGCCGCAGAACCCGCGCTGCTGGGGAGCCCACCCAACTCCACTGGAATGGTGCCCAGCGGGTCGTCGATCGTCGAAGGCAGGGATCCCATACATCGCCACGGCCTCTCCTGGAGAGGGAGAGCTCCTCGTTGGAGAGCGCGCGCACCTGCACCACCCGCCGCTCACCTGCCGATTTCCCACCTCTTTCTAAATCCTAAGGAATCACATTAAGAGATAAGTTCTGACGGAGGTCGAGGCTATAGCTATAGCGAGCAGTTGAGATTTTTCGAGGCGGAAGCTCCAATTTTGGAGCTTCGGCAGTCTCTCAATGTTTTGCAGATGTTCCCTCTAATATTCCCCTCCAGGATATTATTATCACCATCTCTCTCTCTCTCTCCCTCCCTCCCTCCGCCCTCTCCCTCTCCCCGCCCCCCTCTCCCCCCCCATGCCGTCTTCATCCTGGCCCTCCCAACTCTCCCTTTGGCGCTTCTCACGCCCCACCAACCTCTCTCTCCTCTCCCTCTGTGCCACGCTTCTCCTCCTTCTCCTCCTCTCCACCCCGCTCTCCCTCTCCCTCCCTCCCTTTCTCTCTCCCTCTCTCCCCACTCTCGCCACCCTCGTTCTCGTCCTCTTCGCCAGAGTGCTCTTCCGCCGCAACGATCCCCTCCCGCCCACCGACTCGCCTGCAGCCCATCTTTCCTTCCAGCAGTTCCTCCTCTCGCGCTGCCCTGCGCTCTCGCGTCCGTACAAGCCATCTCTCTGGTTCCGCTCAGGCAGGCTGCAGACAGTGCTCGCGCAGACGGCCCATAAAGTCGGCGCTGGTTTCATGCCGCAGTTGCGTAAGCAGACGATTCGGGTGCCGTCGGGTGGCACGGTAGCGCTCTCATGGTTTGTTGCTGTTGAGGAGGAGGAGGAGGAGCCAGAGCTCATCGTGATCGGGCTGCCTGGCGCGGGCTCATGCTTCACCCACCACGGGCTTGTGCCCACGCTCCTCTGCCACCTGCACCAGCGTTACGCCAGGAGAAACGGCAGCGTGTCGCATGCCGAAGGTGGGCCAGCGCGCGACCGGGCAGAGGAGGCGGGGGGCGTGCAGGGGGAAGGGTTTCGTGGCCGGCTTGCATGCGCAATTGCGACGTACCAAGGTCTCGCCGGGCTGCCACTCGAGTCGCCCAAGTTGCCTGGCTCGGCCTACTGCTCAACCGACGATATGGGCTCACTGCTCAGAGCAGCACGCGCACATTATCCGCACGCACACATTGTGGTGCTTGCCGCCTCCTTTGGCACGGCTCTCTTCACCAATTGGGCGGCACGCTTTCCCGATGAGGCGGAGGCGCTCGGCGTACGCGGGGCCATCCTGCTCGGCTTTGGCCACTCAGTGCGTGACGCGGTAGCAGCCTCGGACGCCATCGTTCAGTCGTCTGCCTTTGTTATCCGCACGTGGTTGCGTTGTTTGCATCAAGGAGGCGGTATCCACACGCTGCACGCCCTCGAAGAGACATGTCCCGGCTTCCGGCTGAGCGACCTGCTCTCGGCGCGTACACTGCGCGAGTGGGACGCAGCTGCCGCCCCCGCCTATGGCTTCCGCTCTACCGACGAGTTGTATTCCGCGTCTGACGTGCAGCCCATCCTGGGACAGGTGCGCGTGCCGCTTCTCTTCGTCAATGCCGACGACGATCCACTCTGTCCGACTGCGCGGCTGCGCGGTAGCACCTATCGGAGGCCCCACTTTGCACGCGTCGCTACGCGCTTCGGCGGCCATCTTGGCTGGCTCGAGTCATTGTCCAAGCCGAGCGGCCCGGCGAGTCACTGCCCCTGGGCTGCGCGCGTCGTCGAGGAGGTCATCGTCTCGATTCCTGAGTGGCGCGGCGCCAGCGAGCCTGAAAGGCCCAGAGCAGGCGCACACGAGAAGGACGCGCCTTGCGGCGTGCAGGAGGAGGCGGCGCACCGCTCCCCTACCTTTGTACGGTGCTGACGCGCGAGATCAGCCAGTGCAC
This sequence comes from Isochrysis galbana, assembly GCA_018136815.1. Lineage (NCBI taxonomy): Eukaryota > Haptophyta > Isochrysidales > Isochrysidaceae > Isochrysis > Isochrysis galbana. Next base: position 3,676,087 of record CM030940.1, on the reverse strand, counting down.
AACGAGTAGGCCGGGATTCGCGCCCACAAACCGTCGCCTCTACGAGCAGCCGCACCACCCCACCTCTAGGAAGCGCGCCATGCGCACTCCTAGTGCACTCCCCGTGAGAGGAACATTTTGACGCTGCAACATTCCCCGCCAGCTGTTGTCTCTCGTTCTCTTGTCCATCAAGCTTCCCGTCTGTCCTCTATCGATGGTCTGTAGTTAGCGGTCACACGTTGTGCCGTTGAACACGGGCCTGAACGGGTCGAGCTATCAAGTGTCCCCCATGATTCCCACGCACCCGATCCTCCCTGCCCGCGCCGCATTGGCATCTTTCCCCGGGAAGGCGCGAGACTTCTTCCGTCCACTTTCTGCCGCGTCGATTAGCGGCCCGACGTTCGCCCGCGCTCGCCTCGGACGTCGGCCCTCCACGATAGTGAGTTCTGCCGGTTTGCGCGTTTTCTGATTACGCATCGCTGTGGGGGCTACCGTCGGGGGTTTGGGGCCCAAAGGGCACCGGATATGTGCTAGTTACACCTATCCGGTCACCATATCCAAAAATCTCGTAATGAATCCTCAATCTTGACTTGGTCAATTTTCACCCTTAGAAGTTCAAATAGCTGTTTGACTGCCCTAGCCTCTATGAGCCCCCTAGCACCTTCCAGCTCTTTTTATAGTGATTTACAAAAAACGTTGAATGAGAAGCTCTAACCTCTACATAAGGTGGTGATAAAAACATCTGTACTGCGGGGTATTTCACACTCCCCCACCTTCTAAGTGTGAAGGGGCGCAGCAAGCAGCGAGACCCCCCCGCGAGCGGGAGGGCGAGGGGGGGGGGAGAGCTTGGCGGATCTCCCTCGCGGGCCACGCGGCCGGAGAAGGCGAGAGAGGGAGGGAGGGAAGAGGGCGGGGGCGGGGCGGGGGGGGGGGGGGAGATTTCTCCCCGCGCGGGGGAGGAGAGGAGGCGGGGGCGGGGCGGGGGGGGGCGCGGGGCGAGGGAGGGAGCGCGGAATCCGGTTGAATCTTGCGCCTCTCGCTCCCTCCAGCCTTCGTCCGGCTTCACTCTCCTACTCTCCACGCGCTCTCTCTCTCTCCCCCTCCCTCCCTCTCTTCTCTCTCCCTCCCTCTCCCTCTCTCTCCCTCCCTCTCTCTCTCTTCCTCTCTCTCTCGCTCTCTCTCTTTCTCTCTCTCGCGCAATCTCTCTCTCCATCGTTCCATCCTCTTCTCTCCGACATCGCGAGGGATTCTTCTCTCAAAACTCTCCAGGAATAACGCTCGATCGTGCAGCACCCTGGAGAGACTTGAAGCACAGAGAGAGAGAGAGAGAGGGAGCGAGCGAGGGAGGGAAGGAGGGAGGGGAAGGAGGGAGAGACATAGAGGGGGGGGGAGAGAGAGAAGAGAGAGCCGCCGTCGGCGGAGATCACAGGACGTCCACGTGGTGCGCTCCTTCCTCTCTCGAGTGCCGACTCTTCTGTCTTCCGATCTGCCAAACCGCGCGTTCCCCCCCCCCCTCCCCCGCCCCCCCGAACCTCCGTCCCCCCCCCCCCCACCCCCGCGACCCCGCCCCCCCCCTCCCCGACCACCCACTTCACTCACTCTCTCTCTCTCCCCTCTCTCTCTTTTACTCCCTCTTCTCTCTCTCTCTCTGTCTCTCTCTCTTCTCTCTCTCTCTTCTCTCTCTCTCACTTCCCTCAATACAGATGCCAACCAACAAGCAGACCAAGATCTTCTGCACGATGGGCCCAGCGGTGCGCGGCCACAGCACCGCCACGCGAACGAGCCTCGTGTGCCCCCATTTCCGCGCACCCGCCCTCATCCGCGCGCTCTCTCTCTCATCTCATCCATATCGCTCTCCTCTCCCCCCCCCCTCTCTCCCTCTCCCTCCCTCCCTCCCTCACCCCTTGTCCCCTCACCCCCGTGCTCCTCTTTCTCCCCGTCCTCTTACCGCGACCTCCGTCGTCTGTACACTTCAGTGCTGGGACGTCGACATGGTCGAGAAGCTCATCCGCGCCGGCATGAACACCGCGCGCTTCAATTTCTCGCACGGAGACCACGAGGGCCACGGCGAGTGCCTCAAGCGCGTGCGCGAGGCGGCGGCGCGCGTGCCCGAGCGCAACGTGGCCATCCTGCTTGACACCAAGGGCCCCGAAATCCGCACGGGCTTCTTCAAGCCCGAGTGCAACAAGAAGATCCACATCAAGAAGGGCTCGACTGTCGAGCTCACCACCGACTACTCGTTCCTCGGCGATGAGACCAAGTTCGCGTGCACATACGAGAAGCTGCCCAGTTCGGTCACACCAGGATCGCTCATCCTCATCGCCGACGGCTCACTTGTGCTCAAGGTGCAGGAGTGCAAGGAGATCTCCGTCCTCTGCGTTGCCGAGAACGACCAGTCTATCGGCGAGCGCAAGAACATGAACCTGCCCAACGTGAAGGTCGAGCTTCCTGTTCTTCAGGAGAAGGACATCAATGACCTGCAGAAATTCGCCGTCCCGCACAAGGTCGACTACATTGCTGCGTCCTTCGTCCAATCGGCCGCCGACATCGAGTTCATCCGCAAGACTCTCGGGGAGGAGGGCAAGGACATCAAGATCATCGCCAAGATCGAGAACCAGGAGGGCCTTGACAAGTTTGACGAGATCCTCGAGGCTACCGATGGCGTGATGGTGGCGCGCGGTGACCTCGGCATGGAGATCCCGCCGGAGAAGGTTTTCAAGGAGCAGAAAATGATGATTAAGAAGTGCCGCGAGATGGGCAAGCCGTGCGTCGTCGCCACGCAGATGCTCGAGTCTATGATCGTCAACCCGCGCCCCACCCGTGCCGAGTGCTCCGACGTCGCAAACGCTGTCCTTGACGGCGCCGACGCTGTCATGCTCTCTGGTGAGACCGCCAACGGAAACTTCCCTGAGCAGGCTGTCGCCATCATGGCGCGCACCTGCTTGCAGGCTCAGGAGATGATCGCCGAGGAGGATCCTTCGGGCTACGACCAGATCTTCTCGCTGATGCGCCAATCGAAGAAGGGGGTGAAGAAGATGACGCAGGTCGAGTCCGCCGCGTCGTCGGCTGTGAAGATGGCGTGCGACATTGGCGCCCCGGCCATCATCGTCCTTTCGCAGACCGGCGAGACGGCGCGCCTCCTTGCCAAGTTTCACCCAACGGCCAAGATCATCGCCGTGTGCAGCGATGCGCGCGTTGCGCGCCAGATCGAGGGCTATATGTGCAATACCATTTCGGTTGTGACGGACAAGCCGCGCGGTGATGGCCGCCACGTCGTTGTCGCCTTCGAGGCCGGCAAGAAGTACGGTCTCTTTAACGACGGCGACAACGTCATAGCCGTCCACACCATGCGCAACGCCGACAACGTGAAGCAATGGGCCGTGCGCATCCTCAATGTCACCTCACGTACGTCCTCGCCCGATGCCAAGCGCCCCCGACGGAACTGAGCCACACGGATCGAGTCCGGGGTAGCGCACGGAGGGGAGTGGGGATCGATTGGTGGCATGGCTATTGACACGCGACATCAGCCTCACCTGCCAGCCAGGCCTCGGCATGGCTTGTCGTTGCGGCATCCTAAGCATCCGCCCCTTCGCACTACCCACTGCGCCGCACAGACTAGAGCGAGATAAGGGTCAAGCACGGTCAACACATACGCTCTTCCCCGTCGGCAGGCGGTGCCAAGGGTAAGGACAAGTGTCTTATTGCCTAGACGAGGTCGCGTGGCGGGGGTTATGTCGTGGACCCTTGGGTCTTGCGAACGCTCCAGGGCCTCGCCCTTCGAACGACCACTCTCGCGGACCAACCCGTGTTGTGCAGGGGTCGCGTGCTTAGACATGCTCCAGCTTCTTGGACCGCTTGGGTTCCCAATGGCGCGTCTGCTGCTCGGAACGAGAGCCATTGTTATGTAGCTTTGTGATGAACTGCCCCTCGCTCTTTCTCTGTTGAAACTGAAAAGACAGCCCTTGTCCTTGTCGTGTCTTTCTTTGCATGTCTGTCGTGTCGGAATGTGTTAGCGAGTGACATGAGTGCGGAGGCGTGACGTGGTGCAGCGGAGCGCTGCGCCACGCATCAACATGCTCCTTTCACCAATCGCCGATAATGTAATGATCATGGCACCTGTCGTGTGTGTTTCACTATGCCCATGGGGTTAAGCGTTAAGCGCGGCTTAGTAGCGAGTTGCGCCGTTACTGCCGCAGCCGAAATTCAATCAATCAAATGTAGGGTGGTCGAACACTAATTTAACTTTTACTTCTAAGGATGTGAAAATGAAACAGCCGGGATGGAGGAAATACACCAACACCAATGTAAAGAGGTAGAAAGTAGAAATCCCGGAACACAGAACACGCACCCATCTTCCATCTAGCGCGTATTGCCGGTGCCTGCCCTTGGACCTTTGGGCGCGCCCGAGGACCCCCCCCCAGGAGCCCCGACGGCGAAGCGTAACCTAAAAACACACATGTGAAGGTTCAGGCTACTACTACTACCGCTGCGGCAGGTAAGCCCCCCAGGAGCCAGGAGTTTTTTCTTGGGCTTTGGCTTTGGAGAACGGTCAAAAAATGCAGCCTCCCGACATGTTAGTAGTTATAGATAGCAATAAATGCACTGATTTGACCGCCCTAAAGCCCTAAGAGTAAGAGTAGTGGGTCCATGGCCGCGTGTGCGGTAAGAATATTATAAGGTTACGTTTTGTTGCGGGGGCCAATGGGTGGGGGTCTGGGTGCCAATTGCAATTGGCAAATATGTCCTTGTTGGCGTGTGCATTGGTATTGGAAGCTACTAAATAGTGCCCCCGGCAACCCCAAATTTCCTCATGTGACATGTGACCCAGACTACCCCCTATAAAAGCAAACCTGTTTGACCGCCCTATCATCTATCACAGTAGTGCACATGCGTCATAACCCCAGAAACGGACATCGAACCCATAATGGATAAAGGAATGAAGGGGCGTGGTGCGTGGTGAGGGCGGAACGTGACATGGATGGGGAGGGCTAGCTAGATAGAGCGATGCGTGCGGCCAGCCGCGGAGCGAGTCAATTCCTCAATTTCAGGTCCTTGTTAGGCTAGTTGCCCCGAATCTCCAAGATTTTTTCATCAGCACTAACAATGCATACCACCACCGTTGAGATCACCAACTCAACGCGGAGGAGAGTGAGAGTGCGAGAAAAAAATGCACAACAGCAAGGCCAAATCTACACCACTCTTTAACAAGTGAGTGGGGACATGAACACACTATTCCGAAGTGGTTGCATGGGGCTGTTAGCACGGAGGGAGCCGACCACACGAGGGAGTTGCAGCGCGCATGGTCGATCTGATGCATTCGGCGAGGTTTCACCATGTCAAATCCTCGAGCGCTCCTACCGCCCCTTCCTCGTCCGCATCCAGCAGTCCGCGTTGCACAATGCTTCGCGATGCAGGTAAGCAGTCCTTAGTCGAGGGTAGTTGGACCTCGGCCTGCCTCGATGCAAGCAGTGGTAATGGCTGCAAGTTGCACTCTGCCGCGTGCTGCGCCAGCATCTCGCGTGGCGGTGGCCGAACAAATAGGCGTGACATTCGGGTGCGCACCTGATATGGTTGCATAGCACAAGTTGTAAGTGAAGAGTTGGGGAGCCCCGAAGGACCAAGCAGGCGAACAAAGGCGGATCACTGGCCCTAGGCTAGCATCTGTGCGCACCGCAAGAGCCACATCGGCCCGCTCAATAATCCCATCGACATCTGGCAGAATTGTCGGCTCAAGTGGCCGCTTCTTCGACCCGCCGTTGCCGCTTTCCCCCTGTACTTCACGCAACTGCCGTGCGCGCGCATAATGCGAGGCGTCTAGGAGCAGTTCTGCGCCGTATGCATGCATGATTTCGTATCTTCCAGAAGGGACGTGATCGGGAAGGAAGACTTGAGAAAGCAATGAGCAGGCCGATGCCAGTCTCCAAGCACAACGGGCAGGACTCGGCCGCTAGCAGTTCCTTGCACATATGTGAGAGTGATCCGGAAAGCTCGGGCCGTCTGGGGGCGGCGCATGGCAGCTGGGCCGCGCACAATTGAATCACAACCGCCGGCGAGTAGGAGCGGATGCCCATGGCGCGCAGGATCAGCATGATGCGGAGCGAGGCGCGTGGTATCCCATCCGGCGGTGGGAGAGATGGATCATCGCAGATCGATGGCGCCGGGAGCGGTCGAGCGATGGTACCGGCCCGGTTGAGCTGGATACCCTTCCACTGAATGGCGCGTTCCAGCTGCATCACTACCTGATCGATCGCCTCGGGCGTACGCGCCGCGCTCACTCGTGCCTTCCACTCGTCTCTCACATCCGGCCAGCTGGGGTCGAAGGTCTCCGTCTTGATGGCTCCCTCGAGGAGGAGGACGAGGTTGGCGAGGGTGTCGCACGCGAGGGTAGAGAGGACCTGGCTCACCCACTGCTCGCGCCGCGGACCCCACGACTTCTTCACGCTCGTCCACGGCAGGCGCACCTCGAGCTCTGTCAGCCGCGCGCGCGCCCCCTCCGCCATCGCGCCGCCGCCGCCAGCGCCGCCCGCCCCTTGACTCACTTCACCAAGAACCATAGGAGTAGGGACTCTAGTTTTAGACTGCACCCGTAAGCCAGATCAGGAAAAACGGAGCAGAGCTCAAAATAAGTCAGTTCCATCGTTCCATCCGCGGAAATGCGCATGGTACGAGGCATATGCATGTGTCGTCTTCCCAGGCCTTGTCGTAGTTGTGCGAACGGTTGCAATGTTTCCCTTTAACATCCATCGGGCACTTGCCCATTGGGAATCTGGTGCATGCCGCCGCCGCGTGCCGCGTCAGTATCGATCGCTTCATGGTTCATGGATGGAGGTTGGAGAGAATAAGGATGGAGGGTGAGGGTGCGCTTTGGCTTTGGTGGTGCCACCTTACGCCTTACGTTGCTGTTCGCGGTTGAGGCGGGCCTGGCGCTCTTCCTCGCATTCGCAGGTGCGGAGCGAGTAGGGGTTAACGGCTGGGGCGTATTCTTTGTGGACGCCTTTATTGCCTTTGCCTTTGCCTTTGCATTTGCATCTGTGCGCATCCCTTGTCAGCCTTGTCCCTTGGCCCAACATTCCTCCCCTATGGTAGGGCGGTCAAACACGCCTTTTAACTTCTAAGGGTGAAAATTCACTAAGTCAAGATTGAGGTTTTATAATCTTTTATCACGCGATTTTTAGGGTATTATTACACTGGAAATGGGTGTATATTAGACCGAGCAGCTGGCAAACTCTACATGGAGAACAAGAAGGCCGTCCTCGCACGCGTCACGGACCTCGCCACCAAAGATCAGCCAAGCGACATCGTCGCCCGCCAGAAGAACGACATCGAGGAGGAGGGGTGTGAGAAAAAGACGAAAAGGATGAAAACTCAGTAGCTTTGGGGTTACCGTGTGTTTTGGGGAAGGGGGGGGGGGGAGAGAGAGAGTTCCTATGCTCACGCGCCGCGTCCTGTATGTCGTGATTAGCTGTGTACCCGTATTTATAATAATAGTATTCCGAAGACTGGGTTGAAAAAGAAAACATGCACCTCTGGGTGAAAAAAAACAATCACCTGGCCCTCTTTTGACGGAACGCGACTTGCGAAGCAGCCGGTGTCCAATCGTCCAATCGTGATTCACGACACGATTGCCTCTAGTGCACGCACCGACCCCGCGCACCCCAGCGCGTCCTCTCCTCGAGTCCACGCTGGGGGGAAACCCCTCTCCCTCTTGGGTAAAAACAACGCAGGGCGGGAGGGGCACTCGTGAAATAGGAAATAGGAGCCCAGAGCGCTAACTAATCTCTCTCGCCGGAGCGAGTTGCCGCGGCGAGCGGCGAGCCGCGGCCCTTCCCTCCTGGCCTTGGCGCCCCCGTCTTCTCTTACCCAAATAGGGCGAGAAGACACGTAAATGCCTGAGGGGAGAGAGAGCTGCCGCTCCCCCCTCCCTTCCCTCTTCCCTCTTCCTCCTCTCTTCTCTGCGGCGCGGGCCCATGGAGCGCGCCTGCGGCCCATCTTCCATCTTCAGGACTTCAGGTCCCCAGGTGGCCTGCAGGGGCCTGGGAGCACAGCTCAGGGGGTAGGTGAAGCTGGGGCATGGCCCTGGCCCCTCCTGCCACTCCCTCGCTGGCGCTCCGCGCCCCTGCAAGTCGACTGGAGCCGGCTAGGGGGTCCTGATCAACTGATGCAAGGGGGCCCAGGCGGAGGAGGGGCTGGTCAGTCAGAGGGATCGGCTGGCCACGACTGGCCAGGGCGGGCGAATCAGGCGTGCCTGTGGGGAGAGGGATGGGTCAGCAGGGCAGTGTGCTCCTGGCAAGCCATCAGGCATGCCAGGAGAGTGGGTGGTTCCTCCCCCATGGCAGGGGAGGAGTGGAGAGAGGGGGGGCTCGTGCCCCCCCATGGGCGAACTAATTACAAACTTAGTTGCTGCCACCGTTGTTCTATTTCTATGACGCCGGAGGCGCCAGAAGCACAGTGCTCATCGCAAGCCCGCTCATTCTCGCCTCTGCGCGCGGGCCGCCGCGCCGCGTAAACGTCAGTCGCTACGACAATGAGCTATGCTAGGCTAGCGAACTATGCATGACTATGAAACCAGACGCCCTACAACCTAGTTCACATCTTCCTGCACACCTAAACACCAAGATAGTTGGCAAGGTAGGGTGTGGTCACACATCCTGCGTAAGCTACACGCCGTCGATCTCCAATGCAAGAGTTACTAGCTACTACTCATCTTGCAGAAAGCGACTCGAGGCCGACCTCACGAGGTGGAGGTGGCACGGTGGCACGGTCAATCGACGTGTCTCTACCAGAGTGCAGTGGGGCGAGTACCTCTCCTTGAGGCGACAGCTCGAAGCAGCGGAACTCTGCGTTGGCAAAGGCGCGCGTGCTGAAGGCGAGCTTGAGGATGCCCCCATGCGAGACTAGCAAGATGGTCTTGGTGCCGCGAGCTGCCGCCTCTTGTGCCAGCCACAGCCGCAAAGCCGCGGCGCGAGCCTCGGCATCGGCTGCACAATTCTCATAGCCAATCTCGCTGCCATGATGCCACCATCGGCCATCATCGGCGCCGCCCGGCGACCAGCGCTCGCCCATCAAGCGACAATAATCATCCACTGGGCCAAAGTCGAACTGCGGGTGCTTGTCGCTCGGGAACAAAAGGCGCAAGGCATCGGGAGTGGATCCATGGTCGCCTTGCTGCACGTTGGCCACGATCTTCTTTGCTAACCCAGGGGCCGTGAAACGGCTAGCTAGACTCGTCTCAGCGGCAAGGGGCTGCACGACCGTTGGCAACTCCCATGCGTCGGAGCCGAAGAGTGCGATCGCCGTCTGTAGGGTTCGGCGCATCGGTGAGATGACGACGAACGTGTCGAGTGCGTCGAGCAAGCCGGTTGACCGACTACACGGGGGCGTGGGACGGGATCGCGTGAGTCGTCCATAACACCATGGGGAGAGTTGGGCTACAAAGTGCGACAGGCCCGGGATGGGTGAGGGGCATGGTTGCACTGCGAGCCGCTCTAGGTGGTGAGGGGCGCAATGCGTACAGCATCCTGCCAGTTCTCTCGGCCTGCTTCAGCCCGACCACGTTAAGCTCGGCATCGCGATTCATAAAGGACGCCGTCTCGTACCCGTCATTGTGATGTCCCATCCCGTGGCGTACGCACACTACACGCACTGCGGCGCCCGCCGGTAACGGCTCGCGGATGTGGGCCAACTGCGCCGCAGAACGTTCGCGCTCAAAGGCGGCATAATCCGATGACGAGCGGTCACGCCCTGCCCCCTTGAGGTCTAGCACGTGGCGCTTGTACCTCTCCACGTTGTCCCCCTCAAGCCCTGCCGATGCCGCGGCAGGATCCCCGGCTGTCGACGCACGACTTGATGCCTCCATGGGAGGCACACTGGGGGCAGCGCTGGGCCCAGCCTGATAAAACGCCCAGATCCAGCGCGCGGCATCAGATTGCGAGGTGGCCATCAATCTGAGGGAGCGAGTGCCCTTGGTACGGTGTTGGATAACCAGCTTGAATTGGAGCGCGTCGGACGCGTCCTCCTCGACCGCGCATCCTGCCAGAGGAAAACTGCCACGACAGCTGTGCGCTGTCATTGAGCTGTCTGAAAAGTAGTGAAGCCTTCCGTCGGCACGGATGGCGAAGAAGCGTGCGCGCCACACTGGCATGACGTCGGCACGCTTCTGCAGCCAGCCTGAGCAGCGCTCGTGCGGAGGTGGGTCGGCCAGTACCACCCCCTCAACGAAGCGCTGTTCATCATACTTTGCAATCAGCCACTGCCTGCGAACCGTGTCCGTGGCGTCGGGTGCTGGCCGCCGGATGCGCGTCGGGAGAGCAGCCTCGAAGATGCGGTTCGACTTAGCGTTCCCCATCGCGGCGGCCCAGAGCAGCTCCGAATCGGTGAACTCGTCCAGCTCGATCGAGCGCACCTTTGAGATGTGAGAGCCGAGAGAGCGGTGGGCGCCAGCACATCGGATGCACACGAGTACTCCGTACTCAAGGACCATCCAGTCGACAGAGGGAGAGGCGCACTCGGCGCACGCCTGGTTGCCTGGCTGCCCACGGATCGCGCGCCAGCGCGCTGTCTGCACCGCCTTGGGCAGAGCGCCCTCGGCCATCGTAGGGGCGGAGGGGGGCGGGCGGGCAGGGGGGGGGGGAGGAAGGGGGCGGCGGTGGATGCGAGTGCTGCTGGGAGAGCGGCGGGGAGGAGATCCGTCGAGAGGAAACGTCTTAAAATAGGCTTGGGAGTGAGTAGGGTGAGAAAGAGAAAGAGAAAGAGAAAGAGAGCCAAACAAAGCCAACGCCAGACAGATGCTGGGTCCGCCCCTGTTCTCTTTCTTCGTGGTTCGTGGGTACAAGTCGGCCACCTCCGCGGCCTTCATTTGCTCCTTGACGTCTACCGACATCAAGGGCTTGGCGTAAATCCAAATGGCCGGGAAGCCGGCAGGCACTTGCATGCTTGCGTGTGCAAGCAAGCCTTGGTTGGCGACCAGCAGCAGCAGAAAGGCAGAAATCAGAAAGTAGATTAATCAAATTAATTTCTTAATAGTCTCACCGCACACGCGGCCGTGGACCCTCTGCTTTCTACTCACGCAGCAATACCTTCAATACTTTATACTTTCTTCACCCCCACTCCCCCGGCCCTTTCCCCCCCGCCATCAGGCGACTCCCCCTGTCTGTGCATTGTGCATGCTACTAGGGGGATAGGGGTGAAGGGCTTAGATATGGTCCGGTGGCCCGCGCCCCCAATAAAAAATTTCAACTGGGAAGATGCGCACCTGCACTGAGCCGCTGGCCGATGCCGCACGCCGACGCCGACGCAGGTGAAGACGCAGGTGAAGATGTCCCTGTAGGGCCTGCAGAGACCCCGGCAGAGCCCGGGGGCGGGCGGGCGGGTCATCTGATCATCTGAGCGCCCCGGCTTGCATTCATGGTCATGTCTGGGGCCTAGGCTCCTTCAGACGGCGAAGGGGTAGCGTTGCGCACTCCCGGGGTTGCTGGAGTGCTGCAGCGACAAACTGCGAAGATGCTGCTGAGACCGCAGAGGTCGCGCCAGTCGAGCGCCGAAGTCAGTGGTGTCGCAGATTTGGCAACCAGTGGTGAGTCAGGCGCTCTCCGGCTGGGCTCCTTCAGAAGGCGAAGGCTTAGCGTCACGCATTCCCAGTGTTGCGGGAGTGCTGCAGCTTGCGAGAGTGCTGCAGCGACGAACGGCCCAGATGCTGCCGGGGCAGCAGAGGTGGCCCTTTGCACGCCGCACGCCCGACTTCAGCAGTGGCGCAGAAACGCCGCTGATGAACGGGGAGGGCGGAATGCGCATAGCGGACGCCGATCGAGACGCCTGCACGAGCGGTGGCATGGATGCATCTGCTGCTGCAGGTGTGTCATGCTCGATCCGTCAGGTGTAGAATCGAAGTCGACGCGTCCCGCGCCGGGCCCACCAAAGGGGCCCAAGGCCCCTCCTCCTGCAGAACTGCAGAAGCGGGCCTCCTGCCCGCTCTGCCCACCACCACTCCCGAAGACCGAAGACCGCGCCTCCTCAGAGGCCGAGCTCGCGGCTAGCGCCATCTATCGCGCCCATTCGAGGCAGGTTTCGTCAGATGCACATCCGATAACAGTTTCCGGGAGGTTTTATATTCCCTTAAAGCATTTTTTTGCAATGCAATATATGTATTACTAACTAAGGTCCCTTTCAGCAGCTTTCAGGCCCTTTCCGAGTTCACAATATAATATTCAATATTATGCAATGCTACATTATTTATTATTTATCGAGCTTACAATAATAACCGAACGAATGCTTGGTGCTTGGTCCTTACATATACATATACGCCCGGCGTACAGGGCAGGGGAGGAGGTGGATGGAGGGATGATAAGGGCGTTGTCGGAGTAGAGCAAGGGGTACCTTGGGATAGTAGGTGTGTAGCCCATAGCCCAGCGAATCTTCAGATTTTTTTTCATACGCCTGGCGTACCGGCGTACTGTTTCCATGCTTCCCCGTCTTCATGAGAGTGATGAGTTGCAATCACTTCGACATGCGACTTGCGCGCACGGCGTGGAACCTTCGTCTGGTGTGAACGCCGTCGATGCACGCCTGCACGCGCCCAGAAGAGCCCAAGCGGATATGGGCCACCAACCACCAACCAAAAACACGTATCGACACCACCAACGACTTTCGCCCACTCCTCGAACTTCGAACGCAAAGACAACGACGAAATACGAAATAGAAATAGCACCAAGCAAGCCCAAAACTATTAAGACTAGCAGAAAGACTGGGAATAGAACACACCGCCAAACACGAAAACAATATCCACACACAAGCGACTAGGGATAGAACGGTAGAACGCGCGAGGCGAAGCGCCCCCTAACCACACCTACCCATGGGGGAAGCCGAATGCCGAATGGCGGGCCCCCCACAACGCGGCGAATCCGAACTTGCAGCCAACCAAAATCACAACAAGCAATAAGTAAGAGACCCGCCCCACCCCTCCCCCTACCACTAGGCCCAAAGTAGTGTACATGGGCCGACCCCCGAAACCAAAGAAAAAGGAACGAGGGGGGCAGTGGGGAAGGGGAGAAGTGGCGGTAGGGGCTAAGGCGGTGTCAACGGCGACCGGCAGCAATGCTTCATGAAGGGGCGTGTCTGGTTAGTACACTCATATATTATTGCCTCCACGACACGATACATCTCTTCCCGCCTCATCGGATATGAGGCACGAGTTGAATTCGAATTGACACACACTTGTCGCACACGTACATAGACTAACGCAGGACATGCTCATAGATAGACCCACATAATTTCAGGGTGAGGCCCCGATGGAAGGGTGCGCCTCACGATGACGACTGCCTATGTGGCGAGCAGCGAGCTCGCAGCAATCCCATCACATGTCGTCGCGTCTCGGATCACCAATCATGCGGCATCGGTTCCGCACTAGGCATCAGCCCATGCGCCAAGATGGAGGGGGTTACCATTTGGGGCATCGTTGACATCATGACGAGTGGCGATCTCGTCTCTGCCATGGCTCGACACGCGCATCCGATGGACGGTGTTGCGGCTCAGCACCCGGCCGAGTGTCAACGTAGGTGACCTCAGACCTCGTCCTTCTCAGCATTGCCGTCCATCTCCTCTTCCTCCACCTCCTCATCGTCGTCCTCGACAACGTCCTCAGGCACCTCGAGCTCAGGTGCAAGCTCCGCATCCATCGGTACCCCAATGTTCTGTGAGACGATGCGTCCCACGCGGCTCGAAAAGTCCATGGCGTCCTCAGGAGTGAGCGGGTAGCCCGCACCAACCACGGCCGAGAGGTAGAGCGACATGACCGAGTCCTCCGTAGCTTCGTTAGCATTGCCCGCCTTAATCTGAACACGAGAGGTGCAATAGAGGGGGTGGGGGCGGGGGAAAGGGGGGGGGGGGGGCACCGTATGGTGGCTGCTGCACGCCCATGGCAGCAGGCGCCAACGCACCTTGTTGTTGAGCTCAATGATCATGGGGTGGCGAGGGTTAATGCCGAAGTTGCGCTTGGACTTCATGAACTCGAACTTGGACTGGTCAGTGAAAGCCTGCGCCTTCATGACCTTCTCCATCTGCGCAGTCCAACCGTAGTCGGCCGAGAGAGCGACGACGGGCGAGGCGACAAGATGCTTGGAAATGAGCACCTTCTCGACCTTGCGGCCGAGGATCTCTTTGATGTAGTCGAGCAGCGGCTTGAACATGTCCTTGTACATATCCTCGCGCTTCTTGTCCTTGTCGCCCTCCTCGAGCTTGAGTCCCTCCCGCGACGCGTTGATGAGCCTCTTGCCTTCGAATTCAGTCAAGTGCTGCACCGTGTACTCATCGACCGCATCGGTCATGAAAATGATCTCGTAGTCCATCGCGATGAGTTTCTCGACGGACGGCGACTTCATCAGGGCGTCCTTATCCTCGCCTGAGATGTAGTAGATGTGCTTCTGGTCCTCCTTCATGTTGGCGACGTACTCCTCGAGAGAGATCTCCTTGTCGCCCGACTTCGACGTGGCGTAGCGCAACAGCTTGGCGAGTCGCGTCCGGTTGGCCGTGTCCTCGATGAGGCCCATCTTGATGTACTTGCCGAAGGCCTTCCAGAACTCGGCGTACTTGCCTGACTCGTCGTCCTCGTCCTCCTCATCCGACTTCTCGACGGCCTCGTCGCCCTCTTCCTCGTCATCCTTCTTCTCCGCATCAGCGAGCGCCTTGATCATGGCAAGCGCCTTGCGGGTCATCTTCTTCCCAATCACCTTGAGGACCTTGTTTTGCTGGAGCATTTCGCGCGAGACGTTGAGCGGCAGCGAGTCGGAGTCGACGACGCCCTTGATGAAGCCGAGGTACCGCGGGAGCAACTCGTCGAACTCGTCAGTGATCATGACACGACGCACGTACAGCTTGAGGTTGGACTGCATGTGGCACACGCAGCAGGATGTGTGAAGCGCAGGGGTGGGGCCACGCGCAGGCCGAGCGCGAGCAAGCGGCAATCTAGGCTGCGTGCGCATTGGTAGACAGGTCTGCCGGGGGGGGGAGGGGGCGCTCACCTGCTTCTTGTAGTAGTCGTTGTACAAGTCGTGAGGCGCCTCCTTCGGGATGTACAGAATGGACTTGAACTCCACCTCGCCCTCGGCCGAGAAGTGGGTGTGGGTGAGCGGCTCGCCGACGTCCTTGGTGAGCGACTGATAGAATGACTTGTACTCTTCCTCGGTGATGTCGGCAGGGTTGCGCGTCCAAAGGGCCTTGGCGTCATTAATGAGCTCCCAGTCAGAGACCGTCTTCGTAACCGTCTTGGTCTTGGGTGCGTCCTCCTCCTCGTCCTCCTCGGCGTCCTCGATCTCCTCATCATCACCACCCTCTTCCTCCTAGCATCGGTTAGGATATGACATCTGTCACTCTCAGCTCAAGCATGTCCATCTGCATCCTTGCCCAAAGATGGCGAGCAGAGACCATGCATCATGTCATAAGTGTAGTGTCTGCACGGGTGCACGGCAAAGACACTGCCGAAACGCTCGGCAAAGACACTCTTCGATTGGGAATTCACCCCAGCTGCCCATCGCATTCGCAACGCACCTCTTCCTCCTCTTCATCATCATCGCCCTCCTCGATCGGCACCTCCTCTTGCTCTTCCTTGGTAGTGAGCAGGTAAATCGGGAAGTTGATGAACTGCAACATTCAATGGGAGATGTGTTGGTGAGACTTGGCGCAACCATTCGGTGAGGGAGGGCAGGCTTCAGCGCCTTTCGCTGTAAGCCTCACTGCAAGGCGACTTATGGCCCTCCGCCATAGGGGTAATTCCAAGATGTTACGGTCCGACAGCTACATTCATAAGCGACGATCGATCCTGCAGACTCCCCTCGCCGCTACCGAATCCGCTCTGTTCAGCGCTCTCACCTCCGAGTAGCGGCGGATGAGCCCCTTGAGGCGGTCCTCTTCGAGGAACTCGAGAGCATCCTCCTTGAGCGAGAGCACGATCTTGGTACCGCGGCCAAGCGGTTCGCCGAGGTCCTCCGAAATAGAGAAGGTGGAGTCCGCAGTGGACTCCCACACCCACTGCTTCTCATCATCGTTGGACTTAGAGTGCACAGCAACACTGTCAGCCACAAGGTAAACAGAGTAGAATCCGACGCCAAACTGGCCAATGAGGTTCACGTCGGCGCCTTCCTGGAAGGCCTCGATGAACGAGGAAGTTCCAGACTGGGCGACCGTTCCTGCGCGAACAGGGTCATGATGCTAGGAGCGCAGGAAGCGGCTGCAATAGTCTCTTGAACCCATTTGACGCCTGGACCACACACCGCCGCTCGCATGCTTCGCTAGCGTCTCTGATCATTCGCAGCGTACCGAGGTGATTGATAAGATCCTCCTTGCTCATGCCGCAGCCACGGTCGATAAGCGTGAGGGTCTTCGCCTCCTTGTCCGCAATGAGCTGTCAATGGAGGGCAGAAGGGGCATCAGTCAATTGTCTTCCGTGAGTCACACACAAGGCTCCCGGCCGGTGCCCAGGGCCAAGGCGCTCCAGCTTGGCACGCACCTTCATCTCAAGCTTGGCGGTCTCGCCCTCCCCAAGCACCGACGGGTCGGTCAGCGACATGAAGCGGACCTTGTCGAGCGCCTGCAACAGAGCGGTCGGCGGGCGCCGGTCGAGAATGGGAGCGCAGCAGCGTTGACGCTACGGTAGCGATGCAGTGGACGGCAGTGGCACAGCGAGATGTGACCAAGGCGCTCGCGTACATCTGATCCGTTGGAGATGAGCTCGCGCAGGAAGATCTCCTTCTTCGAGTAGAGCGAGTTGATGATGATGTCCATCAGCTTGTTGACATCCGCCTGGAACTGGTACTGCTCTCCAGCGGGCTTGACGGCGGGGTCATCCGACTTGAGCGCGAGGTTGGCGTCGTCCCAGAGGGAGCGTGGCCTCCTCAGGTTGATCGCATCATCCTCGCGTGCGTGGCTCGCACAGCCGAGCGCGAGGCACGCGGCGAGCAGGGCGGCGCGCATCGGTCTCTCCCTTCTTCCCCTTCTCGCCTTTTGCCTCCTCTCTCTTCTCTCTCCTCGGGTTCGCTCTCCCCCTCCCTCCCTCCCTACCTCCCTCCCTCTCTCTCTCTCTCTCTCTCTCTCTCTCTCTCTCTCTCTCTCTCTCTCTCTCTCTCCTAACCCCCCTCTCTCTATCCCTCTCCCCCCTCTCTCTTATTCCTCTCTCCCACCCCCTCCTGCCGTCCCCCCACCCGCCCTTCCTTCTCCCGACTCTCCAGACCACGTCAGCGCGCCGACCCCCCCCTCCCCCCTCCCCCCCCCCCCCCCCCCCCTCCCCCCTTTCCTCGCGCGCGAGGATTCCGTACAGCAAAAAGGAAGGAGTTTTCTTCTTCTCGCCCCTTCCATTCTCTGCGGCTCGCCCCCCCTCCCCCCGAGCCCCCTCTCCCCTCCCCCCTTCTTCCCCCCCCCCGCCCCCCCAATCTAGATCCAACCGCAAGCAGGGCGTCTCGGTGTTTCGATAGAGAATATGAATCCGACTCCATCTAAGAGTTTTACCGGACGGTTGACTCCTTGGAGCCATACATACAATCATGAACCATACAATCATAAAAAGCTCTTTACTCGGATGGAAGTATACTCTTACCCTCGTCTGAACCTCATAATCTCAATCTTGCAGCAGTGTCCTTTACCGAGTTAGCACGCTCACGAGGATCTCTTTATCTCTTTTGCGTAGCAGAAGAATCAAGAATCATCTCGTCTCGATTCTTGATTACCGAGTGAGCAGGAGCAGGGCGGGGAGCGTCCTCTCGTCTGTGCAGCAGCAAGACGCAAGACGGCACTTTAGAGTTACAGCTCGTGCCGCAAGCGGTCCTCCGTCCTCGAGAAATGAGTGACTGCGCGGCAGGGGGGAAGGGCATCTCCCTTGTCCCCTTGCCCCTTGCATGCCTTGCATGTGTCTGTCGGTCCTTGTCGGCTGATCCAGAGTGTGTTGAAATTGAAATTGTCTAGCAACTCTGTTGTCCGCTGCATACGCCGTGGTGTTGGTCTTGCTGACCGGCGCGGGTCTGCGCCCCATGCTTGCGCTTGCGCACGGAGTCAGCAGAGTCAGTGCCACGGCGTTGTAGGGGCCTAGCCCGGAGGCTTTCCCGCTTTCCCTATGGGAGGATGGGCCCTGAGGCTCCATTTGAAATCATTTGCCATTTGTCTGTGGTGTTGGGTATGTTGATGTTGATTCGGCTGCTTGGTGTGTTGTCCAGATGCCAGATGACGTGCGACGTGCTGGTGGCTGGGTGTGCGGTGTGCGTTGCTTTGCGCTTTGCGCGTGCCGCGCGAGCCGGCTCCTGCTTGGGGCTGCGCGGGCGTCGAGGCGTCGACGCCTCAACGCGTCTGCCATGTCTTGATCGGCCGGCGCGGCGGTGGCGGGGTGGGCGGGGAGGGATGAGGGGTGAGGGGAGCGGCGCGCGCTCCATGACCCTATCATTTTACATTTTAACGATAGTTGACTCTATTTTATTTGAAAGAGAAAGAGACCTTGGCAATAAATACTATACTAATAATAAAATCAGTATCGCTACTGCTACTACCTGCTATTGCCACTACCACTACCACAGGTACCACACTACCACTACCACTACCACTACCACACTACCACTACCACACTACCACTATCTATCACTAGCGCCAAATTTTCTTGTTGTGTGAGTATGTCCTTATGAATAGTGCTGAGTGATAGGGCCAGAGCCTGGTGCTCCTCGAACCTCGAAACCGGGGTCACCCGGGACTTCTCCTACTCTAGAGTACATAAATAAAGTAGAGTACTCGAGAGCTCTAGAGATATCCTCCGTCATGCTTTCTTCTCTCGCCGGTGTCTCTCCGTCTCTCTCATTCGCCGGCGTCCGTTGGCGGGCGCCGGCCGCTGATGAGTCTCTACGACCTCGACTCGCTCGACCTGGAGCGGCGGCCCGAGGCGGCGCGCAGCGTGCTCGAGCGATTCGTCTCGCAGAATGAGAACGCCGCCTCCAGCCCTAACTTTGCCAGCCAGACCTCCGACCCGCTTGGCGGCGTCGTGATGCTGCTCAGCGTGGCACAGATGGATGAAACGCTGCTGTTGCTCGTGCTCAAGACGCTCAAGATCCTCTCGCGCAAATATGACAATCGCGTGCGACTGGGTGGGCTGATCTGCGATGACCTAGTCGCTGTGCTCGAGGCCAACGCCAGTGGTGATCCGGCGGTCGCCGCGGAGGCCGCCAACGTGGTGCTCAACATCTGCTACGAGAAGGAGAACGTGGTGCGGATCATGACCGCCGGCGGCGTGTCGCCGCTGCTCCGGCTGCTGGACCGTCCGGAGCCGGACCTTCGGGCTAATGCAGCAGGTGCCATCCAGTCGATCTGCTTCCAGCGCGAGGGACGGATCGCCGTGCGCGAGGAGGGCGCGATCCCCGCGCTGTTGCCGCTGCTCTCGGCAGACTCACTCCGCGTGCAGACACGTGCCGTGGGCGCGATCCACAACCTTTCATCCGAGGCGGAGGCGATCCGTGCTATCCGCAAGCTTCGCGGAGTGGCGCCCCTCGTCGCGCTGCTGCGTGCGCCGTCGGCTTCCGTGTGCGGCTCGGCGGCCGGCGCGCTGCAGAATCTCTCCCGTGAGATGCAGGCGCGTCAAGAGATCCACGAGCTGGGCGCAGTGCTGCCGCTCGTGGACCTGCTGCTCGGCGACGACGTCCAATCGCAGGTGTGCGCCGCGGGGGCGCTTTTGAACGTGCTTGGACCGTCGCTTGGCCCCGAGGAAGGCAAGAACCCGAAGAGGGCCGCGCTCAAGAAACTGCTCTCATTGGGACTCACGGTCGGCATGCTACACGGCTCGCTTCGAGGTGGACCGGATGGCGTTGGTGACGGCTGAGGTGAGTGGCCTGTGGGTGTACCCACGCGCCCCTCTGTACTTGCCTACGATGCCTTCACCTGTCATCCACCTGCTTGCTGCCTGGCACAAGAGCACGCTGTGCTTTGGACTTGGGTGGCGCCTGCCTCAACGCTCAATGCTTGCCGCTTGAGGAACTTACTAGACTCCGGAAATTGCTGCTGCCACGCACTTATGCTGAACGCTGACTGTGCAACACAAATACCCATTACCCACTGTTTACGTCTATTACCACTCCTATATTGCCTCGCAGTCTTCTTTGTCTCACGCGGGCACGCTCATGGCTTTGTGGACCAACTATGCAAACGTCATTACACGGCACATATGCATGCTGTCCCTTCTCCTATGTACAACGTACTTCACATGTTTGATACACACGCGGACACGAATCTCACGATCCCACCAATATTGTGTGCGCGGTGTGCCATCGCGTGCCGCGTGGATTTGGTGGTTTGTGTTGGGGTTGGCATGTTGGCATATTGATACGTGGCGCATGGCGCTGCTGCAGGTGGCCTTGCGGAACAAGCGCGCTATGCATCTCTTAAGCGGCGGCTTGGAGTGCTCTGAGCCCCATATATTACGGTAAATTGACGTTCCATGTATTGTAAACACACTGCGTCCTCGAGGCAACTGCAGCATCTGCATCATGCAGCACCTCCCAAGGTGAATTCGCCGCTTAAGAGATACAAGGCGATTTCCTTATAGTCTTAAATCAGCTACTCTCACTAGCGACAAGATCCAACACTGCATCCGGCCGCGCTCGCAACATGTTCGACTGGTGAAACACCACGACACGCCTATCACTATCACTCGCCCCCCCCCCCTGCACCAGCACACTTAGAACTAGAAAGGGGGGGCTGTCGCATTCGCGAATCGGCCGCTCGTTAGGCTTCTCTCTTCTCTTCGTTCGGTATTTATCGTCATAATTCTCTCGTTCTCGTTCTCGGTCAAAAACTTCGCGTGGACGCCTAGGATCTAGGGTTGTTGAGCGCCCTCTCTCTTTCTCTCGAAGAGAAAGAAGGGAAGTTTCCCCACCTTTCTTCCTCCCAGGCGCCTCGCAATTATGTTTAATTCGCTATCTCCCCGCGTTTCTTTACTTGCTTCTGGAGGCCATCACGTTATTAATTTGCGACCTCTTCATATCTCTACCATAGGCACGTCGCACTTCTTTCGTCTTATGTAGTATGTTCCTTCGAATCCTGCGTCGCAAGATTATAGATTGCCCCTCGTTTCCGTTATGATGCGATTCCCGTTCTAGACGAGATCGCCGACAGATCGCCTTGTTGCGGGTAGGGGGGGGAACAACATGCCCATCTCGTCCTAATTTTAGATCGCGGGCCCACCTTCGCCGACCCGCCCTGCTCCGCCGGCTCCCTCTCTCTTCTCGATGCCCGCTCTATCTTTAGGCTGCCCCCCTTTCGCCGACCCACCCCGCTCCGTGGGCTTCCCTCTCCCTCTCGATGTCCCCCAGTGTTCATTCCCGCGGGTCCCGCATCCCTTCCTTCCCTTCCCCTCATGTCTCCGCGGCCCCTTCCTTGTTTTCTATTCCCCCCTGTCCCTCACGTTCCCCTCGGAGACCGCCGCCCCCCCTTTCCCCCTTCTGCGTTCTCCTCCCCCGTTCATTTCCCCCTCCCACCTCCCACCTCCCGCCTCGGTTACGTTTGTTTCCGCCCTCGTTTCCTTGTGTGTCCTCCCGTTCCCGCGTCTTCTCCTCACGTCTTTCGTTCAGTCTTCGGTCTGAGCGCGCTCCGTGCCCCCGTCTGACCCCTTGCCCCCCATGTCATCCCACCCCGAGGAGCGACTCCCCGAGGCCAGTCCACCGGCCTACGACGCCGCTCCTCGAGCCGCCTCACGTCATGCGTCGCGACGCCGTGCCCCACATCCCATCTGTACAGAACATGTTACTACAGTCTCACCTCAACACACACATGGACACAGCCCACATCTCACAGAAGCTCGCCCACCACATGGTAGCGGAGGAGTTCACCTCACTCCTCAACACCCCTCGGAAGCGGCCCTCCTCAGGCAGCCATCCTGCGCGCCAGCGGCAGCCCGCGCCGGCTGCACTCTGCGCTCAGGACACTGGCTCACCACTCCCCTTCCTGAAGAGGAGCCCTCACCATTGCCCCACACCGCCGCGCTAGCCTCCCCACCTCTTTCCTCCTCCCCGCCCGGAAGTATGCCACCTACCTGGACAATCGCTGCGCCCGCGCCAGCGCCCCCATCTCGAAGTTTCAGCGGTACACCGGTAAGGTTCCCTCCTTCGAACGCCCCGTCCCCTTCATCTTCGGCGCGTCGGTCGTGGTCGTCGAGGACGTGCGCGGCCCCAAAGGCAGCCTCGACCGCCCTCGAGCCTCCCTCGGCCGCTTCGTCGGGATACGCGGCTCCTCTTACCTCGTCTACCGCGAAAACCGCCTCGGCACCGTTCACCAGCACCACCTGCCATATTTGTTCGGCACCGACGCGCCTCGTCGACCCTCGCCCTCCCTCCCTCTTCACCTCTACCACTGCTCTCTTGCCACCGCTTGCCGCGCACGCTGCTCGCCCACCATCGCCGCGATGATCCCCACCGAGCACAACGCCGCCGACGACGAGCCTGCCGCCTCCTCTTCCCGTCGGAGCCGCTGCAACCGCATCATCTGTGTTCGGCGCCGGCGCGCCGTGCCGCCCCTCGCACTCCCTCCCTCTACACTTCGGCCGCTGCGCTTTAGCTGCCGCTTGGCCCGCCCGCCCGCCGTCTGCCATCGCCGCAACGATCCACGCCGAGCACGCCGCCGCCACCCCTGCCACCCCTCTTCCCATTCCGTCGACCGCCGCCTGGCCAAATGTCCTCGGTCGCCGCTACGCCTTGGCGGCCACCCATCCACCGCCCCCCCTTTCTCCCTTTGCACCACCACTGGCGCTCCGTTCGTGCCGCCGCTAGTCCACTGCCGCCCCCTGCGGCCGTCGCAGCTGAACGCGCTGCGTCCACCGCCGCTGCCACCCCTTTCCCCATTCGGTCCGCCGCCGCCTCGCCACCTGTGATTGGCACGGTCCCCTCCCCTTAGCGGAAGCCCACCCACTGCCCTTTCTCCCTTTGCACCTGCGCCGCCGCTCCCCTCTCGCCAGCCGCGCACGGTCACTGCCTGCCGTCGCCTTAATCCATCCCCATGATCACGCCGCCTCTGCTGCCCCTCTTGGCATTCCTTCTGATGCCGCCTCGCCAACTGTGTTCGGCGGCAGCACGCACTGTCGCTCCTCACCACCCGCCGCCCTCCCTTTCTTCCCACCTTCGCCGCCGCTCCACTCTCGTCGCCGCTCGCGGCGTACGGCCACCGCTGAGGATCGCCTGCCACCACCGCAACCCATCCCGCTGAGCGCGCCACCACCGCCCCTGCCACCCCGCTTCGAGGCTGTGTTCGGCGATGCCACGCCCTGTCACCACCCTCCCTCTCTCTTCGCCTCCGCTCTGGTCTGGCCGCCGCTCGCCGCAGCAGCAGCACAGCGGCCGCCTACGGCCACCACACCGTCCGGCGGTAACGGGGGCGGCGGATATGAGGGGGGTAAGAGGGGGGGGTAAGGGGGGGGTAAATCTGAACTTAGCTGCCGCTGCACCAACGTTGGCGCTGCCGTGCCATGGTGCCTCTTGCCATCCACGCCCTGCCTTCCTTCCCACCTGCGCCTCCGATCTGCACTTAGCCGCCGTTGGCCGCGCACGGCTGCTGCCTGCGATCGCTGCGGTGGGTGCGCCTCGCCCCACAGCACAGCGGCACGCTCATGGCTAGTTCCACGATACACTGCATCGACGCGCTCCCTGCACAGTCGCTCGATGCCGGACAGAGATGCTGCGGGGCCTGCCCACCGAGGGCGGGGCGGGCGCACCGTCTGTGAGCTGAGCGCGCTTCGATGGCGGCGGGTGTGGTGTGGGTGTCTGTGGCGGCGAGGCGAAGAGGTCTGGTCGGGCCAGTGAGTGGGGAGGGGCCGAAGCGCTCCGGAGGCGCCGTCGTTCGTGGGAGAGGCGCGGGCGTCGCCTTTAATTCAAGGTGAATAGAAAGAGACGTGGCGAGCGGGGCGCGGGGCGCGGGGGGGGGCGCTCCCTATTTATAAGCCGCGAGATGTTTATTGCTCAGAGCGCGAACTCCTCTCTCTCCACGAGAGAAAGTTGGAGAGAGTCTCAGGAGCACCCAGTGGGACTCTCAACATGAATCGACAGCGGCGATTCTCAAGAGATCTCTCGCAGCTGAGTCACTTGTTGAGTCACAGTTGAGATTGAGACGGCTCCAAAACATCCGTCTCTCTCTCTCTCTCTCTCTCTCTCTCTCTCTCTCTCTCCGTGTCCCTCTCCCTCCTTCCCCCCCCCCCCCCCCCCACTCTCTCTCTCCCTTTGTCCCTCTCCCTCCTGCTTCCCCCGCAGCCCCGCGCGTCTTTCTCCCCGTCCTCTCCCCGCGACCCCGACTGTACTATTGTACGAGAGAGAGAGAGAGAGAGAGAGGGGGAGAGAGAGAGAGAGAGAGAGAGAGAGAGAGAGAGAGAGAGAGAGAGAGAGGGAGGGAGAGGGAGAGAGGGAGGGAGAGAGAGAGAGAGGGAGAGAGAGAGAGGGAGGGAGAGAGAGAGGGAGAGAGGGATAGAGAGAGAGAGAGAGGGAGGGAGGGAGGGAGAGAGAGGGAGAGAAAGTGAGGAGCCTCCGATGCCGGCGGCGGTCGAGGCGCTACCGGGGCTCCTCGTGGGTTCAGGCGGCCCTGCGCCGGCGGGGCGGGTGTGTCTGGTGTACGTGGCGCGGGACGTGACTCCAGAGCCCATCTCGGGGCTCAGTTTCGATGCGGCGACCCTGTTGGGCACCAGAAATCTCGGCAACCAGGTGTGGGAGTACGCTGCTCGCTCACTGCTCAGTCCGGAGGTGGCGCAGGCGCAGCCCGGCGTCGGGCGGCGGCGGCAGGCTAGCGCGCTCCTCGTGCCGCAGGCCAACTGCCTTCGCACCCGCGAGGACACCAGCCCCGCCGTCTTCAACAGCTCCGCTGCGGAGGTGGAGAGGCTGGCAGACATGGTGGTGCAGCATAACCTCCCCACGCTCATCGTCGGCATCGGGGCGCAATCCGCACGGGGCGCCGACCCTCAAACCCGGACACTCGCACCTGAGCACTTGCGCCTGCTCCGAGAGGTTAGTCAACGAGGTGCCATCTCAGTGCGGGGGCAGTTCACTGCTGATGTGATCCAGCACAATGGTGGGCCGCCAACTGTGGTGGCCGGGTGCCCAAGCCTGTTCCTCAACAAGGACCTTCATCTTGGTCGAAGATTGCAGGATGCATACTGTGGACTACCCGCCCTCTCCTCTACCCGCCAGTTGCGCTTTGCTGTCGGGCTCCCCGCAGGCTGCCTTAGCGCGGAGCAGCTGACGATAGCGCTCCTCCGCCTGGTGGGTAGTACCCCCGGGTCTTTTGTTGTTGTCCAAGACGCCAATGACTACACGTGCATCGACAGGTATGGGCCGAAGGCCAAACTTTCATACCGCAGCGTTCGCTACTTCTACAGCGTGCCGGCCTGGGCGGAGGCATTGCATGAAGTGGACGCACTCGTCTCGGCTCGCATTCACGGCAGCATGATGGGTCTGGCGGTGGTGAAGCCGGTGGTCGTCATTGCAACAGACATGCGCATCTTGGAACTGGCAGAGGCCATGCGCATGCCATACATTGTTATGGACGTCCCCGCACTCCAGGCGACGAGCATTGACACGGCTGGGATCTGGGCTAGGATGGCGACAAGCTTCGACGGTGCGGCCTTTGATGCTAATCGGTATCGGATCGCCTCATTGTACCGCAACATGTTTGATCGCATCGGCATGCCGTTGCACCCCGCAGTGCAAGGGATGGCAGCAGCCCACGAACGGGGAGGCACACCAGAAGCCGTGGCGCACTCCCCAGCCTGCCGAGGGCTCCACAATATCACCCGCCAGTCGCATCATACATACACGGCACGCGTCTTCCACAACCACACAAAAGCGCGTGTCTTCCACAACCACACGAAGGCGCATGGTGCTCCCAACGGGGCTATTTCTGTGGCGGAAGCTGCAGTCTCATCTCGGGCGCTGCCACTATCAGCCGAGACGTAATGAGCATCCCACTCTCGATGCGACGTGTGGTGTGGCAGACGGGCGTCGGGCGTCGCCTGCTACGTGAATAGAGAGGAATGATGCGCGATGATGACAAGTAGCGATTTTGGCCCCCCAGCGGGGGTAGAGTTCACGAGGTTGAGTGTCAGCTAGGTTTAGGGTTGGCCGGGTGTAGCTAGGCTTAGCGTTCAGTCGGACTTCAAACAAATTTCTGGCTGAGAGGGCAGGTTTAGAAAAAAATCTTGAAGATTCCAGGGGCTACACACCTACGACAACGGTCTAACCTCCTTGTGCTTTGCCGTTTGCCGCCCTTTATCTTCCCCTCACGCCCCTCACCATCCACTTCCTCCTCCCCCCCCTTCTTTACTTTTCCTTCGGTGTCCGGGGTGGGCCCACGTGCTCTACCTAGGGCCGGGGTTCGGCAGTGGCAGTGGCGTTTAGGGCAGGCCTTGTGCAACTATCTTTGCAGAAAGATAGGGTCATGGAGCGCGCGTCGCTCCCCTCCCCTCCTGCCGCCATCCCCGCCGCGCCGGCCGATCGGGCCATGACCACCGCCGGGCCGCCAAAGCGGCCACGAGCAGCGCCCAAGACTGACCAGGTGTGCACGAGCCACGGCCCGTGCCGCCCCCGACCGACAAGCCACACAGCTACATGGCCACCATGACCATGGCCACCATGCCCACCCAACTCCCTCCACTCCTCCTGCCAACTGTGGCCGGCCCCAAAGAGGGCCAGCGACAAAAGCGCGACAAAAAAAGAAGCAATCCGGCCCGAAAAAAGGTAATTCCTGCTACCAATATTTCTAGCGTTAACGACGTTAGGCCGGGCCCCCACAACCCACAACGCGGCAGCTTGGGATAGTTGGCGTACACTAACAAACAGAATAAATGGGTGAAATACCCAAGCTACGCCACAACACACGAGAAAAGCGCGACCAGAACACTGGGGCTGGGACTCCTAGATTGGTCGGCCCACGTAAAAGCACTACAAGCTAAATGGATCATAAACTACCTGAATGCGCGGAAGGCACTATGGAAACATGGCCTCGATGCCTGGTTCTGTAGGACCGGTCTGGGAAGAGGCGCCGTCCTCTCTGTGATCCCTATGAAAGCGTTGACGGGCAGCATTAGAGGAAACCCGGCACTCCCAACCTGCTGGAAAGAGGCCCTCGCGAATTTTAGAGACTCCGACATAAAACCTTCTTCCCTTACGCGGGAAGGCGCGCTCTCACAGCCAATATGGCATAAATAACCTACACATCCCCCCCCCTGCGATACGGGCCCCGTGGGCGCGCCTATGGGAATCACTACATACTAACGTAGTTCACAACGTCTTCAAGGACGGCGCCCTTACGACGCCGTACAGGTACAGCAAGGAAGAGTGCTCGGCATATATAGAGCACCTGCCCGAAACCTTCATGCACGAAGGCCGCGTGATACATAAAAAGGAATTCCTTGACTCATGGGACGTAGTCGTAGGTTATGCAACAAGACTGTTAGAGCGAGCGAGAGAGCGCCCCCCTCAAGATATCAAAGAGGAGGAGCCGCATGCTTGCGGCTCCCAGCCACAGGAGCCAAGGGATGCGATACCTCGCAGAGAAGTTAGAGTCACGGAAGACGAAAGATTCATAAGCAGATTCAACAACATCTGGCTACACGCTGACACCGATTACTTAGGAGAGATAGCCGGCACCGGGAATGTGGCGAAAGCCGAAGAAATCCAATACTACCACCAACCGGCAAAATGGGAGGGCGGATATAAAGGCCCTAAATTCATGGAATACCCTCTGGCGGATGAGTACGCCATACGAAAAGGAAGGGTCGCACTAGACGCGATCACCGTCTCCGACATCACCAAAGAAGTGATCAAAACAAATCGGAAAAACGCCCCACAAGCGGCGAGGTCCGCGTGGGAGAACAGACTTAGCATCACGAAAGAGGAATGGAAACACATAGCTAGACTATACACAATACCGCTGCTAAAACACACGGATAAACACCTACACTTCAAACATATCACGCACAGAAGGATCGGCACTAGAAACAGATTCCCAGACAGCCCGACAGACAAATGCAGACTGTGCCACGGCCACCGAGAAGACTCGTGCCATCTAGGATGGTGCCCCGCGACGAAAACGATATTCGAAACAATAGACGCCCTTACAAAACACACGCCCACTGCTAGGAGATCGCGTACACAGAAAGTGAAAGATAGACTCTTCACATACCCCGATACGAGCACTCCCGATAGTCTAAAAGCGCTCTACATAATAGCATGGAAACACATAATAAAAGACTTCTACAGAGTAGAGTTCGAGGCGCACAACTACCACTATATACCAGTCCTGGAATCCACGCTGATGAGATTCGCCACCCTGGTCCGAGGCAAAATTTCGCCGGATCCTCATAATTCTATGCGCACGTATAAGGCCGCTCAGGGGAGAAAACCTAAGATAAAAAAAGTGACAGAACTCAGCAACCCTATATTCACCAAGGATGAACAAGGTAGGCTACAACTAAGTGAAGAATTTGGCCTAGTAGCAAAAGCCCTCGGCCTAGCTGAGAGGCTCGCATAAAAAGACGCTCCGACCCGCTCCGACCGTGTGTCAAGACTGGCGATCGACCATAACTACGGACATGCCGGATAAACGGACTTACAAACTAATACGACTACACCCCGAAACACTTACACTATAAACAGGTCACTCAACGGAACAAGAAAAAAAAAACTTCTTAATGATCTCACCGCGCGCGCGACACTGACATCCTCCATCTGACAGCCGCGCCCGCATCCCTTATCACTCCCTCGCACTCGCCTTGCGGCTCGTCCCCTTGTGCTCTACTTAGGGGCCCAGTACTTGGGGTTTCCAGTGGCAGGCGGCGTGCACCGATCCCCGACGGTCGACTCTTCGGCCTTCCCTCGCGCCATCGAGCGATCGGCTTCTCTTGGGGTATTTAAGGTTGGGGTTACCTTAAGTGTCGGACTTGGGGTTGTGTATGTACCGGGCCGACGCTGTTAGGGTTGTTTTCTTTTTTTTTTTTGTGGGGAGGGGGGGTGTGAGGTGTGGTGTTCGTCAGGTTTTCAGGCTAACTTTCCCGCCATGTCGAGTGCGTGTGCCACCAGGGACAGATTCACGCTCATCGCGAGGACACCTTTGTCGTTCACCTTAAATATTGGGGCGCTAAGATCCCTTGCGTCCTTAATCTTAGGTTTTCTGCCTCTGGAGGCTTGGTGCGTACGTGCCGGCGAGGTTTTGTTAGAGGCTTCAAGGCCCCGTACGAGGATCGTGAATCTGGTAAAGGTACGTTCGATGACGGGTATATAGTGGAAGGGGTGATTGTCGTATTCGACTTTGTAGAAGTCGCTTATTATGTATCTCCATGCTACTATGTATAGGGTTTTGAGGCTATCTGGCGTCGGTGTACCCGGGTATGCGAAGAGTCTGTCCTTTATCTTCTGTGTCGCTGTCCTTTTGCGCTCCGGCGTGAAACCCGCTACCGCTTCTATGGTCTCGAAGATTGGCTTCGTGGCTGTGCACCTAGCTAAGTGGGTCGAGCTCTCGTGATATTTTCCGCATAGTCTGCAGGTATTCGTGGTCGCCATGGCGTAGCGGTTTCGCGTACATATCCTCCTGTGGGTGATGTGTTTGAAGTGAGGGTGTTTGTCCGTGTGTTTTAGAAGGGGTAGGGTGTATAAGCTGGCCACGTGCTTCCACTCTTCGTGGGTTAGGTTGATTCTTCGGGCCCATGCCTCGCTTGCCGGCTGGGGCTTGTTTGGTATGTTT
>CM030940.1:3635932-3646290 GCA_018136815.1 Isochrysis galbana | reverse complement strand
GCTTCGCTCCAGGTGCGTTTCAAGTTGCACCGGGGCTGGACTCCGACTGGAAGCGAGGGGGATGGTGACCCTGTCACCGCGCTGAGCGAGGAGCAACGAGCTCTACTCGACTCAGCCACCATCGATCCGGACCGGCTTCTTTCCGACGATCAACGAGAAGAAGTACGCCAACTCTTGGCCCGGCGCATCAAAGCTTTCGCGTTGCACCCGGGGGCTCCAAACCATACGCACGTTCTCGAGGTGGAGTTGCCACTCAACCCCGGCGCTGTTCCTCACCGGCACGCTCCGTCTAGAGTGGGCCGCGCAGGCGAGCTCATCATAGAAGAGGAGGTAGCCAAGATGGAAGCCGCTGGCATTATTCGCAAGTCAAATTCGGCTTGGGCTTCCCGAGTAGTCCTGGTCAGCAAGAAAGATGGCTCCGTTCGATTCTGCGTGGACTACCGCGACACGAACGCCAAGCTACGCGTCGAGGATAGCCCTCTACCCCTCATTGTAGAGGCTATTGATAGGCTAGCGTCCGGCCAAGGGCCGCTCAGTTCTCTCTTCTTATGTACTCTCGATTTAGCCTCTGGTTTTTTGGGGCATCCCGATCAAAGAATCGCACAAACATATCACCGCTTTCACTACCCACCGCGGCAAATACGAGTTCAACTTTCTACCGTTCGGCATCCAATCAGGTCCCTCCTACATGTGCCGCTTGATGGACATCGTTCTCGGTGCGCTAGCGTGGGAGATCTGCATGCCTTACCTCGATGATGTGGGCATCTGGTCAACGGGCGTGGGTCCTTCCGAAGAGGCCAGGGCACAGGCTTCGTTCGAGCAAATGCTTCACCGGCTAGACCTCGTTCTCGAACGGCTAGAGTGGGCCGGCCTGACCTGCAAGATGTCCAAGTGTGTCTTCTTTGCCACCTCTACGGAGTACCTCGGTCACGTTGTCTCGAGGGAAGGTCTCAAGATGGACCCGAAGAAGGTCGCAGCTGTCGCCGACATCGACCCGTCATCCATCAACTCCTTGGAAGCGGTTCGATCTTTCCTCGGCCTTTGCTCCTACTATCGTCGATTCATTCGCCAATTCGCCGCTAAGGCTGCTCCTCTCACTGCTCTCACGCGGAAGGGCTGCGACGTGGCAAAGGAGTCCCAGTCCGAGGAGTGTCGCCGAGCTATCCAAGAGCTCAAGACAGCGATCACCTCGGAGCCCGTCTTGACTCCACCCAGGGATGATCGGCCCTTCATCGTCAAGACCGATGGGGCTAGCAAGTTGGGTATCGCCGGCATCCTCTCGCAGCTAGGAGACGATAACCGTGAACGAGTCGTTGGGTACTACGCTCGCAGTCTCACCTCGGCCGAACGCCATTGGACGGTGACCGAGATTGAGCTCTTGGCTGCCCTGGAATCAATCCGAAATTGGCGACCCTACCTTTGGGGGCGTCGGTTCAAGTTAGTCGTCGACCACTCCGCGCTGCGATGGCTGCATACCATGAAGGATCAAGTAGCCGGTGGCCAGCCTCTCGGCTGACTCGGTGGGCTCTCAAGTTGGCTGAGTACCGGTTCGATGTCGAACATAAACCAGGAGCTGTTCATCAGGATGCTGACGGGCTCTCCCGGCTAGCATCCCTGGAGCCGGAACACGAAGATGAACCACTCGCCGGCCCAGCGCCGCTAGCGGTACGTGAGCCTAGCTCAGAGTCTCTAGCCGAGCGTGAACGGTCTCATCCGGTGGCTGCCATCACGCGCTCCGTAGCTACGGCGCGAGGGCTTCAAGCTTTGGACCGATCTCGTCGTCGAGCCTCCGATTCCGGGCCCGCCATCCAGTCCAGTTATTTGGCCCCGGGTACGCCGACTTCCGAAGAGATGAGAGCGGCCCTGGCGGAAGATCCGTTCGTAGAGCCACTCCTAGGCTCAAGAGAGACGGTCAATCACGAGCCATCAGGCCAAGGGTCGCCTCCGCCGGCCGCCGCCTCGGGCCCCATTGCCGAAGATGATTCGTGTTCCAGTTCTGTCGCTCCCGCTCCCGCTCAGCAATCCAAGATGTTTCGCCGTTTCGTCGTTCACGATGGGCTCGTCTACTATCGCACCGTCCTTGACTCCACCGACCCGGACTCGCTAGTGCTCTATGTTCCGCCCTCGTTGCGGTCTCGCTACCTCTTTGCCTACCACGATCGCTCCGGTCACCTTGGAGTTTCTCGTATGTCCGGTCTTCTTCGTACTCGGGTATACTGGCCTGGCATGTCTTCCGACGTTGCATCCTACGTCCGGGAATGCCACGAGTGCACCCTCGCCAAGCCGCTACCTAGGGCTCTAGCGTCGCCCTCCGGTCTCTCCGTGGGTACCTACCCCTTTGATGTGGTCTACTGCGACGTGCTCTCACTGGCTCCCACTCACAACTTCGTGCCTGGAGTCTCGGGTTACGACAAGCTGGTCGTCTTCATCGACTCGCTCACTCGATGGATTGAGGCTGAGCCGTCGAATGGGGATCCCTCGTCGGAGATGGCCTTGGACATGTTCATCCGCTTGATTGTGACGCGTTATGGAGTCCCTAGGCAGCTTCGGACCGACGCCGGTTCGAATCTTTGTTCGGTTCTTGTTTCGCGTATTCTGGAGCTCACCGGGACTGATTTGTCGAGTACAGAGCCGTACCGACATGAAGGTGTAGGCTTCGTCGAACGCGCTCAGCAAACGCTCATCCGTTTGATGCGCGCCTCGAACGAGGGTGGCAGCCATTCGGTCGACCATTTGCCGTTCCTACTCCTCTCGTTGAGGGCTTCTTCCGGTCGTGTTACCTCCCGGTCTCCAGCGTCTTTGATCTTTGGGCGTGAGCTGCGTCTGCCCGCTCAACTTTCTGATCCGAAGTCTGTTTCGCCAACTGCTCTCGAGGCGGCGTCCGCCGACGTTCGCTCGTACGCATCCAGGCTCAATGCGAGCCTCCGCCTCTCTTGGTCCAGCGCTCTCGAGGCTACCCTAGCCGCTCAGGCTGAGTCAGTCCGTGACGCTACCATCAAGTCTCAAAGACCAGCGCGTTTCGAACCTGGGGATCGCGTCTGCATGCGATTACCAGGCCATGCCAACAAGTTGCAATTCATCTACTCGGGTCCCTACCGCGTCGTAGAGGCTCTGTCCGACACTAGGTACCGACTCCGTGATTTGGAGAACCGGTTAGTCAAGGAGAAGGTGCATATCTCGAACCTCCGGCCGTATCATACTTTCGTTGATGAAGAGCCGCTGGCTGACGACGAGTACATCGTTGAGAAGTTGCTCGATCGTCGTAGCCATGGCGATTCTACCGAGTACCTCGTGAAGTGGCGTGGCTATTCTATTCGAGAAGCCACCTGGGAGCCTCGTTCCGAGTTGCTCCGTCGTTGTTCTGATTTGCTTGATGATTATGATCGCTCCGTCGAAGAGACTTGTCCAGAAGATGTTGAGTCCCCGGAAGCAACTTCTTCGTCGGCCAGGGATACTCCTCTTCCTCCCGTTCTCGATGCGCCGTCGTCGCGCACTCGATCCAGGCTCCATTCTCGTTGATCCCATGTCTTGGGTAAGGGACCCGTCCCTCTAGGCTAGCCCCACGCCTCGGCTAGGGCTCCGAGTTCAAGTTTCCGTCCGAGCGAATCATGGAGGTGATGAACGCGTGCTGCCTGCGCTCTACACCCGGCGCAACACCCGAGCAAAGCTCCTGTAAAAGGGAGAAGTGGGTGGGGCAGTGCGTACGAAAGAGGCCGCCGCGTTAAGCCGCCGATTTCGTGCTCGCTTTGGATCCAAAGGGTGTTCTTGTCTCCACGTTTCGCTCGCTATGTTTCGTTGCTTCTTGTTCCGATTCTGACCTCTGGTCAGCTCAGGTTCCAAGTTCCAGGTCTCTGTTTCCAAGTTCACCGCTCGACATCGGGAGACGTCTCGATCTTAGTCGGGGGGTGTCGCATTCATCCTAGATGATGCGATTTCCAGGCTCTTGATTCCAGGTCCTTCGCCGTGCGGCCACACGGTGAAGCTCAGGCATACCTAGGTTGGTAGGGTTCGTCCCTAGCGATCTAGAATTCGAGTTCTCGTTTCGTTCCTTCTAGCCTGTTTGTCAGGTCTAGATTCCAGGTTTCCTCCTTTCGGGTAATCTTGACCCAAAGGAGCCAGGTCGCCTGTCACTCGCTGCGCGCTTGTCTCAGGCTCTCGAGTTACCTTGTGAAGGCTTGTTTAGCTTCTTGCAAGGCTTGTTGTTTCTTGTTGAGTTCCGGTTCTTGCTTGGGACTTGCTCACTTTCACTTTCGTTGTCGTTGTCGTCCAGGCCTGTTCTTCGTAGGTTCCGCTTGGCTTGGTTAGGGTTTCGTTGCCTTCCCGCGTTTGGTGTTCGTCTTGGCGTTCGGAAATTTCCTCTCACATTCCCTAGGTCCGCTACCCTTGGCTTGTAGGTCCTTGCTTCTTTCTTCTCGGTCAAGGTTTTGGCGAGCGAGTCGGTTGCTCTAGCCGCTCGAGATTTGAGGTTTAATTTGCCATCTCCCCTTGGAGATCGGTGTAGGTTCGCTTCCTAGGTGAGGGAATCTTTCCCCTTGATGCAAGTTACATGCAAGCCTTGGCCCCTTTGGTGTTCCTTCCCCTTGGTTGCTACTCAGGGTTGTTCGTTAGAAGCGTCTAGAAGGTTCACGCTCAACGGCAAGATTTCCTCTGTCGTGAAGACATCTCGTTGCGATCTGTATCCAAAGTGATCGCCGTGGTCGCGCGACAGGACGCTCCCCTTCGGACTCTCCGCTACGTGGGAAGTTACAACGGAGACACGCTCCGGCCGTCGCTGCGGAGTCTCTCTCTCTCACTCGCTCTCTCTCTCCGTCTCTCGCGACGTGTTTGAGTTATCGGTGATTTGGGGTCGCGGTTGCTTGATAATTTGCTTGGTTTGGGTGAATGATTCCGGTGTGTTCGTGAGTCGGTGTATCCTGTTGTTCTCAGCTTCGTTGTCCGTCGTTGTTCGCTGCGTCGCTGCACTCAAGCAGCTTAGGCTCCCTCCCTGAGGGAAGAGTTCTTTGTAGGTCTAACAATCTCTTACAACCCATCACACTAGGGCCGCTAGGAGCGCCTCGCCGCCCCACAGCCCTTCGTTCGCCGTTCGTTCCCCGTCCAGACACCCAAATGGGGTTGCCCGACCCAGTCCAGAATTTCATTCACCCGACTCCCGGTGGGGAGGAGGGCCAAAGCGCCGCGCTAGCCGCCGGTGCTGCTCGCGACGGAGTGGCTCAGAGCCCTCCGGCTCCGCTCGACTCGACACAAGATTGGCGTGGCCGTGTCGAGAGAGTCGAACGAAGCCAGCGAGCAGGAGCACGAGAGGAGAGGACGGAGGACCGTACGGATGCGCGCCGAGTCGCCACCATCGTGAGGAAGACGAGGGCGAGGAGAGAGCTGGAGGGTGAGCGAGGAGGGAGGAGGGAGGCAGGCAGTAGGAGCCTTCTTTCTCTGGTAGGGGTCAGTGAGAGGGGAAGGGGGGGGGAGGGGGGGGGGGGGAGGAGGGGCGAGCACAGTGTGAGATTCTGGTGCCAAAAGGTGACAATAACAATAAGGGCTCGCTCCAGCGGCTATCTCCCCGGGTGCCGGGGACTTAGCCGCTGCAGCGGCCGCGGAGGCCCGCCGCGCGCCGCTCCCCTCCCCCCCCTTCCCCCACTCCTTGCTCTGGCAGCCCAGCTTGCCACAGGGGGGTGCTCGCGCGGCCAACACCAAAGGTAAGTCCCCCCCACGCTGCCTGCCGCGATGTGTCCCTTCACGCTCGCCGCGCTCGCCTCCAGGTCGTTCTCGCACTCCCCCCCTTCGCAGCGCGCAGACGAGCGAGCGCCAGAAGCCAGGTGCGAGCAGCGCGCGCGCAGCGCGAGCCCCCCGCCCGGCCTTGGCCTGGGTGTGCCATACCCAGCACCTGACCCCGCCCCAGCCCACACCCGCCTCGCAGCAAGCCTCCCTGGCTGAAAAAGTCAGAGTTGGCGTCTCTCTCGGCAGGCGCGGCCGGTCAGTTGATCGGCTACAGGGCTCGAAGGGGTCGAATTGGGGGGGCAGCGCCGCATTGCGACGCGCAGGCAGTCCATATGTGCGCGTCTAGAGCCTGATTTCTAGTGTCTGTGGCATGTTTGAAGGGGCGCCGGGGGCACCATTCGTAACATAATTTAATGATATGTTTATGATAAATCATTCTATCTATCGTGGAGTTGTCAAATCGTTTGTCGGTAAACGACAGAGAACTTACGTTTCCCGGTCGCTGCATTACAGTTGTTTCGCACGGCCCTCACCCTCTCTAATCCTCCCCCGAGAGAATTCTCCTCTCCCGCCTCACCTCTCGCGACTGTCTCCCCGGGTGCCGGGGACTTGTCTGCTTGAGCCCAGTTTTTTCTTATTGTCCCCCAGCGGGACTTTTTCTCACACTGTGGGGGCGATACCAAAAGACAGACCAGTTGTTTACGTTAGTGTTCTCGTCATATACTGTAATAATCCTCGGTCCCAGGGGGGTGCCCCCAGGGTTCCCGCCCGCCCTCCGCGCCCAGAGTTCCCCCGCGGAAAGAGTGAACGCACGGCGTGCATCTTCCTGGAAGTTGCTATGCGCTATGCGCACGCGCGCACGCACGGCGCCCCCGCGGCCCGCGGGGGGGGCCGATGCACATCGCGCCGTGCCCATGCACGGCGTGCACAATGTGATTGCAAGTCATCACACGTGCTCCGTGAAGAAATATCTCTTATACTGCACGTTTACGTAGTTGTGGGCCTTAGAGGGTACGCAGAGGGGAAAAGTTGGCATGCGCACGCACGGCGTCTCCGCGGGGGAACCGATGGTGCGCATGCACGGCGTGCACATTGGTGATTTGCCCCCGTGACCCATGCACGGCGCCCTAGCCTTTCCCTCAATTTTAAACAACTAAGTTTATACTTAGACGCGATGGAGCGCGCCGCCGCGACTCCCCTCTCCTTCGGGCCCCCCGCCGAGGGCGCCCCACCAGCGACCATGGAGCAGCCGCTATCGAAGCGGCCGCGTCCGCCCACCGAGGCCGAGCAGGTGCGTGCGACTCCGGTCGCGCCACACGGCCCGTGGCCCCGGCCACACCACCCATGGCAGCCATGCTGGCCTCCCCCATGGGGGACAGCAGGCTGCTGGAAGCATCCCATCAGTGCCAGGCTCATGCAGCCACCCTTCCACTGGGCATGCCTTATGGCAGAGGCCCCTCTCGCCCTGGCAAGGGTCGCGCTGCTCAGGCAGCGCGGCCCGAGGCCGGGTGGCCCTTATGGGCACATCATCCACTCCACTTCAACGCACAACACACTCTTCAGAAGCACCCCCTCACACTCAGCACGCAACACACAAGAGACACAAAGGTACGACCCCCCTGGGAGAGACCAGCGCCGAATGACACCGCCTACTGCCCGCGCCCGCACGACACTGAGTACGAACACCCCCGACCCCGCCTCACAGGGACAAGACTCCGACGAAGACAACATCATCACAGATTCAGACGCCAACTTCGAGCTCTCATTCCACCAGGCCGGAGACATCATAATCCAGGACACGACGGTGTATGCCGCCATCGTCGAACTTCTCCTAGAACTCGAGGGAGTCGACCCCGAGCCAGACTTCTGGGCCCGCTCGGCGAGGGGCCCGTGGCACGTAGCAGTCAACGAAGACTGCGCTCAACAGTTCAAGGCCAAATACGGCGACCTCACCATCATCCGCGCCTTGGGCCAAGACATCCCCGTGCGCGTCAGCGTGGACTCCATCGAAGAAAAGCTCAACAAAAAAGGCACCTCCTCTCGCAAGGCCCTTTACGAGGCGCTCCAAGACGTCGCGGCTCATATCGTGGTCGAGGCGGAAGGCCTCGCACAAGCATCGAAAACCAGTTTGAGCTCACTCGTCAAAGCGGTTGAGGCACAAGGCCTCACTTTCCTAAAGGGGAACCGCGAACGGATGAAACTCGAAGGTGAGTCAGGCACTTTCGTGTCGAAAGTAGCCCACTCTACCCGCTGGCACCTTTACGTCTCCGCAGCGCAAGGAACCTTTCTTTCGGGCAACTTCCCGCGCAAGATCGTTCTCACCATCGACAACAAAACGGTGCCGGTCAACTACGCCATCAGGGCGTGCAAACCAATCGCGATGCCCCCGAACATCCAATCGCCACACAAGCTCATGATACACGGAAGCACCAAGGGGTGCAAAGGCTGGCGCCCAGAGGTGGCTCTAGGCCTCTCCCCGATCCACCGCATCTGCGAGTGCGACGCTGAAGCCGCCAAGCGCAGGGAGCGCAATGAGTCGCGCAAGCTCACTCCCCGCCCTAAATCGGCCCACGAGGCGCTCGGTAAGGCCCCTCCCAAGCCATGCGCCCGCTTCACGCAAGGCCTTTGTCTGCGCAACAAGCGCGGGGTACGTTGCAACCTCTCGCACGAGATCCCCGGAGCATGGATCGACAACAAGTGCACGATCCGCTGCCGCCTTCATCCACACAAAAAGATCTCGGGGGTTTGCCTCAACGGCCCGACGTGCCTATTCCTCCACCCAGAGTGCGCGGCGGCCCTACTCGCCAAATTGCACGCAATAGCCCGCGACGCGCCAGCCAAATGGGAAACTGGACTAAAAGGCCCGAAACACCTCGAATTCCCTCTTGCGGACGAATACACGCTTAACGAAAAGACACAACTAGACCAAATCACCGTGTCGGATATAACGCGAGAGCTCAAAGGGGACGGCCCCCGCAACAAACCTCAGCCAGCGAGGGAGGCGTGGGCCCGCAAGCTAGACCTGACGCATGACGAATGGAAGCATGTGGCGAAACTCTATACCCACCCCCTATTAAAACACACAGACAAACACCTGCATTTCAAGCACGTTACCCATAGGAGGCTGGGTACGAGAAACCGGTTCGCAGCGGCGACCACCACAAGATGTAGACTCTGCGGGAAACACAGAGAGAACTCGACGCACCTAGCTAGATGCCCGTCCACGCTTCCGATATTTCAAACCATAGAAGCCGTAGCGGGGTACACCCCGGCGAAAGGCAGATCGACGACTCAAAAAATCAAAGACAGACTATTCGCCTACCCGAATTCCCCGACGCCGGATAGCCTTAAAGCCCTCTACATAATAGCATGGAGATATATCATAAGCGACTTCTACAAAGTGGAATTCGAAAATCACACCTTCCACCACGTACCGGTTATCGAAAGAGTCCTAAGCAGGTTCACGGCCCTCGTCAGAGGTCGGGAACCTCCGGACAACTTCTTAACCGCACGCACGCGCAAGGCCTCCCTGGGAAGGAAGCCGAAAATCAAATCTCCACACGACCTCAGCGCCCCTGTCTTCTTAACGAACAACAAAGGCGCCCTAGTCATGAGCACGAATCTGTCTCTGGTAGCGGAAGCCCTCAACATAGCAGAGCGCCTAGCCTAACCGAGTGACCCCGCGCCGCGAGCCGCCCATCGTCCTAGAGTAGGCCCTAGACACACTGACCTCAGCTGCCTGACACCCAGCACAAGGAGCTAACACACAATAGCCGGTAGCCCGATGGCATAGGAGGAAGGCGCGAAACAGGCCATCGCGAATCGGCACACACCGTCTGTCACTGGAGACCCACGACACCCAGCCCCTAGGTAGAGCACGAGGGGACGAGCCGCAAGGCAGGTGTAGGGGGAGTGAAAGGAAACGGGCGAGGCTGCGAAGTTACCGTGCAAAGTCGCGCGCGCGGCGAGATTATTAAGAAGTTTTTTTTTTGTTTTAGACCTGGGCGCCGGACCTCCATGGCACCATGAGCTTTGGGCCGTGTTTAGTGGGTTGTCAGGGCAAATCTGGGCACCCCAAGCGTGGAGATGACAGGGGAGGCCCTCGGGCGGGAGGGAGCGAACCTTGGGGAAGATCGGGCGAGGCTTTGGCCGTTGGTCAAAAGGCGGCAAAGGAGGCAGGCAGACATTTTCCGTTCTCTCTCTCCCCCCCCGAAGACAACAAGGTAGTCTTTAAGACTACGTGTTTGCGCAACTGTATGGGGGTCGTTGAGACCTGTTGTTGGAGACGAATGTACCACTGGCCACTGGGCTGTTTACGTAGAACATAAACTACCTACTACTAAAGGCCTTCGCACTGGATAGGACTGGCAGTTCAAGGCCACCAAGCACCGGGTGCGACCCGTTCGTCAATGCTCCCGAATGCCTAGCTGGCTAGTCACACGAGGTTGTTGATCGCCCAGTAAGAGATGGGTTACAACGAAGCTTACGCCTGCTCTTAGGGCAGCTGGAGGAAGGTGCGCAACAAATCCCACGCTCGGCCATTTGCCTCGTCAGCGGCCTCCGAGGCCATGCTGACTATGTCGAGCAACGAGTCGAGGTAGAGCTGCAAAGTGCCCCACCTATGACGAATGACGCGAAAGCTAAAA
>CM030940.1:3536832-3635832 GCA_018136815.1 Isochrysis galbana | reverse complement strand
TACGAGGGAGTGGGTCGGAGGACGCCACAGGCTTACGGGATCTGCTAGCCCGAGTGGCGTGCGCTCACAAATCGGCCCCCGGGGACGCACCTACGCAACGTCACCTCCCTCTGCGTGGCGTCAACCCAGAATGGAGTCTTCGGGGGAAGTGATGGTAGTTCCCGCGAAGCGCAGCACCCACGGCCACTGATGAAGCGGGAGAGCTGCTCGTCCAGGGCGAGAAAGTCGGAAAACCGACGGAATGCAACATGCTCTCCTAAGAAGGCATGGGGAGCGTAGGGTCTATTTGACCCCAGTGGATGTTGCAATCTGGGGAATGTCAATTTGACTATAGATCTGTCGCTTCGACTGGAAGCAGCGTTGCATGTTCGCACCTTCGTGGCACGGGACTCTGAGAATGTACTGTACGAAGGGTCGGCCGATGTGCGTCACGAGGCTGAAACCGGAGACGAGCACGGCCTGGACCTGAGGGAGACAGGAGGTTTGACATGGAGTGGGAGGCCTCGGGTTCGGCGCGTGCACCTGGAGCGCCGCAGCCACACGTTGTGGCATGTGAGCGTCAGGCGCCCATCAGCGCTTGCCCGATCCATAATCATTGCAGCCCGCTGCCATAGGTATCGCTCACCTGTCTCGGCTCGCGCACAGGCATCATCCTGCTTGAGATGCCAGAAATAGCTGAAAAGCTCGAGATTCCCGAGAGCGCTGAAATAGGAGCTTCGCTCACAATCTCCGACGGCGCGACTACAGACGCGGTGCCCGTCGGCGATAGCCGCCCACCAGCCACGCGGCCCGCGGCAGGATGCCCATCGCCAAGCGTGAGGGAGAGGTGCGTGGAGGTAGGGGGATGAGCAATGGACGAAGTATGGACTGAATAGTGATGAAAGCTCGTTGGATGGAACGACGCGCGAGTGCCATCGGACGGGATGCGCACAGGATCAGGAGGAATGAGTGGCGTCGGAGGCGCTCCCGTTGGCGGGGCAGGAAGGATGGTGAGGCCGCCGGCGATTGCCGAGAAAGACGATGGTGCTGTTGCACGACCCATAGGAGTGAGAGGGAGCACACTGGCGCTGAGATGGCGAAGCGCCACTGACCGAGGGCCGAGGCAGGCGTTGCCAGATATGTGCACATCCTCTTGATGTGCACTGATGCCGGCCAAAGCGACCGCCTGCGCAACGCCGTCTGCCGTTGGGTCGAACGAGCTAGAGCCACCCTTTGTAGGAGTTTCATCGGCTTGCATAGCAGAATTTGGCGCATTCACAACTGGTGTCGACGGAAGGGCTGTGGCAGCTGTGCCCAACTCGCGCAACTTCACAGCTTGGGGCCAGCAGTCTTGCTCATGGGGTGCGTCCACATGGCTCGAATCCTTGGGCAGAGGAGTATGTTGTTGTCCGATCTGAGGAACATGAGAGGTGGCAGCTGGGGCTGCAGGTCGTCCGGCAGTATCCCGTCAGGGCTGTGCGCGTACGTTGAAGTCGAAGAGCACACCTGCTGCTCATCTGCCACTCCACTGCTCTGCTCGAATCCCTGTAGATCCCTCGAAGCAGTTGAGATGGAGCTGGATGAGAGGTTTGAGGCGTCGCGCAGTGGCGTGCGCGAACCAGCCTTGAGCCCTCCCACGTGTGCCGAATCCCTCATTCGCGCTTGAAGCCGGCTCGCCTCACCCAGAACGCCCTTGCATGGCGCGGTGCCGCCCCCACACGAAGCCTGGCAGCCCGGCGCGCCCATTGCGAGGGGGGGGGAGGCGGCGAGCGCGACGTGGTGAGGCGTCCGACAGGGCCTACCGGTCGCGACAACCGCCGAAATTTAAAGTTAAAAAGCAGGGTCTAAGTGTGCAAGTTGTCGTCGCATTCATCGTAGATGATGCCCATGCTGGGCGTGGGAGTGCGAGTCTCGGCCCGCGCCCACTAGGGGTCTGGACCAGAGTGTTGATTGCCCAGCCCCTGCCAGAGGGCAGGGGCTGGGGTTGATTGTACGGGCCCACCCCGGGGGGTGTCCGCGATGGAGAGAGGGGGGCGCGAGGCCCCCATTGACCCCCAGCCTTACAGTAGGGGTGCACCATTAAGAAAACAGAGATTTTTCTCCTGTACACTTTCCTTAACCCCTCTGCCACCAGCACGCTGAGTTTCTTCGCTCACTTCCTTCGGCGCTCCGCGCCGGGTCATAATGATTTCTTGTTTCTTATTTCTTATCGGTTACAACTAAGTTTATACTTAGTTCGCCCATGGGCCATGGGGGGGCACGAGCCCCCCCCTCTCTCCACTCCTCCCCTGCCATGGGGGAGGAACCACCCATGCTCCTGGCACGCCTGATGGCTTGCCAGGAGCCCACTGCCCTGCTGACCCACTCTCTCCCTGACAGGCTCGCCTGATTCGCGCGTCCTGGCCCCTCGTGGCCAGCCCATCGCTCCAACCCCCCCTCCCCCCCTGCTCGACAAGCAGACAGGTGCAGAGTGGGGGCCCCTGAGGCCCAGGAGCGCCAGCGAGGGAGAGGCAGGGGAGACCAGGGCCCAGCCCCAGCCTCCTCTGCCCCCTGAGCTGGCCTCCAGGAGCCTCCAGGGGTCGCCAGAGGCAGCTGCAGGCCTGTCGCAGGCGCGCCATCGCGCGTGCCTGCAGGAGAGGGGAGAGAGAGCGCGGAGAAGGGGGTGGGCGGAGCAAGGGCTCCGCTCACCGAAAAATATGTAAGTCCCGCACTTGTTTACAGGAGAAGTCGGGACTGAGGACGCCGCCAGCCCGGTAGGCATAGGAGGAAGGGGGGAACGGATCACCGGGGGGGGGCGCGGGCCACCGACCATATCTAAGCCCTTTTCCCCTATCCCCCTAGTAGTGCACGGGGGGAGTCGCCTGATGGCGGGGGGGAAAGGGCCGGGGGAGTGGAGGTGTAGAAAGTTTTGCTGCGTGAGTAGAAAGTAGAGGGTCCACGGCCGCACGGCCGCGTGTGCGGTGAGACTATTAAAATAAAATAAAATAAACCTTTTAATAGTCTCACCGCACACGCGGCCGTGGACCCTCTACTTTCTACTCACGTAGGAAAACTTTCTACACCCCCACTCCCCCGGCCCTTCTTTCTCCCCCCGCCATAAGGCGACTCCCCCCGTGCACTACTAGGGGGATAGGGGGGAAGGGCTTAGATATGGTCCGGTGGCCCGCGCCTCCCCCCGGTGATCATTCCCCCCCTTCCTCCTGTGTCTCCGAGTGGGCGGCGGTCTCAGCCCCGACTTCTCCTGTAAACAGGTGCGGGACTTACCTATTTTCCGGTGAGCGGAGCTCTCGCTCCGCCCACCCCCTTCTCCGCGCTCTCTCTCCCCTCTCCTGCAGGCACGCGCGATGGCGCGCCTGCGGCAGGCCTGCAGCTGCCCCTGGCGACCCCTGGAGGCTCCTGGAGGCCAGCTCAGGGGGCAGAGGAGGCTGGGGCTGGGCCCTGGCCTCCCCTGCCTCTCCCTC
The DNA here is from genome assembly GCA_018136815.1 of Isochrysis galbana. NCBI lineage: Eukaryota > Haptophyta > Isochrysidales > Isochrysidaceae > Isochrysis > Isochrysis galbana. The sequence goes on along the minus strand of CM030940.1, from coordinate 3,632,392 downwards.
GCTGGCGCTCCTGAGCCTCTGGGGCCCCCAATCTGCACCTGTCTGCCTGTCGACAGGGGGGGAGGGGGGGTTGGAGCGATGGGCTGGTCACGAGGGGCCAGGATGGGCGAATGGGGCGAGCCTGTGGGGAAGGGAGTGGGTCAGTAGGGCAGTGGCCTCCTGGCAAGCCATCAGGCGTGCCAGGAGGATGGGTGGTTCCTCCCCCATGGCAGGGGAGGAGTGGAGAGAGGGGGGGGCTCGTGCCCCCCCATGGGTCAACCAAGTATAAACTTAGTTGCGGTGAGACTATTAAGAAGTTAAAATTATTTCTTATCGGTTATCGGTGACATCAGCTTGTCCCATTGATTGGATTTCTTGCACGCATCGGCGGATTCTTGGGGTCCCCCCGACAAGCCCCCCTCTCTGCCACCCCTCCGGTATGTAAAGAATAAGTGTTGAGCCATGAGCCACGCGCGGCGCGCCGAAGCTCTGTTGGCGCTCCCCTGTTGCGCGTACATAGCGAGCTTTCTTGCTCTCATTCAGTTTCTTGTTCATGACGACCGGTGCCCTTTCGCTCTATGTAGGTTTCTTAGCACACGGACAGTCAATTTCCTTGTACACTGTCCTTAATGGGGTGGTTTCTTAATGGTGCACCCCTACTGTATAAAAGTAGGTTGAATGGGTAGGAATACAACACGGTGTGGCGCACGCCATTCGCAATGGCTCAGGAACAAAACGTAGACCACTCCCGGCCCGCCATCTATGCCTAATACTACTATTAATCTTTACTTCCACGCTCACACTTAGCCCTGGACCCAGCAGAGTTCGTCTGGCAGGGGCCTCGAACCCTCAAGCTCAAGAGCCTACGAGGTTAAGTACACAAGCTGGGATTCACGGCGTACGCCGGTGCATGAGATGCAAGGACCCTACCCTCGCTAGAGGCCTATTGGCCATCGATACGCTGCTTGTCACCTCTTCATTGTGTTGGCGGCAGCGAATGCGATGTCTCTCCACGCGTGGCCGCTCCCTCTTCCCTGGCGGGCAACTTAGCAAGCGCAGTGAAATCCTTGCGCTCAACCTTATTCATGTTCTGCAATCTGTTAGTGACGCCCAGCGTCTCCGTCTCAGCCGTAGTGAGTGCGGTAGCGAGCTGTTCCAGAACGGGGACTTTAGGTAATTTCCCAATCGAGTCATATACGCCTGCCGTGGCTCGTACTTTCTCCATATCCGACTCCAGCGTGACCACATCGGCACCGCTGAAGCCGTGAGATTCCAAGATCTTTGTTAGGCGGTTGCACTCAGCCTCTGCATGGGCCACCTGTTTCTGCAAGTCCTCGACTTCCGCCCCGCGCGTATCGACCATCGCTTTGTATCGCGCGAGCTCGGTTGCGAGCCATGTCGCGCCGCTCTCTGCCTCGCCGCGCGACGCCTGCTCTTGCACGACCGCCTCCTTGGCGACAGATAGCTGGTGAGTGCGTTTAGACAGCTCCGCCTCAAGCTCATCGATCTTCGTCAGCGCTTCCGTTAGCTGGAGGGACGTCTGGGTAGCGAAGGCGTCACGGTCATCGAAGCGTGTGCGCATTTTGCGCAAATCCTCCATGACCTGGCGCAAGGTGAGCTGCTGCTCGACGAGCTGTGCGGTCTTTGTGTCGCGATCTTCCGATACCTTCGCCGCATTGGCGAGGGCGGTGTTTGCCCGCGTCAATGCAACGCCGATCTTCTCCTCGAGCGCGCCATTCTTGCCCACCAGGATGCGATTCTGTTCGCGCAGCGACGTATTGTCGTCAGTGAGCCCCTCACATCGCTTACGCTCGGCCGAGAGTTCTTCTGAGACCTTGAGCATGTCCGTCTCCTTGTCAAGAAGATCGCGCCGCAACTCGCCAACCTGCTCTTCCGCCGCTGTGGCTCTTCGTTTAATCTCGGCGAGCTCCGCCTTCAGCTTCAACAACTCCGCTTTGCGGACCCCAGCTAGGCTTGCGTTGGTTGCGGGAGCCTCAATGTCGTCGGTGTCGTGGAGTGCGTCGTTCTCGAGCCGTTGCACACGCGCCTCTGCTTCTATCCGTGCTTTGACCGCATCGTCGCGCGCCGCCCGGAGCGACTCGACGGCCTCCTGGGCCTCGACGGCTGTCGCCCGCGCCTCGGCTAGCTCAGCGGAGAGGCGATCTTTCTCCTCGCTCGCCGCAGCGCTCCTCTTCATGGCCTCACTGCGAATCCGCTCCAGCGCCTCTTGCGCCTCTGCGGCTCGCCTCTCGGCGTCGCCGCGCGCCAGGTCCGAGAGCCCTAGCTTCTCCTCGTAGCCACTCGCCGCGGTTGCGAGTTGCTCGGCATGGATGTGGTGCAAACGCTCCGCCATGTGCTCTTTCATCCGGCGGATGTAGTTTTCGAGCGGCTGGTCCTCATCGTTCTGCCCTGAGTTGGCCACAAATTCTTTGAGAGAGGCAAGCACGTCCTTGGTCACCTGCTGCTTGAAGAGGTAGCGCGCAAGTATTGACTCGAGCGCCACGTTTGGCACGACCTCCTTGATTACCTCGCCAGTCTGCGGGCAGAGCGGCTCCGTGCCGTTCGCCTTGGCCTCCGCTTGGATCTCCTCGACGGTCGAGGCGGAGTAGGAGCATCCAGACGGCAACACAACCACCGGCCGCACCATCAGTTCGGTGGTGCGCGCGTCGGTCACGTCGATGGCGAGCGACTCGTCGATGTACAGCGAGAACGCCATCGTATTCTTCATTAGCTGCAGCTGGGTGCGCATGTCCGCCTCTCGCTTGGCGATTTGCTCTTGCACTTGACCGACGAAGCTCTTGGTCTGGTTGGTGAAGGCCTGCAGCTTGCTCACCGACGCCTCCAGCTCCTTGACCTCCGCGCCTTTACGTTCGATTTCGTCGTCGTACCCGGCCTGCGCCGAGTGCAGGGCCATTGTTGAGCGCTCGAGCTCGGCGCGCTTCTCCTCGAGCTGCAAGCGCAGCACCCGGAGCTGCTCCTCCATTGCCGACTCGGCGGATCGGAGCTCGTCTGCAGCAGCGTCGACTTTGCGCTGGAGCTCGGCTGCAACCTCGCCCGCCTTGCCCAGCTCAACCATGAGGTTGGAAACCTCCTGCTGCTTCGCCTCCATCGACTCGTTCGCTCGCGCGGCCGCCGCCTCCTTCTCGGCGATGATACCCTCCAACCGCGACACCTCGCCAGCTAGCGTTGCATTGTCGGCGTGCACGAGGTGGATCTTGGCCTCTGACGCCTCGAGCGCTTTGAAGCGCTTCCCCAACCCGGCCATCTTGGCCTTGAACCGCTCGTCCAGCGAGCGCACGTCGCGCTCGTGCTGCTTTGCCAGCCGCGCCACCTCCTTTTTCATGGTGTCGTATTGCTTCTTGAGCTGCTGCTCGAAGAACCGGCTGAGCAGCTTCGCGCGTTCCTGGAGAATTTGTTCCAGCTTGTACTGCTGCGCCGCCGGCAAGCGGGCCTGGGCTTCCGCCACGATCTGAGACGCTGGGTCGTGTGCCATGTAGGCCGCCAGGTCTGGGCCGACCCCCGCGATCGCCGCCTCTGGCTTCATGTGCAGCTCAGGGCTGTCCTCGCCGAGGAAGTTGTTGACGAGCTGCTCGCTGTCCATGCCGAGCCCAACGCGGGCGGGAGCGACATAGGTGGAGCGCGTAGCGGGAGCACTGGCTTCACTCGTGAGCTCTTCCTCCCTGATCGTCGACGGAGAGACGTGTGCCGTGCGGTGGAAAGAGGGAGAGGGAGAGGGAGAGGGAGCGAGGGAGGGAGAGGGAGAGGAGACTTGGTGGGCCACCGCCACCGTCCGCCTTCCAGCGCTCTCACGGATCGAGGTGCGCCTGCGCGCTTCGACGGGGGGGTAGGGCTGGAGCGCACGGGGCGAATCGGTGCGTGACGAGCCCGCCGACTCGGCCGGCGGCGGCTCCGATGGTGGCGGGGGCAGGTTAGCCGCAGGCAGCGTCGAGAGCATTCACGCTGCTGCTCCCTCCCCCTGACCCCACCCCTTACCACCCACCGTTCCTCTCGTCTAGAGTACGTAATAAGAAGTCTGAGTACCTTGAAGAAACAAGGCGCGGGAGTGCAGCCCGTGTGCTCGAGGCGCCGAGTCTTTCCCTCTCTCTCCTCGTGATGCTGCTCTTTCATCTTCCCTCTCCTCTCTCTCTCTCTCTCTCTCTCTCTCTCTCTCTCTCTCTCTCTCTCTCTCTCTCTCTCTCTCTCTCCTTTCTACCTCTACTCTGTGCGTCCCGTCGTTACACAGCGTTTTGTCCGAGAGGCGAGTCTCTAATTTTAAAAGTGGTGCACGGCGGCGGGCGGCGGGAGAGAGCGGGGAGAGAGCGGAGCTAGCTGTCGTTGTGCGGTCGGCCCACGTAGAGTACACTACTTTGGGCCTCGCGTTGGGGGGAGGGGAGGGGCAGGCCTCTTGTGTGGGCTGTCGGTGGTTTCGGGCGGCGTCCGCCCCATTGTGGGGGCCCGGCCTTCGCCTTCGTTCGGCCTTCCCCAATGGATTTTTCGTTTGGGGGCCCTTCGTCCCCCGCGTCTTGCTGCTATCCTTGGTCGCTCTGTCTGGTGTCGTCTTTGTGTCTGACTATGTGCTCTAGCTCTAGTTTTAGTCGTTCTAGTAGTACTGTGAGTTTGCGGCTTAGTACAAGTACAAGTAGTACAAGTTCGTTGTCATCTGTTGTTTGTTGTTTCAAAGATCGGGCGAAGTTCATTGATGTCTATGCGAGGCGAGGGCAAAGAAAGCGAACATAGGACGTGTAGCAAGATTCAAGATTCAAGATTCTGCGACGGTGACTAGCCTACAAGGAGGGGCATAGGAACGTAGAACGTAGACGACTTCTAAAACAAAAGGATCGATCGCGGATGCGACAGAGGAGTGATGGTGATGGTGATGGAGAGAGGAGACAGGGACGGGGGGCGGGGGGGGGGGGGGGGGGCTCGTGCCCCCCCCGGGGAGAATCAAGAATCAAGTACCAAGTATAAGTATAAAGTATTATAAACTTAAACTTAGTGATGATTGATGATTGCAATGACAAATAGAACGTTGGCAATGACAAGGTGCAAGGTGGTAGGTGGTAGGCTGTTTATGGTCTCCGGCGGGGGTTTATGATTATGATCTCCGGCTGAGGCTTGTCAAAGTTATAGGTACCCTTATAGCCGATTTAGATTTGGATATAACAATAACATAAACATAAACATATAAACATAAACATGTAAAAGTAAATGAATATGTGTGTGGGGGGCAATTTGGGCACCCAAATATGTATGTCACAGATTGCAGGGCCAAAAGCCAAAAGTCTGCCCAAATATGCAGAAAAATCTTTAAATCTTCTGGCTTGGGCCTAATCCTCTACACGTACAATTCGCCACGGCGCCAGCGCCAGCACCGGGTATCCGGGTATTTTGTATTTCCCCTCCAGTTGTAGTTGTATCCGACTACGGGCGCCTTCCCCCCCCCGGTACACGCAGCTCCCTTGTGCCGACCGCCGCCGCCCGCCCTCCCGCTCCACTCCCCCGCCGCGCCGCCTCTCCCCCTTCTCTCTCCGCCTCTCCCTCTTTCGCTTCCTCCCTCCCCCTCCCACCTTCTCCCTCCCTTCCCCTCTCCCACGACCGCCACCGCCACCGCTACTGCTCCCTCCCTCCCCCCCCCCCCCCCTCACCACCCCATAAAACCCAGCGCCCCCCCTCACTCCTGCTCCCTCCCGACTCAGCGCTTGCTCCTCCTCTTCCCTTCCTTCCACTTCATTCGTTCCTCCTCTCTGTCGGCGGTGGCGCCATGACATCAGGCAGTGGGGCGTCGTCCTCCGAGCCCGACCTCCTTGCCTCATTGCCTGCGGTGCGCGCCGGCGTGGGAGCGTGCGGCAGGGCAAGAGTAAGGACGGATGGCGGATAGGAATCGCACATGCACATGTATCAGCCAGCCGCAGCCACTTATGCAGCTGTTGCCGTTGGGACAACCCAGCCCCACCGCTGCATACTCGCTCAGAGCCTGAGAAAGCGAGGGCTCGTATGCACACAGGAAGCCTAAGTTGGGCATGCATGGCGCATAGCGCCACCGCAGTCACATTGAACGCCCCGGTGGAAGCCGTGAACACTGATGAGGCACCTGCTCTGCTCGTGTGCGACGTAGGAGTACTTTATGCCGCTTGACTCGTTTGACGCGGTGCAGCACATGCTTGAGTGCCTACCCCAGGACGTCGACGAGGCGTTCATCGAGAAGCAAGAGATGCAGACGCAGCTAGTGCTCGAGGCAGTCAATGTGAAACTCTCGGCGCGCGTCATGCGCAGCTACAGCGCCTTTGTGCATGGCATGTCACAGGTCCAGCAGCTCAAGTCTGACCTGACCCTGACCGCCATTCAATGCCGCTCAGCGCGCAAGCACCTCTCGCGCATCCGGACCGAAACAGTCGAGCCTGGTCTAACGATCCTTGCCAAGGTCAGGCGTAAGCGTGCTCTTGGTGAACTTCTCAAGCTTTCACATGGTGTGCGTAGCTTACATCATGATTCCTTAGAAGTCCATGCTAGGCTGCGGTCTGTCACCAACGTGGCCGAGTCGCCGCCGCCGCCGCCAGGCACTGACGTCGATAGTGCACATGCACCTCCCGCTGCTGCTTCCGTGTCGCTGCCTTTCGACATGCTGCGTTGCGCTGAACTGCAACGGTCGTGTGAGCGGCGTGCAGCGCAGCTCTCAAGGCTCAAGCCAGTGAAGCGGATGGAGGCCAGAATTTCGAGTGCGGCCGAGGCTCTCCAGGTGAAGGGATGCTGTCAACCAATGCGTGCCGAGGGTGATGTGTCGTTGGCTGGGATCAGGGGAGAGCGATTCATGGCAATCACATTCGAGCACACATGGGCAGAAGGTTGGAATATCTGCACCTATGGGCGCCCGCATAAGCGCCCCAACAACAGGTCCATGCGAGCTTGCCTTGGCGAACGCCGCCGTCTTACGGGTAGGGGGATCTTTTTCTCGTCCTTGCCACCCCGAATTTTGAGAGCATCTTATTCGCGTCTTCTCACCCTTGCCATCCTAACTTTGAGAGCCTCTTATTCGCCTCGAAATGGAGCGGCGTCGTTGAGCTCACAATATGCTGCCCACTTTTCGCTCGACCCGATGGTGTTTCAGGACGCAATGCATTTGGAGCTCCGGCGTGTATCTTCCGACTTCGACGAAGGGGCATACGCCTCAGCTATAAATTGTGCACTGATTCTTGACCGCGTTGATGAGCTCGTGAATCGTAAGCCTCTAGCTTCAGGCCGGTCTACCGATCTCTCCCCGCACACGGCCGGTCTTATCTGCGAGGTCGGGACAACTCAGCTCCTTGATAGGCTGCCCTCTCTTCATGCTTACCTTTCCCTGGTATGACATTCCACACACTGCACATGATAGGTGTTCATATGAACTTCGCCGAAGCCATCAAGGTGTCTACCAAGGAGGTGCTACACACCCACGTGCTCTTGTCATTGAGAACCGTGACCGATGCACAGGCGCGCTGCTTCCGCCACGTCGGCAACGAACTCGCCCGACGGAACGATACCATCCCACATCATTCGCACGTTATATCGCAGTCATCTTGCTGCTTGAGGCCCAAGCCTCACGGTCCGTTAAGGAACCCGCGTGCCCCTCTTCCCAACCCTTCCTGGATGCCATGCATCGCAAGTGTCGCTTGCTCCGTGTCACTTTCCTTCGTCGATACGCAACAGGAGGCGTCGCTTGATCGAGGCAAGTACAAAGATGTTTGTGCGATGCTCCGGGAGGAGTACTTCGACTCGTGCCTCGCCCAAAATTTCAAGGTGTGGGTACACACGTAGACCATGAGCACATTAAGCGCACGGTAGCTACCCCCCTTGCTTCCGATCCCAAAGTGTGTGAGAGAGGAGAGTAATATGGAATAGGCGGTAAGTGCGTCCATCTGACGACCACGGGTCCTCGTCGCAGGCGCTCTTGCAAATCCTCCATGCTCACGACCGAATGCTCCGCTTCTTGTGCCAAGCCACGGCCGACGCCGACAAGGCTGCCGCAGCTGCAAAAGCCGCGCTCGACGCCATCAAAGCCAAGGCTGCCGAGGCCGACGCATGTGCTAAGGCCAACGACCGGTCGGCTGGTGCTGCTGCGCCCAAGTCCGCAAATGATGCCTTGCGAGCATGCTCCTCTTTCTCAGATGACCAGTCGCCGCCTGCGCCGCCCATGTCGGCCTCTACTGACCGGTCCGATGAAGCGGAAGCGACATCGGCATTGAAGTCCGCCGAATGGAAGACCTCTCGCCTTCGCCTGCTGCGATCCATGCTTTGCGAATCGCGTCCTACCATATGGGATCTAATGCAGCGTCGCGTCGCCGTCTTTCTGGGATCGGCTCCCCTCGGTTGTGGCATTGACGAGGCGCTAGATGTGCAGCACGCGACGCGTGCCTTCATGGAACTAGGCGAGGCATTCTCGGGGTCAGAATCCGAAGGACTTCGTGCTGCTCTCTCCGCCAAAGGTCGCCGCTTCTACGCCCAATTCCATCGAGAAAGGCTGGATGAATTGAGGATGCGCCTCGAATCGGAGACATGGGAAGCATTGCCCCTCGGCGAGGACTGGCGCATGTCGGAGATCCGAGAACTCTCGTCGGGACAAACACAGAGGGGGGCGCCGCCGCTCCGTTGTCTTTCACTATTCAACCTGTCTACACCTTTGGATCGCCATCCCTCCTCGGAGGGGATGAACGGGGCGAATGGTGTCATCAAAGGGAACGCAGCGCAATGCGGGAGCGGCGGCCTCGGCGACGAGGAGGGGACACTGTTTGACGGCGCATATGCTATAGCTGCCGCTTTTTTCGACGCCATGGATGAAGGCCGTGTGCCGACGCCGCAACGAGGGCCTTCAGAAGAGGGGGCCTCTATTGGTGCTAGCCCTCCGCCCCCTCCTCCTCCGCCAACCACAAATGGCCGCGGGACGACGCTCTGCTCCACCGCCCTGAATGCGGCTCGTTTTATCGGGCGATATTTGCGTGTGGCACGAGACATCGGCGGGCATGGTGATGGCGGCGGGACAATGTCGAATCCTCTCGCGGCAGAAGCGGTACGAGGGGCGACCGGGATCGCTCAGCTATATATTTGGGCCGTCTTTAGCACTTTTTGGACCGGGCCGCCTCCAGGATATCCAGGCTTTGAGGAGCATGATACAAGTGCGAAGGCGTTGGACCATCTTTGTCCCATAATTCGTCTCTATTCCTATGTCACCCGCCGCGGTTGCGGCGAGTTGCCATTCCCAAGCGTTGGCCAAGTTCTGCCACGAGCCGTCCTCGACCCTTGTGATTCCTTTCATGTCCATTGCTTTCGCAACAGCCCCGCCCCACCACGGCTCCTCACGTTTCTCCGTGGCGTAGGTATGCCAACTGCGCTGCGGAACCTTCTACTCTCGCTCGCATCCGCCACACACACGCATGGGGTTGATATCTTGGAGCCGTCGTCCGATGAGAGCGCAGATCGGCAGGCCGACCTCGTCGCCGCTGCAGAGGCCATCAAGATCGATGTCTTACAAGCACCCTTGAGACCCAAGCCGATGTTCGCGCTCCCCCAGGTGACGACTACACATTGGCTCACTCCACCCACACTAAGCTCTCCAGTTGTAAATCCTGTGTAAGGAGCGCCTACGTTCAATCCGGCACTTCCGTCACTTGGTCCTGAGCTCCATACTGAAGGGACTCCATTCCTGCCCCCCCACCACCACCACCACCACCTCTGCAGACGATTGTGGCTATGGAGTCTTTGCGCCTCCTCGCTGGCGTCTTGAAAGAACACTTGCTTCCTGCGGCAGAGCGACTTGGAGCTCGGGGGAAAGCTTGTGCTGCTAGGCTGAATGAGATCGTGCAGCAGGTACCCCTTGCCCATGTCTGGCTTCATGCGCTCATGAAGGTCCAAAATCCCTCCTATCTCCAAAGCAAACCTCGCACGGGATGAGACTTGGTTTACAGTGCGTGCACAGCCATTCCGACGTTCTGAGTTCTTGCCCTTTCTTACCATTGGCCTAACAGACAGAACCGCTAGGAGCACAGATATATCGCGGCGTGGCACGTGGAATGCTCGATCTCGCTCCGATCGTGAAGGCCATCAGTGGCCGTGTATGGGCGCAGAAGGATATAGGAACTCAACATTCGGGATACGTCGAGCAGTTGGTGTGCATCCTCTCCCTTCACCCTGTCGTACCCCCGCGATTCCAATGCCTGCGCCGTATCATGAAGATCGAAAAGCCGGGTCTCTCCTCCAAGCTTGTCGTATCGGCTCAGCCACAGCTTCCCCGCTTCCATTCAAATCACACTATTGCCGATTCTTGTAGGTTTCGCACATGCAGCAGCTAGCGAGCTCCCTCTCGGAGCTATACGTTCCGCCTCACGCATACCGCTTGCTGATGGATGAGGCCGTAAGTGCCGTGTGCGAGCATATGGTCGAGGGCTACTCGCAAATTAAGAAGGTGCGCGCATGGGGCTGCCCACTGCTGCTCGAGGCGGATGTCCTCCTTGTTTCTAGCTGAGCGCGCTGATAGCGCAATGGTTTTCACTCCATGTTGTTGCCCAGTTGGTTTCAACTCATCGGCGATGTTCGAGTCATAGAATCTGCGAGTTGCTATAGTTGCAAATAGTAATGGGCGACGGATCTAAAAACTCCTGCCATGTGCACCCAAAGGTTACCGATGAAGGACGTGCGCAGATGTCTTTGGACACGAAGACTCTCCATGCGGCGCTACGAAAGCTTCTCCCTGACATGGCACCCAGTGTCGGATATGTCGAGGACTATATTCGCGCTTTCTATCTGCCACCGGAGGTGAGAGCCGCATCATATTGGCACATGTTGTCATGAGCACCGGTACTACAGGCATCATTCCCGCGGGCTGTGGAACATGCGAAACCCATGCTACCTTCTTCTCAATGGAAATCAGGACTTGATAGCGTGGGCCAGATCCCATCCGCAATACCTGATGCGGCACAGGATGGCGATGATGACGTTGAATGGTGTCTATGCGGGCCTGAAGAAGAAGGAGCAGCAAGAAGTCCTCGAGGCCCTCACCCAACTTGTCGAGTGAATGGGCAACTCGCCACAACCACCTCTTGTGATAGGTCGATAATCTCTTCTATTTAGGCAACGGGTTTCGGAACCCTTCACGCTACTTGAGCCCACTCGCGAAGAAGTTGCTGGGGGCATTCGCGTACGATTGGCGGCGCCCGGGGCTTGGCTTTACATGGTCCAAATTGCTATGTTGGAGGTTAATCATGTTAGTGCGGCGTGTTCGGGTGATATTGTTCGGAGTTGTGTTTGGAAAACAAAAGCTGCCCCCCCCCCCACCCCCATCATCGTCATCATCCAGGGGTTGTGCACTATCGATGCCGATGCAATTCCAGTCGATATTAAAGCGAAATATAGCGCAGGTCAACATGAGGCTCATCGTCAAAAAGGGGCCTAGCGCAAACCTCACGGCGTGGTCCTCGGCTCCCTTTGGGTGTTGCCTTCATCGTGCGCTTGCTGTGCGTCCTTAGCCCCCTGTGCGCGGTGTGCGTCCTTGGGATGGAAGTCGCGTTCCGTCAAAAGAGGGCCAGGTGATTATTATTTTTTTCACCCAGAGGTGCATGTTTTCTTTTTCAACCAGTCTCCATGGTATTATTATCACAAAGAAAAAAAAACATCTGAAGATTCTGGGCTACACACCTACTATCGCCTGGGTATCCCCTCTCTATTTACGCCGCCCTTAAAATCCCTCCCTCCACCTCTTTCCCTGCCCCCCTTCATTCCTTGGTCTTCGGTTTCAGGGGTTCGGCCCTGGTGCCCTACCTAAGGCCTGGTTCGGAGTGCGGGGGCCAGGCAGGCCTATTGTCGTCTCTCGTGTCCTGCGTGCCCTCCGGGGTTCGCGTTGGTCATCAGGCTTCCGTCAGGTTCTTGCCGTCCCTAATGATTCCCAGGTCCTCTGTGCCCCTGGCTCATTCGCCTTCGTTGCGTTGCTCCTTGTTCCCCTCGACAGCGTGCGCTATCCCTAGCCTGGTGGCTAGCTCCACTAGCTCCTCGCTGGGTTTGAGCCCACCCTTGTCGTTCAACGTAAAAACGGGTCTCAAGTCGCTCATGTCTATTCTTTTTTTGGGTTGCCTACCCATGCCCGCTTGGGCGGTTCTTGTCGAGTCGGTTCCGTTTGCGAAGACTAGTGCTTTGCTCAGTATGGCGTATCTCTCTATCGTTCTTATCAATATCGATTCTTCCGAGAATTCTATGCCATCGTAATGGATTCTATAGAAGTCTGTGATGATATATCTCCACGCTAATAGATATAGTGTATATAACGCCTTCGGGGCGTCCCCTTTCGGGTATATGAATAGATTGTCGACAATGTGGTCTTCTCTACTTTTTCCCGTCTCAGGTGAGAACCTGGCGACTTTGTTTAGCGCGCATAATATGCTGATTATCCCTCGGCATTCGCCTAGGTGCGTCGAAGATTCGTCCACTTCTCCACAAATGCGGCACGTGCTGGTTCTATCCGGAAATCGGTTGTACGTGCCCACTCGCCTATGCGTGATGTGTTTGAAATGCAGGTGCATATCGCGCGCCGTCACCATTGGGGATGTGTACAGCCTCGCTAGGTGCGCCCAAGTGTCTTCGGGTACCTGTAGTCTTTCTTCCCATTTGGTGGGCCCTGCGTGTCTTTTTCGTTTTCGGGTATTTTGTTGGAGGGCTTCGGTCAAGTGTTCCACACCGGTCTCGTCTAGGGGTGTTTTGCCGTCCAGCGTGTATTCGTCCGCCAGCGGGTATTCGAGTCTCTTGTTGGATTTATAGCCCTCCCCCCATTTTGCCGGCGGGGAGGTGTCTAGGTTCTCGGGTGCGTTGGGTAATCTTGCTCCAATTATTGGGGTGCCCAGGTACGAGAGCTCCGCTTCATACCACGCGCCTTTGATTTTCGCGTAGTAGTCTCCATCCTGCGTTATGTGTATTTCAGGGGGTGGTTCTTCCGGGCGGTGTTGTCCGTCGGCCTCCCGCCTAGCCGGCGTGTTTCCTCTCTCGGTCGTGCTTGCTAGCTTCGTCATCATTGTCATGGAGTGGCTTACTATCGTGTCCCATGTCCCTAGGAATTTGTCTCTTGGGATGTATTCTCCCTGGAAGTGTATGTATGTGTCGTTGTTTTTGAGGTATTGTGCGCATTCCTCTTTGCTGTATGGCGTCGTCGCGCCGTAGTCTCTAAATACGTTGTGTATGGTGTTGCATTGCAGCCTATTCCATAGCTTCGCCCACGTGGGGTTCAGCTTGGGACCCGGATGCGTTGGGCTGCCCCACATGGGTTGTGAGAGGAATTATTATCACAAAGATGAGTACAAAGCTAATCAAGGACATAGCAACCCCCCCCCCCCTTCCCCAAAACACACGGTAACCCCAAAGCTACTGAGTTTTCATCCTTTTCGTCTTTTTCTCACACACCTCCTCTTCGATCCTATTGTCGATGTCGTTCTTCTGGCAGGCGACGATGTCGCTTGGCTGATCTTGGGTGGCGAGGTCCGTGACGCGTGCGAGGACGGCCTTCTTGTTCTCCATGTAGAGTTTGCCAGCTACTTGGTGCACTTGCACCATGGGATTCGTCTCAGCGTTCGCGACCGCCGTGATGTATTCCATGCAGAGGTACGCGACGGCGGCCTCGTCGCCTCCAATGTACTTGGTCTTGGGGATCCTGTCGTACTCGTCGGAGTAGTCGCCGACGAGCATGAGCTTTGCCTTGCACCAACGGCCCATGTATGGCTTGATCAGTGCCCACATCGACGGGTAGAGTTCCTTGGCCAGGTCCACGCGGAAGTCTCCACATCCACGGCCCATGCCAGAGGCTGTGACGAGCAGCATCGCCAGGATGGCGCCGCTCATGCTCTCCTCCATGTCTCCGCAGAACTTGAGGGCTGGGCCGCGGATCTCCTCGTAGGTGCGGTGACCGAGTCGCTTGGCGAGGAAGACAAAGTACTGGCCCATGTCGAAGGAGCGAGGCTTGTGGAGGAGGGAGCGTGCGAGCACGGCGCGGCCGATGTACTTGGTCAGCTCGTGCTTGGCCAAAAAGCAGAAGCGGCACTCACGCTTCGTCACAGGGACGTGGCGGGTCGGGCGCGCATCCTCCTCCGCTTCTTCCTCCGCTTCTTCTGGCGGAACTTCGGCTTCCTCGGCGACACTATTCGTTATTATCATTATTATCACAACTATTATCACAACGGCGTGGAACCTTCGTCTGGATGTGAACGCAGTCCGTATGTGGGTGATATGTTTGTAGTGAAGGTGCGTGTCTCGTTCCGTGACCACCGGCGACGTGTATAATTTAGCAAGGTACATGCCGAATGAAATGACAACGACCTTATTTTCACATCTAGATTTGTGGTGCCGCGCGGAGCAAATGGCCATGGAACGGGTTGATGCTACGTTTCGCCACGCGCGGATGCCGTAGCATACCGACTAACAAGACGCACATGCCGAAAGAGCACGAGGAGCCTGCCACGCCCAAGGCTCCTGCCACGCCCAAGGCTGCTACGAGCGCCCTCGTGGGTGAGAGAGTCTCCACGCTTCTCAATATACACAAATATTGGCTCGGCTCAAGTGTGTAGGCTGTCGGATATTATGGTGGTCGTAGTGAGTATTCATAGCTCGAGGGAATCACAGAAAGAGAAGCTGGTCACCGGTCAAGTGGCGAAAGTTCTTGAGTTCTCCTTTCTTCCCATTGGTGCATAGGCAGCAAACCACCGCCGCACTACGGCCACGTTGATTCTTGCTCCCAACCCCGTCCTCCGCTGTCATGGGACACTAAAGCGATCGCCAGTTGCTCTTCCCATAAAGCATTTGTCCGGTGGCGCCAGCTGTCCGCATACCGCAAAGGGTGATGCTCCTCGCGCTAGACTGCCGCCCTCCCGTAGAAAGCCATTCCTATGAAGGTAGGCAAAGCATGACATGCCGATGTGGGCCGCCTGTTTCCTCAGGCCTTCAAAGTCGCGATCCACTCCTCCGCATCCTTGCTGGAGTCGGGGCAAAGAATCCAAGTGTCCGAGTTTGCCGCGTCGGGCTTCACACGGAACGCGTGCTCATAGTTGTCGAGCGGCTCATCGAGCATTGACGCATCGACTTGGTAGCCAAGTCGAAGGCGGCCGAGCTCCATGGCCATCGTCTCGTCCGAAAATTGGCGCAGGCTGCCATCGGAGAACAATGCGACGAAGACCCAGCAAAACGCCGTCTCATCATCGTCCTCCTCTTCCTCCGCTGAGACGTCAATCGACCCGCGTTCGCCCGGCGGGAGTTCTGGTGGCGTAGTCGAACGGTTAGTTTCGCCGCTCGTGGTCGATCCCGACCCTGAAGCAGTCGAATAGCGTTCGGGAGACTTGTTGTCCGCCTTCGAGGAGCGGAAGAGCGAGAACGAACGGGCGTAGGAGGGCGAACGCTTCTGGATCGTGTCGGAGCGCGCGAGTTCCTCGTCGGTAATGTCGTCCGGCTTGTAGGAATCCACCTTGACTTCCATCCATTGAGAGCGCACCACTACTGGCTTGCCATCATCCGTGGAGGAGCTGCGATTGATGGGCTCCACCCGAGGCTTTCCGATCCAGTCTTGGAGAAGCGCGATCCACTCATCAGCCGTCGACTTGTCGCCTGCGCCGAGCTCCCATTCGCGCTTGGTCGTTGCAAGCGTGAGACGGAACTCGGTACCCTTGGTCTTACCAAGCCCAGCGCGCACACTCTTCGCTTCATGCAGCGGAATGACGACACCACCTGACTGGCGTAGTTCCCTCATCGAATGGTGGTACGTCAATTGAGCTTTGCGGACGATCGTGCCCTCATCGGGGCCCAGCTCACTCGCAACCTCGAGCACGAACCATCGGCGTTGCCAGGCTTTGACGACCGGTGCTCCAGAGCGGCGCTCAGATTTTTTGAAGAGCCAGCCTGCCTTTAGCTGCACACGCGTCTTCTCGAAGGCTGGCTGCGACGAGGCGCCGGCTCCGACGGGGATGCAGTTGACGTTGAGTGTCGAAAGCAGCTGGCGCATTTCCGATTGTCCCGTGGCGCGCATGCGGAGAGGCGGCGCTCCATCTGCGATCTCCACGACAATGCCCCAGCGGTAGAAGTCGACGCCTTGTGCGCGCGAGGCGGACACCATACGCGTGGAGGCGAGCTCGACAGCCGGGGGCCCAGCCAACGCGCCCTTAGCTCCTGCCTTGACTTTGACGTCCTCGGCGTAAATCTGCAGAATCGACGGCTTGAGGACGAACCAGTGGCGCACCCATAACTCGACCCCGGATTCGTCCTCGCGAGGCAATTCACACCATCCCTGCGTAATGATGGCATCGATGACGGGCTTCGCGGCCCCGCCGGCGAGGGCGGCAGTCTGAGCCGACTCGAGCGATGCGGCCCATTGGAGCATGGACTCCTTGTTCTTTGTGGCTAAGAGCCACGAGGTGAAGGAGCACCGGATAGTGATGGTGTGCATATGAGCCTGAGTGTGCTCGTGGCACGATTCGACTGAGATGAAGCCTAATGCCTGGCCGAGCACCGCCCGCTGTGGGCCCTCGAAGTACATAAGAATTCCGTTCGAGAATAGGACAAACCAATAGTGCTTGAACTGGGTGGCGATGCCATTCGTGCCGGGCTCCTCTTTGAGCAGCCATCCATGAGCAACGTTGGCAACTTTCTCTTGCAGCATGATAACCTCCTGGAGACGAAGCTGCCACATGTCGAGCTCATGCGGCTCGTTGCAGCTGCGGATTGGATTGGTAATGAGGGAGTGAGGAGCCAGCCCAAGACACGGCGTTGGTGCTGCTTGCGCGCGGAGGGCGGCCAGGCAACCCACCGAATCTGAAAGTGTTTGTGGCCGGTGAAAATCTCGAGCACGCGATCGGTCTCGCCTCCTTTGGCGCCGGACTCCACGAGACGAAGACTCTGAGCAAGGCGAGCATGTATCTCTCCGGCGTATACTGGCGGGGAGAGCTTCTCGAACTCGATGTTGCGATTCGAAAGCAGGCGGAAAGCGAAGGGTTCCCAGTCGCCGGTCGGCATGCGCATGCGGATCTCTGACTCGAGGACGACGGATACAGGGCGACGAACAACAGCGAGGCGGATGGAGTTCGGGCCCTCGACGACCATTGCCGTTACCTCCTCAATTGTCGAGCATGGGGAGCCCTCGACACCTAGTGGTCCGATTAGGGTACCGAACAAATGTGGTTAGGGACGCGCTCGAGTATATGGTACGTGGGGGTAGGGGCATATTCGAGTAGATAGAAAGCCCTCGCCTCCACCTCCCCCACCGTTGCCATCCCCGCCCTTGTCGCCTCCGTCGTCACCTTCTCCGCCCTCGCCGCCTCCGCCTCCCCCCGGCAGCCTTCTTACCGCACAACCACTGAATGCAATCGAGGACGCGCGTCGTGCAAGCCAGCACAGTGGCGCAAATTCGGCACGGGACACGGGCTTACCTTTGATGACGTCACCCTGCACAAGCGTGCCCTCGCGATCCGCAGGACCACCTGTAGAGATGGCACCAACAGTGACTTCGCCGTCCCACAGGTCGACCGCAATTCCGAGGGTGCCACCAGGAGTGTCACGGACGATGACCACATCGAACGACTCCTCCTGCTCGAGCACGAATGGGTACCATGGGGGAGGGCGGGGCTTGAAGAGTATGAATGTGGAGGATACAATGCGAGGGCGTGGGATGTAAGGATTTGGGAGGCTGGACCGGGAGCTGTCGGATATGTGCCATCCGCATCCGACTTCGTGCGTACTCGACCGAGCGCCCATGCCTCACCTGAGTGACGGAATACTCAGAACGTGCCTTTGCGAGCGATGGCTCCTCGGTCATGCTGGTGGGAGGAGTGTTGTTGGCGATGGCTGCATCCTCTGGGTCGGCAATCATCTCAGCCGCCGACAGCGTGGAAGCCGACCCGCGTCGCAAAGTCAGGAATTGGGATGACTGGCGACGGCCTTCCCAGTCGGGCCGCTTGCGGTCGAGGCTTTGCTTGGCGGCATTGCGGGCAGCATTTTCCGCCTCCGCCGCCTCGACCTCTTTGACTGCCGCCGCCATCTCTGCGGCGACGCGCGCCTCCGCCTCCGCCTTTGCCTTGGCAATCGCCTCAGCAACTGCCGCCTCTTTGAGCTGCGCCTCCTCGGCCACCTTGCGAGCCGCCTCCTCGGCGTCCCTGCGAGCTGCCTCTTCCGCCTCCTTGCGGGCCCGATCGGCTGCCTCGGCAGCGAGACGCTCTTGGCGCGCCTCGGACCACTTACGGTACTCGCGCTTGGCCTTGATCGAGCGCAGCTTATGCTGTGCAAGAGCGGCGGCGGCGCGCTTCTCGTTGTACTTCTTGCGCACATACCACCCGTGGACCGTATGGCCGATGATGCGCTCCGCTCCCTTCTTGCGCTTCGACTCTGCAATCTTACGAACGAGAAGAGGCACAACCACGGCTGTGTCCATGGTGGCGAGGTCCTCGAGGAAGCCGCCGCAGCCCGCCTTGAGGAACAACTTGGTGAGCCCGAGTGCGTAATCGCGCGGCGCCACGTCGCACGCAAGCGCCACCGCTTCGCAAAAAGCAGCGGGCTCGTCACCGGTCGACTCGAGCACCTCCTGCCCCATTAGTGGCGCATAACGGCCGTGAATGACCTCGTAAGGTATGCGAGTTGGGAATGCTTCTGTCATAACGCGCACAGCCTCGACGACACCGGCGCAACGTAGTTGATCGAGGACGAGCGGCGCCTCGAAAGATTTGGGTTTGGAGGCAGCGCAGGGCTTGACGCAACGGACGAAGTGCGCCTTGGACGCTTTCAGCTCCGCGAGGAGCGCATTCAGGTCGCTGACGAAGCGCTTGCCAACTGACGAGAAGGACGACGCCTTTTTCCCTGCCTTGCTGGTGGCCTCCACCGCGGGGAGAAAGAGCGAGTTGAGCAAGGGCACGCTAGAGCTGGAGAGCTGCTCAAGCCAGTCCTCTTGGAGAGTATCGTTGTTCTTCTCGAGGAAGGAAACCTGCCATGGACGGTCAATAGTGGGAAGAATGTGAAGTAAGGTGGTTGTACAGGGTGCGCACACGGCATCCCGCACTGGTGGCGGAGCGCGCACGATGCGGCGTGGAAGCAATGGGGGCTCTCGAGTACCCAGAGAGGGAGGCACTAGTGTTGGGGAGCACCTCATTCGACTTCGTAGCCTTGGCGACGACAGTGGAGGAGTGGTAGGCCACATCTCCCGCGTAGTGCCGAACGATGAAGCCCTCCTCGTCACGCATGCGCTGCACCCGCGTTGGGGCGAGGAAGCCGCCCTTAGCATGAAGCTGGTTGACTTCTTTGCACAACGACTCCTCGGAAGCGTTCGGCGCCTTGCACTGGGAGTCAAGAAGACGAAAAATGCCATTTGGAGGTTTTTCGAGTAGCTCGATGCACGCAGAATTGTCTTGGTATTCCACTTCCTTCCATGGAACACCTTCAAGGACATGGAGAGCCTCCTCTTCCTTGAAAACCTGATTAGACAATAAGCGACATGGGGTAGAAGGTCGGGTGGACAAGATTTGAAGCGGTACGCGTAGCTCGAGTGCGAGCGAACATGGATGCAAGGGGCGGCACACTGGCGTCGAGCAATGTGGCTTTGAAGGTGTGAGTGAGTGGGGTAGCGCTCGTCAGGAGGCGCCCTAACCGGGCCACGTAGGATCCGGATGCCTGGCTTCGCACTGGCCGCCAAACTGACCTGCGTGAGGAAGAACTGCTGGAGCTTTTCGTTGGCGAAGTTGATGCATAATTGCTCGAATGAGTTGTGCAAGAAATTCTCAAAGCCGAAGATGTCGAGAAGGCCGACATAGGGTAGTGCAGCGGCCTTTTCGGAGCCCTGTGGCGGAAGGTGGGAGAGCAGGTCGAATGACGCCCGGTTCAGCCGTTGGCAAGAAGTGGCGGACTGTAGGGCGTGCGCCGCCTCAACTCGTCTGGTTGTTTACTTAGATGATAGATGGTTGCCAACTTGTGAGCGACAGCCCACGCGGCGCGAATATGATCAAAGCTGCAGGGCCGGGCGAGCAGGCAGCCGCACCACAATGAATTGATTGACTTTATCAACGATCCAGTCGAAGATGTGCGTGTAGATGGCCTTGATGACGGCATCTCGCACGCCCTCCGCTTGTACTTGGTTGTACTCGATGGTATACGACGAGAGGCGTCGGCCGCCTCCACGGTCCTTCGCCTTTATCTCTCGCGAGGTCAGGTTGCGCTGAGGAAAGTGAGGGTTCGACAATGTCAAAACGGTTGTCATGGAGGCCAACATGAGTGTGCAACCTGCAAGCATTAGGGGGCCGAGCTCGAGTTGCGAGTGAAGCGGCGAGCCCTCACCGTGAGGTCCCCGCACTGCAAAATGGCCTGTGCGGCATCGACAAAGGCCTCCGTCCCGGGCTTGAAAACGGCGTGATCGTCATCGTCTTGATCATACTCGATGTTGCCCAGGAGCAGAATGCCCGATAAAATCTGAAACAGCTCAGCTTGCTCGTTTTCTGGGATGCCGAGGATGCCCATTGCCTTCACCGTCTCTTGGTAGTCGACTGCATCATCCTTGCCGTCTAGCTTAATGCACTTAGATTGGCTGATCATCCGTATTGCCTCCGGAGTGAGGCCCGCGAGCGTTGTCCCCTTGTGTTTGGCGGGGGCACCGGCGCAGAGCTGGTAAAAAATGTGGTAGTTGCGCTCTGGGTCTGTGATGGCGACGGCCCGAGACTTCTCGAGCAGGTACGTCTTGACGTAAGCACCGGCGACGGCGCCTGCACAAGCGCAAGGCGCTTGTTAGCGTCGAGCTCGCTCGCGCCGCTTTAAATCCCCCCCCCCCCCCCCCCCCCCCCGCCGCCGACCTCCGTAAACGGCCGTATTTAAAGCACGGCCACAGAAACATGTCCATCTGTCATGCTTTTGGATCGGGGGAGAGCCCTCACCGGTGGGCTCGAAGTGCAAGCGCATCATCTTGCCGAAACGGGACGAGTTGTTGTTGCGGACGGTCTTCGCGTTGCCAAACGCCTCCAAAATGGGGTTACTTTTGAGAATGGCTTCGGCGAGGGTGTCGAGCCGTCCCTCCGCCTTCTTGCTGTGAGGTTCGGGGGCCGGGTGGCATCTGGTTGAAGAGTGTGTAAATACGAGATGTATCACACCTAGCTAGTGCATTTCCAGAGCGCCGAGGCAGGGGACCGCCGGCGGACTCCTCGCTGCGTCGGCGCATCGGCAACGGCCTTGCGCAGAGACAGATGCGCTGCGTCCACACCGAAAATAGTCAAGGGATGCGAGTAGTGGCCAGTCTCGCGGCATGCATTCAGTGGCCACAGGTGCACCCTTCACTACTTGCCAACCCAGCGAGGTGTCAAAGCACAATGGTGGCGGCGGCCCAGCCCGGTCCCACTCGTCGGCGGATGAGTGTCTAAGAGCGTGCCCCCACCGCGGCCTCTGTGCGGCCGTGGGCCAAATGTGCCCACCGCTTTCCCGACTGGCCCTCTTGCTTCCTATGTTCACATGCATCCCACCTGATGGTCTCGGATCGCCATGCAAGGTATCGCATGATGTGCTTTGTGGTCTCCGTCTTCCCAGCGCCCGACTCTCCGCTCATCACGATCGCCGCCGGCGCCTTGTGCCGCTTGACATGACGGAACGCGGCCTCGCCCATCGCGTAGACGTGTGGCTCCGTGCCGCGCGCCCCGACGTCCTTGTCCTTATACTTTGCCATCTCTGCCTCGCTGCGAGCAATCAGAGAAACGAATCGCACGGTGAGCGAGTCATGTAAGGTGGCACGGCTTCGCGGTGGGCGCACACGCATACATCCGCCCGCCCATCAACCGCATTCCACCCGGCCGCGCCTCCGCCCCTTCCCAAGCGCCTTCCCACCTGTAGATGGGCAACACCTCAAATGGGTTGAGTGCAATCAGAATCTTGCCCGTGTAGGTGTAGATGTCTCCCACGGCGTATCTGGCGCGCGAGTTCTCGAGGATGGAAGGCTCATTCAGGTGGATGAGGCCACAGTGGTCGGGTGCCGTACTCCCCGGCGGGTTGGACGCGAAAACGTCCGCGTTCTGTGCGTCAAAAGGCCTCTCGTTGCCCGCGGCGTCGAGAACTGTCAGCCTCGCGCCATTCTGCTGTACGTTGACAACCTTGCCCTGCTCAAAGGGCTCGGTAGCGCCCTTAGCGGTGCGCAGCCAGACAGGGTCACCGATCCTCATCTTGCTCGCCATGGCTGGGGGGAGAGGGGCTGGGGAAAGTGAGGGGAGAGAGAGAGGTGGGGAAGGGGGAGGGGGGCGGGGAGGGGGCGACGGCCGAGGGAGGAGAGGGGGTTGGAAAACGAGATGGAGAAGAGGGGCGTGGGGGGGGGGGTCAAGAGAGGGAAGGCGGCGAGAGAGGATGGAGAGAGGGAGGAGGTGGAGTGTACAGTAGATCTCGTGGGGAGTGGAAGAGTTGTTGATTACGGACGTCAGGAGAAAGGGAGACATCGGGCAGACGGTTGGGAGGGTGAAGAAGCTTGAATAGATGATCCTTGTTACGAGAATTCGCCTTGGTCGAGCTGGAGAGGGTGCGAGGGACGGGGGCGGGGGGGGGGGCCTCTCTCTCGCGCGCGCCGCGCGAGGAACCGACCATACACAGCCAGCCAGCCAAGCCAGCGGGAAACGAGAGAGAGAGAGAGAGAGAGAGAGAGAGAGAGAGAGAGAGAGAGAGAGAGAGAGAGAGAGAGAGAGAGAGAGAGAGAGGGAGGCAGAGAGAGAGAGAGAGAGGGAGAGGGAGGGAGGGAGAGAGAGAGGGAGGCCCAGAGCCCAACCGCGAGCACCTCTCCCCCCCTCCCCCCCCCCCCCCCGCCCCCATCCACTGTGGGTGTCGGACCCCCTCTCTGCGGTTTCTCTCTCCACGCGTGGCTCCCTTCCCCCCCCCCCCAAAAAAAACGCGAGCGTCTCTCTCTCTCTCTCTCTCTCTCTCTCTCTCTCTCTCTCTCTCTCCCTCCCTCCCTCCCTCTCCCTCTCTCTATACCGTCTCCCTTTGTATGCTATCTATCTGTTACTGGATGTCTCGTCCCCGTGCCTCTCTCACACACATGGGGTCAGCTGCTGCCTCCGGGCGCCCTCGCCGAGTGAGAGACACCTCAGCGCCGTCGGACAAAGAAGTAATAAGCAAAGTGTGACGGCACCATGCTAGAGAGAGGAAGAGAAAGGAGAGAGGAAAAGAGGGAGGGGAGAAGAGGAGAGAGGGAAAAGAGAGAGGAGGGAGAGGAGAGAGAGGAGAGAGCGAGAGGAGACGGAGGGAGGGAGAGGGAGAGACGGGGAGAGAAGGAGAGAGGGGAGCAAGGGAGCACGGATGGAGGAGAGAGAGAGCACGGCAGCCAGCGCCGCGGAGGAAAGCCAAGAGAGGCTTAGGTAACAAACGGTGGTGGTGGAGGTCTGGTTTTTATTGGACAGACGAGGGCGGAGAGAGGAGAGTGCGGCGGCGGCGGCGACGGGCGGGGTGGGGGGGCGGGGGGGCGGGGGGGGCGGGGGGGCGCGCGGAAAGCGAGCGCCGGGGTTGCCCCGCACGGCGCCGTCAGAACGACGCCAGCCGCAAGCCGAGGCTTATTGGTCTCAACCACCCCCCCACAGGGTGGTCCATGAATAGACAGCCTCGTGATGGACAACAGAGGTCACGTCGAGTGGCTAACGTTCGGGACGGCGATACTCCTACGGTGACTCCAGACGGGACGAAGTTGCCACACTGAGAGTAATAATAATAAGATAACTGAGCATTAGTACCACTACTAGGGCGGTCAAACAGTGTTTTTTGATAAGGGGTAAAAAAATGACCATCTCAGAATTGAGGAAATTTAAGGATTTTTTTCGGGAGAAAGTTCCCAATACACCCAACTAGCACATATCCGGGGCCCATTAGGACCCGGACCCCCCCCTTTGGGCCCCCACAACAAAACGTAATCAAAAACTGACAAAAGACGCTAAAATCGCAAAAGCTTAAAAAGCCCAACTTCGAACCGATGCCGGGCGCGCTGCGTGGCCGTTTTCGACGATCCATCCGGATGGGGGACCCCACCAGATACCAAATACGCATATCCCACCCGGATGGTCACGCCAATCGGACAGGCCGCGCGCCGAACCCTCGTCGAAAAAAAAACCATCTGAAGATTCAGGGCTACACACCTACAGTCTACTGGACTCTCCAGCTCTATTCCCATCGCCCTTATCTCCCCTCCCTCCACCTCCTCCCCTGCCCCCCTTCTTTCCTTTTTCTTTGGTTTCCGGGGTCCGACCTCGGTGCGCTACCTGAGGTCTGGTTTGGAGTGTGGGGTCCGGGCAGGCCTTGTGGTCTTTCTTATTCGTATGTCAAGTCTTTTCGGCCGTGTTTCAGTGTTTGGTTCCCGTCTAGACGGACAAAAAATTCCGTCCTAGAAACTAGAAATTAGGACCACGTCCTAGAAAATTCTTGGATTTCTAGGACTCTGCCGATCATGCCTCCATTATAGCCTATGGTGAGCTTATGAGACATCCCATCACCTGAAGCAAACCATCTCCACATCCCATTCAACCTTAGCTCTCCCCATGACCAACTCTGCGGAGCTTGTCTTTGCTTACTTTTGCTACCACATTCAGCATGCGGTGCTGCACTCGGGCGTCCGCTCGCACCAGAGGAGTTTTATTTTAGACCTTTTGGAGCAGTAGGCTAGCGGATTGGACACTTAGATGACAAAACCAAGCTTGGTGGTCACTGAAGGCCTCAAAGAGAGCAGTCAAAGCAACATTTCATCTCCTGGGGACCATGGGTAGAAGAGCTCCCCATTGGGTGGTATCAGCCATTTCTCCCGTTTCTAGGACAAGCAGCAATTCCGACCAGGTGCCAGGTGACCCGTTAACGCGTCACAAAACTTGGTGTTGCTGAGGGAATGGTGCCTAGGTACACCTGGAACATTTAATGAGGACATGCATGTGGTAACTCAATAGCCAAGGTTTGGGACAAAATAACATGGTATGCTCATGCTCTCACCTAGCAAAGTCCGTCCTAGTTTCTAGGACTGGTCCTAGTCCTAGAAAGCTGGGTACCTTTATCCGTAGATCGCATTGCCTCTATCGGTGCCCTCCCTTACCGGTTGAATAGGTGTTTCATTCGTCCTCTTTGCCTCGCTCTTCGATCTCTTGTACAACGTGCGCGATCCTCAGCTGAGTGGCTAGCTCGGCTAGCTCCTCGTTGGGTTCGAGCCCACCTTTGTCGCTTATGTGAAATACGGGCCTTAAGTCGCCTACGTCTATCCTCTTCTTGGTCGCCGGGTCGGCTAGGTGTGCAGGCGCATGCACCATGTGCCATCCTAGCGCTTTGGCGGTTCTGCACGCTCGTAGGTGTCTGCCGTCCGCGTACGCATGCAGCTCTTGAAGGAGTAGTATGTCGACCTTGGCTTTGCGCGCCTGGGCGAGGACCGAGCCGAGTGCACCGTTACCGGTTCCGTTTATGTTGAACGTGACGACCGATACCGGTCCCTCACCTGGGTATCTAAGGGTGGAGTCAAAATCTATGTGAGCGCGTTTGGTGTCGTCTGGTCTCGGGGTGGCTTTAGGATGGGTCGCGTACTTGTGGAGGTATTGGCATCCGCCGCCTAGGGCGCACTTGCCGTTTTTCGGGCGCTTGGCCGGTGGCATGTCGTTGACGCGGGGAAACGCGCAAGGAATGATGCAAGTTTCGCCTGACCAAGCCGCCTCGAGGTTGTGCGAGCGGTTGCAGCGTTTCCCTTTGACGTTCATGGGGCATTTGCCCATCGGGAAGCGCGTGCATGCGCCTTTGGACTCCGGGGCGATAACCTCATGAAGAGTACGTTTTGGGGGCGCCGCACGGCGTGCCTGTTCGCGTTCAAGGCGTGCCTGACGTTCTTCTTGGCAGTCGCAGATGCGGAGGTTGGGGTGAAAGGCCATCGCGTAATCCTTGTGGTACCCTTTACAACCTTTTGGGCCGGCGTGGATGCTCATATTTTTCATATCTCCTCCAAGGTCTTTACAGTCGCGGAGCGTGTAGTCCAGTGGGTATGGGTTGCCGTTTACGTTTAGGAGAATTTTGCGCGGGAAGTCGACGGACGCAAAGTTGCCTGAAGGTGCGGGCCATCAAAAGTCCCAGTGCACCACCCGAACACGGGGGGAAATTACCCCCCGTATATATACATGTTATATTTACTAGAGTATTCGACCCCCCTCTCCGACCCCCCTCCCCCCCCCCCCCCACACACACACACTCAATTGCATCGTGATCACAGCAGAGTAACCTGCACCTTGAGCTTCCTCAGCTGTGAGAGCATTGGCTGGCTCTCCGCGCCAATAGGGTTGCACGAGAGGTTTACCGACGACAGCCGGAAGCTCCGCGCGAGCTCGCACAGGCGCTGCACGCCCGCCGGTCCGATCCGGTTGCGGTCGAGGATGAGCGTATGGGTCCTCCGACACGCTCCTGCCTCAAGCACGCGACAGACCATGTCCAAGGCCTCGTCATCGAGATCCGCATCAGACAGACACACGGTGGAGCAGTTGGAGGATACACTAAAGGTACTCCACTCGATGCGCGAGAGGCATGGGAGCGCGGCTTTGGCGAGCGTGCGTAGGACATCGCCGTCTGCACAACTCAAGCGCAGCGAGCGCAGCGAGTAGTTGGGGTGCGCGAGGGAGGCGAGACGACTCGCGATCCGTGGCAAGACCTTTGCGCTATCGACCTCAAGGAGGTCGAGGTGCTTGACGCGGTGCAGGTGGTTGGCGGCGAAGTCGGGTCGCGCCCATCGGTTGGTGACGGTGTCCATCTGGACTCCGCGGCGTGGTCCGACCTGCATCAAGCGGCAGGAGGGGAAGGCCCCCTCGCAGAGACGCGGTCCACCCATGTGACTCAGACGCGTGCGGCGAGGCCTTGGCGCACAGCAGCTCATCCGCGCACATGTGGTGCCCCCGTGCGCAAGCGAACATCAAAGGCGTGTACCCCTTGGCGCTGCTCGCGTCCACCGCGGCTCTGGCGCGGAGAAGGGCCTGTGCGCACTCGTGGCTGCCCACTTGGCATGCCACCAAGAGGGCCGTCTTCCCGCTTGGTGGGCTCAGCTCGAGCGCGGCCTTGGCACGAAGCAGCACCTCCACACACGGCGCATGTCGGTATCTGCAGGCCCATAGAAGGGGGGTGAACCCCTTGTCGTCCACCGCGTCGGCGTGGGCACCCGCGTGCAGGAGGCGCTCAACGCACGAGAAGTTGCCTTGCTTGCACGCGGCCATGAGGGCTGTCAACCCTCCGCCTGCCGCGCTCTCCTCGAGGCGTCCCGCGTGACCCTGTCCGAGCAGGAGCTCGACGGCTCGCACATCGTCGCCCTCTACGAGGGGTGGTGTCATGTCAGGGAGAACGAGGCGAAGGAGGGGGCTGGGGCGCTGGGCGTGTAGAGGGGCCGGGGCGCTGGGCGGATGGGGGACGGCTCGGCGGCTGAGGAGGGGGAGGGGGGAGGCGAGGGGTTGGGGGAGCTCGGCGGGGAGGGGGGGGGTGGGGGGACTCGGCGGGGGAAGGGGGGGCGGGGACTCAGGGGGGGGGGACTCAGTGGCGGGGGGAAGGGGGTCGAGAATAATCATACCGTCAAGGGGCCCCATCTTTTCACAAGCAGTGTGACCTTTTTCACAGGAGGCGTCTTGTGAAAAGCCCAGTGAAGTGTGTGTGTGGGGGGGGGGGCAGTCACAATGGGGACGGTCGAAGTCCCGCGCCTTTTGGCGCGGAGGAGGGGGGGGGGTATTGGAAGTCACAAGTGTCAGAGCGGGGACGGTAGAAGTCCCGCACCTTTGCCCTTGGCGCGACGTAGCAGTGGTACACTTCTTTTTTACCTTGCGTCACTATGATGCCCTCTTTGGTGAGCACCTTGGTGCGCTCTTGGTTTCCTTTGAGAAAGATGAAGCCTTGGTGTTCAAGCGCTTTCGCCAGCGAGTTTATCGTGATGTAGTCCTTCATTTCGAACTTGTAGTTTCTTACCACGAGGTGCGCGAAAACGTCTTTAAAGGCGCTCGTTAGCGCCTTAGAGGAAGCTTGAGGGAGTTCCTTTGCTTTGTCGTCAAAGGTTTGAAATTTGACGACCATGGGGTATTTCACTCCATCAATTGCGAAGACGCCTTGGTCTTTGAATTTCGCCTTGTATTGTTGCGCGCAATCCGCTGTGACCAGTATCTCCCATGGGCCCGACGAGCTCTTGGCCAGGAATTCTGGCTCGAGGTCTACGCCCTCGAGTTTGTTGAGGTGTGCCACGATGGCGCTGAACGCCTCCTCGTCCTTGATCTTGATCCCACGGTCCGTGGAGGTGAAGGTCATTATTATCCGTGAAAAGTCGTCTTCGTACTCTTGTTCTTGTATGCTTTCATGTTCCCCTCCCCCTTGGGGGTTTGTCTGTGTGGGTTTGTGGGGTGGAGGGTATTTGGTTAGCCTCCCAGGCGCCCGGCAGTAGTTTGCTTTCATGGGTGTGTCGGGCGTGGGGTCCCCATTGGTCCCTTTCGCCTTGCGTTCTAGCGAGGTCTCCAGCCTCTGTTTTGGTGGTGTTTTTGTTTGGGCTGATGGTTTTGAAGATGGTGTTGCTTCTCTTGGCCGCTTCCGCGCCGTTCGCGTTCGGCCTGGTCCTCGCGCATCGCGCGTGGCCGAGGCTCGGTGTGTGTACGATTCTGTACCTTGCGCATTCGTGTCGTGCTCTTGCGCACAAGCGTCTGGTTGCTGAGGTTTGCATGTGGTGCCACATGCCACCAGGCATGGTGTGATGGTGGTCAGGTTGACCGGCCGGGTCTGCGCCTCGTGCTCTCGCACTCGGTCAGTGCCGCAGCGGTGTAGGGGCCCAGCCCGAAGGCTTTCCCTATGGGAGACTGAGCTCTGTGGCTCGGGGTGTGTGTGGGCTTGTCTGTGCTGGCTGTGCTGTGCTGGTGTTCTGTACGTTGTTGAGGTGTGCGCTGTCTGTCTGAGTCTGGGGCCGCGGCGTGGGTCGTGGCTCGCGAGTACCTGGGCTGGCGTGGCCCCGGCGGGAGGTCGCTGCGGCTGCAGGGCGTCGGTCATGGCTCGGTCGGCCAGCGCGGCGGGGAGGGCGGAGAGAGAGGGGGGGAGCGGGGCGCGCTCCATGACCCTATCGTTATAACGATAGTTTAAATTCTCAGCTACCGAGGCCAGCTCCTTCACACGCGTCATCGACGGGATGTAGGACAGCGTGTGGAGCACGCCCGGGCCCGTCGATGATCGATGATCGGATCATCCGCTCGCGGAAGCCGGTGTCATCGTGTCATCCTCCTCAGGTTGGGGGTGGAAGTGGTGTGGTGTGGGGCTGGCGGCCATACTGCGTGGGCAGGTGAAGCAGAAATCGGCCGAGTGCGGTGACATGAAACACCGGTGAGACCGCCGACCGGTGTCTCCGGACCATTCAGTCCGAACACCTGCGCCAGGGGGGGCTGACCACCGCCGTGCTCTCGCTCTCGCTGGAGAGCGGCGAAGATCGGCCTGTCAGGCGGGTCGGTCGCCATGTCGCCATCGCTCTGCCTCGTCGGATTCGGATATTCGGATTCGAGCGGGGAGAGAGACGAGGGGAAATCTTCCCCCGGTCCCACGATAAAAAAAAATGGGCCTCCGGATCAACAAGAGTTTTTCTTCAACCCAGTCTCCCACCTCTACCTTTTGTCATCAACTCGAACGAGTTGCGAATCACCTAGCAGCAATGTACAATGTCACACTTCATCTTGCAATCACGGATACTTGACGGTGTGAGGGGACTCGATCAATAACAATCGATTGACGTCAAAAGCGTTATTGACTGCAGGAGCGCAGGAGCGCAAGACAAGTATAGGAACATACAATAGGTGTCTCTCACGGCGTACATGGCACGCGAGTTCTCGAGGTCGAGGATGTAAAACCTAAAGGAGGCGCGATGAACTCCTACAGCAAGCACGGTTCGTTCACCAAAACCAACGAAAGCAGACTTTGTATCTTCAGACCGGCATTCTCATGATGAGTGGGCACTCTCTCGCTTAATCTGAGCCCCAGTTAAGATCCGAGAGAGCGAATGGATGGTTACCATCTGGATGGGTATCCACTCTGCAGCACCATCACACTGCAATGATGGAGGAGTTGGTAGCACCGCAGCAAAGTTCATTTACTTTGACCTTCTCGTGACGCAAAATCTGGACTTGAACGCACCCAAGACACATGTAGGTGTAGCAACAGTCCTGTGAATAGCATTGTGGCAGTCGTGATACAATCAGTAACGACCAGTGGGAAGCATGGGGTGGCTCTTTGTTTGCGGCATCTTGCCTTCTGCTGCCTGTTGCGCCGCCTTGTGCCCAGACGTTGCAGATCCGTGTGTGAAACGCGATCGTCCGAAAAATGCAGAAAGAGTGCAATGGGTGCCCAGAGCCTTAGCCGCTTGGTGGTGACATGTCTTCTACGGTATGTTCAACAGGCTAAAATTGAGGGCACCCAAATGAGCTTCTTTCTATTCACCTCTGCTCCAGAGCATTTGCCCGCAGGGATATTGTCACGCCGACGAAGCTGAGCACGAGACTGGCAGGTCACAAAGAACATGATGGCGAAGAACGCCCACGATAATATCATCATGCCCGAGTGCACATTCAACAGCAATTGCAGGTCCAACAAGCCATATGTCACTAAGATTCCCGGGTAGAGAACAGGGTCTTGCGCAACTTGAAATACTGCAGATGCCCATTTATGAAAGTAAACAGCGGCGCAAACGTACATGACCACGACGATGAGGAACATCAGAAGGCAGACAAGCCGGCCGAATTTCACATCGCTACTGATGGATCCCGGCTTGCTTGGCACTGCCAAAAATCGTCCGCAAAGCACGCCTGTTGTGCAGCAAGGGAAGCAGTAGACGACGAGGCAGGTGGGCCAGTCTGAGAAGCACTCACACAGCCGGGAAGACCAGCTCCCGCGACGACGCTGAGAGGTCTGATCGTCAGCTGACACTACCACCTCTGTCGAGGAATCGAACGAGGCAACTACTAGAGGCTCGGCTGCATTGGTGGGAGCGAGCGCGACCATTGGTGCCACAGGAGCAGCGGACATGAGTCGTGGGGTGGGGTGGGGGGGTCCTCGCGGGGGGGGGGGGGGTGGGTGGGGGGTCCTCGGCAATTTTTCTCCCAGCGCCGCGAGCCCATACAATACCGCCGAGCCGCAGATCGAGCCGCTCCTCGAGTGGGTGAGACCACTTGTTTTTGAGCACTCGAGGTTTCCCCTGCCGAGAGCCTAGCGAGCTAGCGAGAGGAGGAGGAGGAAGAGGTCGAGCCGTCGGGCCGGGAATGGTGCTGGTACACGACTCGGTGATTACTTGGTAAGGCCAGGTCATTGCCAGCCCGGTGATTATTTGGTAAGGCCAGGTCCTTGCCAGCCGGCCGTTATGTCAGATGGGCCGTTAGTGTCCTACCTCATTCATCATCATTCACCTCAAAAAAAAACCTCATCATATTCTTACCGCACTCGCGGCGCATGGAACCGCTAGAAAAAAAAGGAGATCAAAGTCAAAGATCTGAAGATTCAGGGCTAACACCTATCACTGGACCAGTATACACTCCTTCCCATCCTACAACGCCCTTTCCTCCCCCCACTCCGCCTCCTCACCTTCCCCCCCTCTTCCTTTTTCGTCGGTTTCGGGGGTGCGGCCCGGATGCGCTACCACCCTAGATAGCCCGGTCACTCACTATGAGGGTGCGGAGGGCGCAAGCTACAATGGGTAAATGAAGGGCTAAATAAGCTCCCTAAAGGTTCCGGTAGGATGGATCAGCAAAAAAATTTGGGGGTTGTCCGGCGAAATCTTCGAAAAATACCGAATTTCAGGCCTTCGAAGACGGTGCGCGAAATACAGGCTCGGCCCCCCCTCCGGTAGATTTTTAGTGAGAGGCCCTTCATGCAAGGCACAAATATTGAAAGACGGGGAAATTTCTGTCGCCAGCTCACTAGGTCTACCAGGCTTGGTGCTATGCATACCGGATCATAAGACACCAGCGATTTAATGGACTTCAATGAGTACGAAAATATCACAAAAACTCAAGGTGCTCACGTGAACCGCTAGTCACCGAGGGCTAGAGCAGCTACAGCTAACTGCTTGCACCGCTACCAGGCGCGGGCGACCGGCCCTTTTCTGTTCATCCACTTAGGCTGGGGAGCGCACCAAATATGAAAGCATGAGAATCCGCTGTAGCGGCCACGCCAATCGCCCCCACCGCCCGCGCGCACCTTGTCGAATATCGGTCTAGGGGCAAAAACCGTGTCGAAGTCACCGCACGCGAGATGCGAGATGCGCTCGAGTGCCCAACTTCCCACCGCTACCGGGCGCGGGCGCACTCCTCGCGTGTTTTGATCGGTTCAACTAGTGTGGATAACCTATCAAGATTCAAATCAAAAGATGCCGTCCTACGTCCTACCAGTCATGCCAATAATCCCCACAGCTTGTCCACGTACAGCCCGCACGCATCCCCGAATATCAAGCTTTGCACGGACAACTGCTCCTCGACATCGCAATACGAAATGCCCTCGAATGACCGTCGGCGCCCCTCCATACTGCATACTGTCTTGACTCCCCTCATGCCCTCATGAGGGGCGAGAACCACCCATCCCCCCTTTCCCCCGCTGTTTTTCGCGCTAAGTGTACGACTACTACTACAAGAGAATTCAATTGTCCATTATATTTATAGTCGCCTGGCCTCGTCATGACAAGCCATCAGGTCATCAGGTCTAGAGGACCTAATATCATGTATCATGATATCAGGACCTAATATCAGCCTAATGGAGCATCTATGCTACGAAGTGGGCCGCCACATCCTAGAGGGCTTCGTACAACGCCTTGCGCGACGAGGTACCCTTTTTGTTGAGCTTATCCTCAATGGACTCGATTTTGATTTGTACCGCGACGTCCGTTTGCCGTTTGGTGAACGCGGATGGCGGTTTGGAGGCCGTAGCGGGCTTGGAATTGTTGCGCGCAGTCTCCGTTGACTGCGATGTGCCATGGCCATGGGCTCCGCGAGGAGCGGGCCCAGAAATCTGGCTCGGGGTCGACGCCCTCGAGCTCGAGCAGGAGTTCGACGATGGCCGCATAGACCGTCGTGTCAAGGAGAACCAGGTCGCCCGCTTGGTGGAATGAGAGGTCGCAAATCGCATCTGACATCTGAGTCAGCTTGCTGGTCTTCTACGTCTGATTCTTGTTCCTGCGTGTCGGGCCCGGGTGTGGCGGGAGTCAGTTGCTTCTCGTCTCGGAGTGGGCAGGTGCGCCGGTGCGCCAGGGGGTATGGGTGTTGTGGTTCTCCTTTGGCTGAGGGATGCGACCAGCAGATCCAACCTGTGGGCAGCCATCTTGAGTTGTTGTGTTGTGTCGCTATGTTGCATGTCATGGAGTTGTGCCCATAACCCACATAAGGGCCACCCGGCCGCGAGGCGGCGCGACCCTCGCCGGGGTGAGAGGGGCCTCTGCCATAAGGCATGCCCAATGGAGCGCAGGCCCTGCTCGTCTGGCGCCATTTCTTTGAGTCCAGCAGCCTGCTGTCCCCCAAGATGGGGGCCAGCATGGCTGCTGTGGGTGGTGTGGCCGGGGCCACGGGCCGTGTGGCGCGACCGGGGTCGCACGCACGTGCTCGGCCTCTGATGGTGGACGCGGCCCCTTCGCCAGCGACTGGTCCGTGGGGGCATGGGGGCCGCCCTCGGCGGGGGGCCCGGGGGCCCGAATGAGAGGGGAGCCGCGCGGCGCGCTCCATCGCAACCAAGTATAAACTTAGTTGCCCCCCCCACCAGTCGAGCACGGCCAACTCAACTCCATCATGGGGCTGCCATAGCATGGCAACAGATGGGGCCCGACCCGGGCTTCTTCACAGGCAAAGGCGCTAGTGCACATTAACGACTATAAGCTCCAATTTTCAAGGAGATCCCTCAGGTGAGTGAGGCCCCAAGAAGTGGGAGAAAATGGTGCTCTCCCGACTATTCGCCAGACCCGAGGGCCCACGCAAGCGCGACGACGCCTCCCAACGTTGAATATGGTTGGACCCATACGTCACGATATACGTGCAAACAGCAAGACATACGTGCAAACAGCTCGCGAAAGCGATAGATGAATAGTTAAATTACGGTTGTTCCTTGAGTGTCTTCCCGTCGCCACTTTCCGGAATGGCTCGAGATGGGCAGGCCTTGCTCGTGCATGTGCACGCCGGGCGGACTACGCATGAGCATTTCCCTGAAGAACAGCGGCATAGGCACAGAGCGCTAGTTTGCGGACAGCTGGGCCGAGCCGAGCTCGGCAGCATCCAGGCCTGGTTTTGGCCCGCGTGCCAAGCCTAGTGTCGGTTCCACACACACTAGGCTCGGTCAACTCGAGCTGAACGCTCGGCGCATGCACTCGAAGCTCATTTCAGTTGAGTCGTTCACGGCTGAACATTTTTTGGTGGAGCCCCGCCACATGTCACGCTGTCGACTTAGGGGGGTACCCACAGGTAACGGCCCGAGCCCTCCTCCTTCTTGACAGCGATGCAGCTCGTTGCGACACGCCACAAGGCACGATGTACCGGGGTTGGGTCATACAAGTAGGCCTTAGGGAAGGCCTTCTTGATCGCCTCGGTGGCCTCGCGGGCATGGTAGTGTGGGATAGTGCAGTCGATGTGGTGGGCGACGTGGGTAGAGCCGATCTTGTGATGGAGAAAGTCAAAGAGCGGGCCGTACGGACGGTCAATGGAGAGGAATGCGCCACGCATGTAAGAGAAGTCGGACGCGGCGAGGTGCGGAACGTCAGTGTCGGTGTGCTGAGCGGGGGGTGGAGAGAGCGTCAGTGCGCGTGGCTGGCTAGTTGGCAATGCAAGCAGCGAGTTCAGGGCGGCTTCATAGGCCGCGATATGTCCGCCGAGCGCGGCATGGCCACTCCGAGGGTGCGAGGCGTACCTGGAGCCAAGTGTAGCCGACAAGCCACATGTTGACCACGAGCAGCGGGCCGACGTACATCGCGAGCACCGAGGCGATGCCAGCCTTGGAGGCCCAGAACGCGAGGCCGGCAAGCGTGGCGACAATGCCCCAGTCCGATAGCCACACCTTCTTCGCCCATTGCCCGGGCCACAACGTCTTGGAGAACGGCTTAGTCGGCCAGAAGTGGTTGGACGTGCCGTACTTTGGGCCGCCAGTCTTGCCTGCGATCAGGTACGCCGGCCAGCCAAAGACGAGGTGGAGGATGAGCTGCAGGGCACCATATGGTCCCTTGCCCATCGAACGCGAGGCTGCTAGGTCATTCTCGCCGCCGGCGTGCTCGGTTACGCCATCGCCGTTGACCACCATCGGCACATGGGTCTCGCCTTCCGTGATGTGGTTCGTGTTGGCATGGTGTACCGCATGTGAGCGCTGCCACGAGAAGTAGGGGACGAGCAGTGCAGAGTGGAGGACATAGCCCACGGCATTCTGGAGACGACGGTTGTCTGAAAAGGCGCCATGGCCGCACTCGTGCGCAAGCACCCATAGGCCAGTTGCGGCAGTGCCCGTCACGAGGGAGTACGCGATCCACACTGGGGTCATCGCTCGCGTGAGTGGGATGGCGCGGCCGATAGCAACAAGAGCTGCCTGAATAGCAAGTGACTGCGCCAGGTAGCGCATCGAGGTTCCCGTCTGCCGTGTGAAGCAGTGTGCAGGCACCGCCTTCTTGATGTCGGCCTTGCTCGGCACATCCTCCATTGTCACGCGGAGCGCCTGGCCATTGAGGCCGGAGAGCGCGACGTCGTCGTGCGAGAGTGCGGCAGGCGAGGTGGCGACCATCCTCAGCCCGCTGATCGCCGGCCGCACCACGCTCGCAAGCCGCGGCTGAGCCGCGAGCCCATAGAGCGCGAGAACGAGGCTGAGCTGCATCTCTCCCTCCCTCGCACGGAGCACCTCCCCCTTCCCCCCTTCTCCCCGATCCTGTGCTCTTTATCCTTCTCTCTCCCTCCCTCCCTCCCTCCCTCTCTCTCTCTCTCTCTCTCTCTCTCTTCACGTGGTACTCAAGCGGCCTTCTCTAATAGTATCGCTCCTTCCTCCCGTGGGCGCCGCCGCCGGTGACCCCGCCCCCCCCCTCACGCCCCCCCCCCCCCCCTCTCCTCGCCAATAATTGAGAGGAGGAGGCCGCGAGGTTCGCCCGCTACGCCCTGAGAGTTGGAGAGAGAGAGAGTAGAGTAGAAGAGAGAGAGAGAGAGACGGCCGCGAGAGGTCCGGCGCCCAACCCCTTCCTTTGACAACAGAATCTATAATAAACGGTGTGTGGCGATTAAGGACTGAGGGGTGTGAGGGGAGTCGAGAGAGCGTCACGGCGGCGACCCACCGCTCAGAATAAGGAAACGTAAGACATTAGCAATAGAACTGACACCCTCTCACCTCTCACCTAACGTGGGGAGCTCGGACGCGCGCCCGGGGGGCACACACACACCGCGTGGTCGCCGTGCGAGTGGGGGGAGGGGCGAGAGGAAGGTTGGTGGAACCAGCCAAGCCACCACCAACCAGCTCAAGTTCGGGGGGCACTTGATGCCGGATCCTTGGGCTGTGAGGGCAACGCGCCCCAAACCTTCCTCCTCCCCTCCTCCCTTCCTCGGAAGTACAGTATGAGCCCGTTCACTCACTACAGTATGGGGGGGGGCGAAGGATGTTTTACCCATTCTAGCTGGTGCCCTTCGCCCATAGCACCCCGAGCTAGGCGCTCAAGCGCTCGACCAGTCCTCCCGAGTCCAATCGCCAATCGGAGCTAGCTCTAGCTCCAACCAGGATCAGTGATCAGCCTCGAGCCTCGAATTTCATCCTGCATGCTGCGGACTCGACCAAATTCGTCTACCCACCCTAACCAAGTCGGTCGGCTCGGGCCAAGTCGCCAATTCCAGCCTCCAGCCTGCTGGCTGCTGCGGCTGGTCGTGCTCAATCTTTGGCAGATCAAATTGAGGCCTCCATCATGTTGCGATTCAATAGCAACCAACGTGACCGCGCGTCGAAGTGATTGGATTGTGTATTGTGTGTCTGTGTTTGTGATCCAATAAAATATGAATTTGAATCTGAAGCTCATATCTGAAGCTCATCACATATCACATACTACTGCAACTATAACATTTGTATTCTGCTTGGTGCATTGGTGCTAGATATTAGGAGAGTGTATGCGTAGACAATGAACAATGAAGAAGAGGGAAAAAGAAGAAAGAAGGAGTAGCAAAGAGCTATAGATAGTTATTAGTGGACGACGTGGCGGTGCGGCGGTGCACATGCGGGGGGGGGGGGGGAGAGATGCGAGATGCGTATCATAGGATCATATAGGGTAGCACGGTAGCACGGTAGCACTGTAGCACGGCGTAGCGGCGTAGCGGCGTAGCGAGAGATATCCACTGATATCTCATGGATATTTGGTATTTGGGCCGATTTTCGAGCATATAATGGAGATATATCATATATCTCCCATGGACCATGGATATTCGGGCAAAAAATCATGGATATTTTGGATTTTGGCCTACCCCTAGCACCTAGCAAGGAGCAAGGAGAGCGGCCCAGACACTGCCAGACATCGGGGACGGCACCTAGGACCTAGGACGACGAGACGACGATCCAACCTGCGCCGAGCACGCCTTGCTGGTAAATATTCTCTATAAGCGGCGCGCAAGGCCATGGGCGTCGTCCTGCGCGCGATGATGCAAATAACAGATAACAGACGAGCAGGAGTAGGAGCAGGCCGCGCTCGACGCTCGACGCGCACAAAATCTCAAGACGCTACCGGGCTACCAGGGGGGTCTGGGTCCATAGAGAGACCCAAAAACAAAGTTTGAGACCAGAAAACAAATCTCAACTCCGGTTCACCTCTGAGAGTTCCTCCTCCAGTAGGAGGAAAAAGGAGGCGATACTCGAACAAACCGCGATGCCAGCAAAGTACAAATGAAGATTTGAAAATCAATAAGCTGTTTTTCCGTGCAGTGGCGCTTACCTACGGCAAAGACAAAGAAGGGAGGGGTTGAGCATGCGGGCGCGCGCGCGCCAACATGCCTCATATGCATCAGCGGAGCAGGCCATTGTGTGGAAGGGACGGGCATGGCGCATGTGGCTCACCTCGCTCAGCCATTGCGATATCCGTGCCAAGAGTGGGAAATGACGTGTGAAGAGAGTTGCACCCTCGTTTCAATGAATAAAACTACCTGTTTACGTGATAAATATGATCTTGCCGACTACTAATGAGCCGAAACGCTCATGAGGCCCGTGCCCCCCCGCCCCCTCCCCCCCCTTTTTTGGGCTTTACTTGTAGAAAAGGCTGTTGTACTTGTAAGTTCGAGGGATGTGGCACCCAAACTTGCAGGCACTGCTTGTAGCAGGGAGCCCAAACTTGTGACGCGGTCAAGAAGCCACCCAAACTTTCGATAAAATTTGTAAAAGTATTGCCCTAACCCAAGCGACCACTAGGGGTCTGGGCCAGTGTCCAGTGTGGTGATTGCCCAGCCCCTGCCAATGCGCGGCCTGCCGTGGGACTCCAACCTGCGCAGCTTCCTGAACTTGCAGGCACTTGTAGCAGGGAGCCCAAACTTGTGACGCGGTCAAGAAGCCACCCAAACTTGCTCGATAAAATTTGTAAAAGTATTGCCCTGACCCAAGACCCAAGCGACCACTAGGGGTCTGGGCCAGTGTGGTGATTGCCCAACCCCTGCCAATTGCCCAGCCCCTGCCAAAGGGCAGGGGCTGTGGTTGATTGTACGGGCGTACGGGCCCACCCCTGGGGGTGTCCGCGATGGAGAGAGGGGGGCGCGAGGCCCCCATTGACCCCTACTTATAAAAGTAGGTTGTTCTCTGGGGTCCTCTAGAAAAGACGGTATTATACGGCTGTCTTTCATCCCCGAAGAAAGACACCGTCTCTGTCTTTCACATGTAGGCTCGTAATGAATCCTCAATCTTGGCATGGTCAATTTTCACCATTAGAAGTTAAAAGAGATGTTTGACCACCCTACCACCCTACATATGTGACATATGATTATATTTTATTATTATACGTGGGCAAACAGGCCGAAAACTCACTATCCCTATTCCCCCCTCCCCTTGACCACCCCGAAATAAGTAATCACTTATGGAAAAAAGAACGCGACAAAAGATGTATTTGACTAACTTGTAACTTGTAACGAGGTATCGACTAGAGTAGAGCTACTCTGGATATGAATGAACACTGGAGTGCACGTGTCCGGGAAGAAAAGAAAAAGAGCTCCCGCCCTTGCGACCAGCGACGCAGCGCGCGCGAGAGCAGGAGTGAAAGGGGGGGGGGGGAGGGGGGGGGGGGGGGCGGCGGCGGCGGACGACGTCGCCCGGCGGCGCCCGCCCCCCCCTCGCTCTTCGCCCCTCCCCCCGCCCCCCCTCTCCTCTGTCTCTTCTCCCCTTCTCTTCTCTCTTTCCCACGGTCGCGACGACGCTTTGGACTGGTGCGTGCGGGGGGAGGGGGGCGGGGGGGGGCGGGAGGGAAGGAAAGCCACCCACCCACTCCCTGCCGCTCGCGCGCTGGCGGGACAGTAGGGGGACTAGGGGGAGCGGAACGGCCGTCGCAACTCCCGGTAGAGCAAGCGCGGGGGGCTGGCCATGTGCTTGCTAGTCGACGTCAAACGTGGGGACGGCTGAGGGTAATGCATGCAACTCTTCCCTTCCGTGTCAACGACGCCCGCCCGGTCACGCGCGCAGGAGGAGAAGCAGCTACAAGCCTACCTTCAGCATGGCTGACGAGTCGGCCAAGGAGCTCTTCCCGCTTGTCCACCAATTCCTTGTCGAGCAGGTGCGAATGATGGAAAACACGCAAAGTGCAGCGATGCTCCATTTCCCACCTTCTGCACTACCTGTATGTGCCCCACAGGGGAAAACGGAGACCGCCAAGGCACTTGTGCGTGAGCTTGGGTCTCAGCCTGATTCTGCGCCCATGTCACTCACCGAAATCTGGCAAAAGCTTACGCCGATCGTGACAGGCCTTGCGGGTACCATGTCCGGTGTGAAGCGCAAGGCAGAAAACGGTGAGAGGCCAGATTTGTTGCTTACTTCACGGCGGGAACTGAGACACGCTGAATTTACTACCCGTTATACCCCGAACAGGTGTCGCGCCGCCGGCTAAGAAAGGCAGCGCTGCGCCAGCTCCGTCATCTGGTGCGCGGCAGCTCCCCACATGGACGTCACGAGTATGGCGAGCGTAGTTGCCCAGCAGTGGCAGAAAAGCCACGCGTAGCTTGGCGGCCTGCCCTCTCCAGCACTGGATCGAGATTGTCTCCTTGTTTACTTAGGCTCTGATGATTCGTCCTCAGACGACTCGGACTCGGATGATGACACGAACTCGAATACCAAGGCCGCTCCGGTTGCTGCCAAGGCAGGTGAGAGCAGCGACTCGGATGACTCAGATGACTCAGATGATGACTCATCGGACGATTCCGAGGAGAAGAAGGACACCGCCGCTCCAGAATCGCAGGAGACGGCGAAGGGCGACTCTACCGACTCAGAGGATTCTGACGACTCCGACGATGATTCGGATGACTCTGAGAAGCCTGCTACGGCAGATTCAGATGATTCCGACGACTCTGATTCGGATGATTCCGCGTCTGAGGAGAAGCCGAAAGAACCGCAGCCCACCAACGCAGTGAAGAAGGCCGAGAGCGACTCGGACGACTCGGACGACTCGGACGACTCGGACTCGGATGATTCAGACCAGAAACCTGCAAAGAAGGAGGAGGAGGAGAAAAAGGAGGACTCAGATTCGGACGAGTCGGATTCGGATGAGTCGGACTCGGACGACTCAGACGAAAAGTCTACAAAGAAGGAGGAGAAGGAAGAGGAGAAGGACTCGGACGACTCGGACTCGGACGACTCGGACGACTCGGACTCGGATGACGACTCGGACTCGGATGACGACTCGGACTCCGATGAAGACTCGGACAGCTCGAAGGATGAGAAAAAGGAAAGCAAGCCATCCGGTGACGACAAAGAGGGCAAGCCGGATGAATCCTCGGACGACTCGGACGACTCGGACGACTCGGACTCAGACGACTCGGACGATTCCGATGACTCCGGCGACTCCTCGGACGAGGAGGAGGAGGCCGAGGAGAAGCCCCCTGATGCCGCGGAGTCGTCGCAGGACAACAAACGGAAGCGCGGCGAAGCCGTACCAACAGAGACCCTCGTCATGGCAGAGGAGACTCCGCGCGCTCAGGCAAAGGCGCACCGCTTTATGCGCGTCGACCCGAATGAGGTGGTGAACAAGCTAGGTGAGAAGGCTCTCATCGACAACAGCTGGGAATCCCTGAGGGCAAAGGGGCATACATATGCAGACAAGGCGCAGGAGCGACTGGGGCCCGTAAAGGGCAAAGCCTTCCAAAAGCAGATGACGAAGGCCAAACGCGGCACCTACATGGGTGGAAGCATTGACGCGAGCGCTGTGAACAGCATTAAATTTGCATAGGATGTATGTTTAGACTGGAATGCTTGCAGCGCCGCGCCTGATGGGGGCGAGAGGAAGGATTCGCGCTGGCACTTTGTCGTCAGCGCACCTGTGGTATCTCGAGCGATTTAAACTCCACACTGCCAGACCCATCCTATGCTTTCTCCCTTTGGGAATATCTTATTTGTGACCGATGGCACGGATCCCCGATAGGCACGGACGCGCAAAGCCATGCTCCTGTGCTCCTTATCCAGAGGTGATTCGGTCGTCCACCTTTTGTTGCACACAACTGACGATGAGCACCGCCCTCGTAACGAGGCCGCGCCACCGTTGTGCCGTCTTGCAAGTCTTGGGGCTTTACGCTGTCGGACACCGGGAACGCGAGGTCATTTGTCCCTGAGTTCGTGACATGTCTGGCTGTTATATGTGCGGATATGTGTGTGCCTGATTCAGGCGTTACGTCGTTTGTTGCGTCCACAGCGCACCGTGGCTTCGTCATATGGTTGCCCTCTTGTGTACGTTTGAGTGCACGGGTTGTGTACGTCTGCGTGCGAAGGGAGGGGTCGGGCCGGTGGTGCCGTAAGAGTGTGGTGTTGCTTGCAGCCGTGTTCGACGCAGTTTTGCTTTCCCCAATTCCCCAATGGACCGTGGTGCCTGCTCAAGCTCAAGCTCCGTTATTCTTAGGTCCGGCGATGGAGGCGCACTGCGCACTGCTTGCACTTTCACTTCGCAATAATCAGATAATACGAGTGGGAAACATAGAACATCTGGAATGAGACACTCTTGGGCTAAACTCTTCAGATTGTTGCCCCACGCCCCACCCACACATGCAAAACACACCTTGTTGATTTTTTTTGGAAAACATAGATAGATGGAGATGCGAGATGTAACTGTAACTGACTTCACTAATAGGATAGCTTGAGCTTGAGCTTGACGATGCTTGAGCTACTTGATGCGCCCGGTGTGGGGTGGGCCTCGCATCTCATGTCTCCCATTCTTCCCTGATGAATGGTTGGGAACCACCTTCTTTACCCACCTGCCAAGCTGCAAGGCAGCTGTTTGGACTCTGCCTTTATTCTTTAATGTTAATTAATGTCCTTGTCGTTGTCGTGTCTGTGCCCTGATTGTTTGCTTGCGAGTTTTGTGAGTGCTTGCCCTGCGATATTTTTGTAGTTTGGTCGCTTGTACTCTTAGTTTTGCTAGAGCAAGAGAGAGAGGGGGAGAGGGAGAGAGAGAGGTTGAGAGAAGGAGAGAGGGAGAGAGAGGGAGAGAGAGAGGGAGAGAGAGGGAGAGGGAGAGGGAGAGAATGAGAGAGAAAGGATGAGAGGGAGAGAGGTAGAGAGGTAGATATATACACAGAGAGGTTGATGGGTAGAGAGAGAACGAGAGAGAGAGGGCGAGAGAGTGAGAGAGAGAGTGAGGGGGGGGAGAGAGAGAATGCTGCTCCTCGCGAGCCTCTCGCCAGCGCTGCTGCTCAGACCGTCGCTGTGTGGCATCCGCCCGGCCGAGCAGCTGCTACAGCCAGCCGGTCGCGACGAGCCGCCGCTCACGCAGCCGCTCAGCACGCGCAGACCGCTCCGGCGCTTGGCGCACGCGAGGATGGAGCTTGCCAAGGGAGAGCCAGGCTACCGGCGCTCCAGGGCCAAGCTGTGGGCTCTCTCTCTCCTCGGCCGTCCGCAGGCTCAGACCACGACTCAGGGCATGTCCAGCACCGCCTCCAAT
The DNA here is from genome assembly GCA_018136815.1 of Isochrysis galbana. Taxonomy (NCBI): domain Eukaryota; phylum Haptophyta; order Isochrysidales; family Isochrysidaceae; genus Isochrysis; species Isochrysis galbana. The sequence goes on along the minus strand of CM030940.1, from coordinate 3,589,359 downwards.
AGATCGGCTGCGCGAGGCACCACGGCGACTCCCAGCCCATTTGGCCCAGGGGCGAGCAGGAGGACGCGTGTGGAAAGGGATGATATTGCAAGCCTCGAAGGGCAAATCTCGCAGCTGCTGGATAGTAGAACAGCCTTCATCGAGGCGTCGACCGTCTACGGCGTGCAGGACCTGCTGTTCCGCCGTTTCAGAGCGAAGTACATCGGCACACAGCTCGGCCCCGATTACCTGTCTGATGAGCTCAACAAGGATCGCATCGAGCTGCTGCGGGCCTTGCACACCGGGGATGTAGAAACCCTTAGGCGCTCGATTGACGCAGAGATGTCGTGGGACTTCGTCTTCCCGCCAGCGCCGGTGGCGAGCAACGGAACCCGCGATATGCGCCTTGAGGGCTTCTGCCGTTCTCCCCTCGCATTGCTGGTGCGGCCGGACGAGGGCAACCTGCTGCCCATCATGCCTGGCGTCTCGGAGCAAGAGAGGCTCGCCCTCATTGAGGAGGCGCTCGTGAGCGGCTGCGCCGACCCGAATTATCCTCGATGGTACTGGTCGAGCCCCGGCGCGCACGCGTGCTTTGAGGGCGATGTGGGCGTGCTGGCTCTCCTCCATCGGTACGGCTGCGACCTAGAACAAAAGCTCGAGTGGCTGCTGCAGCCGAAGCCTGCCTTCACATTTGTGCACGCTGCCGCGTTCAATGGCAACCGGAAAATCCTCGAGTTCTTGCGCCCGCGCGTGCGCCCTGGGGTCTTCCTCGCTGTCGACGGCGACGGCTCCAACGCGCTTCATACGCTGATGGAGTCATCGCGCGATCTAGGCACTGCAGAGCTCTTGTTGGAGTTTGGGCTCGATGGCTACTCCAAGAACAACCGCAATAGATCTGCGCTATCAATGGGCATCGAGGCTCTTCCGGAGCTGGCGTTGCGCTTGCTGAGCGCCAAGTCGCGCTTCGAGTATCGCTGGTGGGGCAACGACTTGTACTGGTACTCCTTCGATGGCATCATTCTCCCCCTGTCGGCGCCGAGCGTACCGATCACATTCATGCCAATAAGCGGCGCTTCGGACATGGGTGGATCGCCACAACAGCTAACGATCGAGGAGCTGGTCGTCCGCTTCAAGAGAAAGGAGTTGCTGTCGGCGCCGCTCCTCCGCTCACTAGTACAGCGCAAGTGGCGCGTGTGGGGGGCCGAAATCTTCTGGCGGCGGGCAGCGCAATTCATGCTCATGTATGCTGCCGCACTGGTCAACAGCTTTGATCTGGCGACGGACGACACGATCTTCCTCGGCTCGACTGCAGTTCTACTTGCTGGGTGGCCATACATATTCTACGTCGAGCTCGCCGAGATACGGCGGGCAGGATGGCGCACTCATTTCAAATCGTTGTGGAATGTGCTCGATGCGTGGCATCTGGCCGCCATTGTAGCCCTACCCATGCTGCCCTTCCTCTCGCAGAGCGAGCTTGCTACGGCTGAGGCTGGCCTCCTAGCCACCATGTACTCGCTCCTGCAATCACTCCCTGGGCTGCTCCAAATCACCCTCGCGCTGAGAGCCCTACAATATGTCTCGCTCGCACGAACATTGGGCCCGCTGCTTGTGACGGTTGGTGGAATGCTGGAGGACATCACGCGCTTTTTGGGAGTGTGAGTGCCATCACATCACGCACATGCCACGTCACTTTCGGCACATAGCCAAGGTGGCAAGAGGAGCCCTCTCTCTTGGCACTCATCCTGGACCGAAGCCGCGCCTCTTCGCCTGCCATTCTATATCGCTCTGCCCCTGCCTGCCGGTGATATGTAGTCGCCGACCGTGTGCGCCTAATGTTCTCCTCACACGTTGCCGCCACGGCGTAGGTTCGCGTTCGTCCTGTTCGGTTTCGCCAACGCCTTCCTCGTCCTCTTCAACCTCTCCGGCCAAGAGATCGAGTACGGCCGCATCCTGCAAGAACAGCTTCTATGGCTTCTCAACGCTGTCGACAGAGAGCTTTTTGACAGCCTTACCGGCGTGCAACTCGTGGTGGGTGATGTCTTATTTTGGGGTGAGAGGCAAAATCCACGCCGCTGCGCCGCTTGATATTTCGGCAGCCTACATATGGGCTCTGATGACATCGCCGACTCGGCTGCTGAGCCAATCGACGGAAGAGTCGACGAAACGCACGCAGCACCCCATCCTCACCACCACCGTCTCCACCGAAGGGCACCAGAAACAGGCTTCAACAACAACATGGTAACATCACGTGGTCGCCCTTTGCATAGGTTACATCCTATTGAGCTACTTTGTGCTCCTCAACCTACTCATCGCCGTCTTCAACTCGACATTCGAGAAGGTGCAAAAGCAGGCGTTGAATGAATGGCTCTTCCTTCGAGTGGTAACGATGCTCGAGTTTGAGGCGCAGGGCACCCCAAAGGTGTCGTTGGAGGGGTATTACGCGGAACTCAGCCGAAGTAGCAACTCGCGATTGGTAGAGTTTGGCCTTGGCTCGGAAGAGTTGCGCAGCAGAAGCCGGCGTCGGATGGACTTGTGAAGGGAACGAGCCTCCATGAGAATGGCTTCGTCCGATAACAGCATGGAGGAGCGCCGCCATCTTCATTCTGCTTCTTGATTCCGGACAATTTGATGCCAATTGAGGCATTTTGCCTTCTACGGAATGCCATTTTTTAGGACGGTCGGACGGCCGTCATGAAGGCCTCTCAGCAGCTAGAAAGGAACCGGATACACAACGGTAGGCACGAACACGTACGTGTACCTGGACAGAATCCCCCGCCGGCGGGTGCCAAAATTAGGTTGCGGCGCGGTCGCGACGGTTCCTGCCCGCGCCTTATCGCGATTATTTCCGGGTTCTTCCTTCATTTCCTAGCCGCATCGCCGCCTTGATTACTCACTCTGAGTGTTTGGGTTGTGTACTCCTTTGTCCCAGTTTTCTTGCGTAGTACAAATGTTCTCCGTGTCCTTGCTAGGCGCCTCGGGGCAATCGGTCACCTGTCGTGTGAGGCGACGATTTTCCCTTCCGACTCTCCTCCTCCTCGTTGTCAATCTTTCTCCGCTTCACCCCTTCCTTTCCACATTTCCCATGTGTTGTGCTTCCGATATCCGCCCATCTATGGGGGAAATCTGTGCACGTCTTACTTGCCTTGATGATGATGAGATGGGCCGGACTACGACACTAGCCGGTTCATATGTGTAACTCTAATGAATGCTAAATGTGTTGAGACTACTCTACCACATGAGCGCGACGAGAGAGCAAAGGCAAAAGGCGGGAACGCCAACAGCGCCGGATGCGGCTGAGCGCTGTTCGTGCGTAATTGGCCTGTTTTAATTTATTAATGAGAGCATCAGTCTAACTACATTAGTACAGTTACTGCCACGCTAGCCTTGGCTACTACCCCGCCGGGCCACGAGCCAAATATGACCGCTCCAAAGGGGCAGGGTCCGTAGGGACCCATCCACGCTCCCGTGCAGCAGCTCCATATCGCGGTGGTGCCCACGGCGGCAACCACCGCGGCTTGTGCGAGGCAAAGCGCCATCGCCGCTCGCATCGCCGACCCGATATAGCAGGATGAAAAAATCTCTGCATTTATACACGTGCACATTCATAGTAATAGTAACACGCGCGCCACTAACAATGACAATGCAGAGCGCCCGCAGAGAATAACGAACAACGTATTATTACGTGCCAGAGTGCGCCAGGTGTGGTGTGGGGCTGGCGGCCATGCTGCGTGGGCAGGTGAAGCAGAAATCAGCCGAGTGCGGTGGCATGAAACGTCGGTGAGACCGTCGACCGGTGTACCCGGACCATTTAGTCCGAACACCAGCGACAAGGGGGGGCTGACCACCGCCGTGCTCTCGCTCTCGCTGGAGCGCGGCGAAGATCGGCCTGTCAGGCGAGTCGGTCGCCATGTCGCCATCGCTCTGCCTCGTCGGATTCGGATATTCGGATTCGAGCGGGGAGAGAGACGAGGGGAAATCTTCCTCCGGTCCCACGATAAAAACGTGGGCCTCCGGATCAACAAGATTTTTTTTTCAATCCAGTCTCCCCCACCTCTGGGTGCCTAGCTCATGATGGCTTGAATGCTTAGTTCCTCCCAGAACCCTAGTAGTGCCCTAAAAACCGTTTTTTCTACGTCGGCATACGGAAGAACAGGCCCTATAGTCCCCATATCTCGGGCTGGATGGCCTGCATATAGGCAGGACAGAACCCCCCTAAGCAGCATGACATGAGCACTGAAGGTTACAATGCTTTTTGAGAGCTGCGAAAATGGCGAAAACGCAAAAACAGCCAAAAACAGCGAAAAGCGAAAACCCCCCGACTACTCCATAAGACACCGGTGGCACGCGAAAAAGCACTGCATATGATAGTAAGCGCCCTGCCCACCACGACATGCTCCACATCTGTACTGACAACGCTTCGGTTTCTCAAGAGCACACTCAGCATAGCCACAGATGCCCCTCTGCGTTTGCACACGCTGCGCTTTCTTCGCAGGCCCGGAAATGGGCTCGCGCCAACCTTTATTCGTGGGAACTGTCTCCCGCGCTTCTCAAACCAAGCACCATTATTGACTAATTTATGAAAGGGAGATCTACCCAGGCCTAGGAGGGGTCCCGTGTCGGATCCGAAGGCCCCTAGGGGCCCTCCTAGGGCCCCAGGGGCTCCAAATATAGGCATATGTACTTGAAAGGCATTCATCGTCCACCACGTGGACTACGGCACTACTAGGGTTAACTGACGGTGACGGCCCCCCGGAGCGAGAAGTTAATGCCGCCAGAGAGGCGGGGGGCGCAGGGGGCTCCCGGTTGTACCCTATGACACGTGATGGCCCACCACCATGGCATTCTTGATGATGGTTGATTGATGGGGCGCAACAGCAAAAAGGATACAGACGCGCAAGAGGGGACACTGAAGGAACACCGCCCGCCCGGAGTCAACACGTCCAACAATCCAAACACGAGATAAGCGGCGGCACAAGAGACAAGAGCGGGTGGCGGCGGGGGGAGGTGGCGTCCCCCGCCCAGGTTCGCAGAAGCTCCACCCTCATATCTTGTTGATTCCTGCTTTGGTCTCATACTCCTCAATGGCGCGGAAGAGCTCGTGGAAGTTACCCTTTCCAAAGCCGCCACACCCGGGGGTCTGCTCGACTCGCTTTTGCGGAAGGCCCCCGGGTGCACCCGCGCCTGAGATGTCCTCTGGCTGGGCCGGTAGCTCCACCTCACAGCCAATGCGCTGGATAACCTCCAAAAAGAGAGTCGAACGGTCCGCGACGGGCTTGGTGAAGATTTGGAGCAGCACGCCCTGGTCGTCGCGGTCGGCAAGAATGCCGAGCTCCTACAAGAGACCACGGGCAAAAGGTATGAGGAAACATTAAGAGAAAGTCAAGGTCGAGAAATCAAGGGCATGCACAAGCCACTCGAAATCAACACGGTATAGCTACGACTCTTCAGCGTGCCCAAGTGGGTATGTGAATAATTTACCCGGCACTCCTCGACTTGAGCTGCACTGAGGGCATCCTCGCCCAAGCGCGATCGTAACGCATCGTAGTACTCCTCGCGCGGCCTATCCATGAGGGCAAAGCCGCCCCTCGCGTCACGCATTGCGCGCACAGTGCTGAAGATATCATTTGTCTTCAGCGCAAGATGTTGCACTCCTAAGGAAGGGGCATCAGACCGCACGCGTAAGGCAGCGCCGACGAGTGCGCAGGAGCGCTACTGACCAGGAGCTGCACGCCAAACAAGTGTATCATTCGAGCGGGCTGAGCATAGCAAATAATGCTCGGCCGAGACTCGCTCGTCGGCGAGGCCAGTGGATGTACCACAGGCCTCGTGCTGTGTGCGCCTCTGCTCGTTTGTGGCAGATCAGCCCGTCTCGGGGAGCATACTGGCTCACTGTGCCATTTTGCACCTGGTCCATTGTGCTGATCCAGGTACGTCTGAATCTGAGACTTTCTCCGGCCCCCAGTGGTGGGCTCGTTCAGGGGTAGCAGCACATTCTCCGAATTGCAAGCAAGGACCATGGAGTTGAGCCCTGAGTCAACGGTGCCCACATCCTTGGCAGTGAATTCGGCAAACTCGTGGAAGCCTGAGATGGAAAGGGGTTGCACGGGTCATAGCAGCACCTTGATAGACGTATCATTCAAGCGTCAAAACACGCGAGCCCTCGTCATCAGAAGACTGACACCGAAGAGGGTCTTCCGCGTCTGATCCTCATGGGTTTGCTCTAGTATGTTCAGTGTTTGCTCTTGGATGCGCACCTGTGGCACGATGAAGATATTCGACCGTCTCCAGAAGATCTGGCACATTGCCCACACAGTGATCAAGCGAGATGATGCCAAACGTTTCCGTTTCTGTCTGCTTAGCCCCGGCGTCGACGGCTGCGACGTACCCCGGGAGGAAGCTCAGCTCGCCCTGATCAATGGCCGTTCCCGAGACAAACCGCAATGCCACGTCTCCGTATAGTTGTACCTCCGAGACGACAACTTCGGAGGACTCATGGGCGTCTCCCTTCGAGTCGCCGGCGAGTCTGGATCGCGGGGACATGATTGGCTTGGCGCCGCCGGCCACTGCCGACTCGAAGGCTTCGCGAGCATCGTCGACAAGCAGGGCCACCGCGAACGCCGATAGGCCTGCAGAGCAACACAGCATGAGGTGCGAAAAGCGTCGATCAAAAGCGCGTGGCGACTAGATCGACGCGTCGCAAAGGCGGCGTTGGTCGGTCAACTACTCACCGTGCCGTTCGAAGTACTTGCGCATCGCCGCCGCCTCCCGTCGTCCATCAGCGCCCAGGATCGTCGGGCTGTCTGCGCTCTGCGCAGCGTTGTCGGCGTACGGTGCGGTGAAGGCCAGCACAAGCTCTCCAGAGCGGATGACGTGCGAGGCATGGTGCGAGTTGCCCGTGAGTAGGGAGGAGGTGGCGACGGTCTCGCACCCGAGCGCCGCGCACCAGCGCGCCGCCGTGTTGGCCGCGTCGCCGCAGAGGAACTCAATGTGATGGAAGGCCCTCACACCGAATCGGTCGGAGAGAGGGTTTGTTCGCACGAAGTTTTCGTAGCCGACGAGGCGTGGGCTGGCGGCGGGCGCAGAGGCGAGGGGTGGCGCGCTTCGCGAGACGCTCCCCACCCGCGCTCCACGCCCCACAGCCGTGCACGCCGCGCTGGAGAGGAGAGAGAGGAGAAAGAGGAGAGTCACGCCCATCGCGAGCGCCGCCAGCCACCCCCTCCTCTCCCCCCTTCCTCTTCTCTCTCTCTCCCTCTCCTCTCTCAACCTTCTACTCTCTCTCTAAAACCAGACAAGTATTCGGATGAGGAAGACGGCGAGGCTCCTTTTCGCGGAAAGGTCCGAAGGCAGCCGGCGGGGAAAGGGAAAGGGGGGCGGGGGAGCGGCGGCGAGCGGATCTCTGTCTACTTTCTACGTGTCACACCATCGCTTTCGTGAATTTAGTATTTACACCTATTCACGGCACTCGGAATCGTGTGGCAAGATGGCAAGCGTCTCTTCCCGTATGTCCGGTATCCAGTGTGATGAGCGGGAAAGTATACGGTGAGGGAGAGAAGAGAGGAGACAGAGAGGGTGTAGTGTGGTGAGTATGTGGTTGTTGGGTATTGTATGGGTTATGGGTGGAGGAAGCTCTCGTGCAAGCGAGCGTCTCATAGGAGCGTGCGGGCTAACCAGAAATAGAGTATAAGAGACCCCGATAGAAGAAGGAGTAGCGCCTCCTCCCCCCCCCCTCTCCTGGTCACCAGGCATACATGAACCAGAAAAAAGAGATCTCTATTACTTTAGAGTACAGTAGAAGAAGCACAGGGAGCTCCGCCGTGAGAATCGAGGGTTTTTGTGGGAGTTTCACTTAGGTTTCACTTTGCGTTTGACGTCAAACGCCGAGGAGAAAGCTTGGTGGAACGTGTTTGTTTTTCTGCGTACAGTGGGAGCGCAGTGAGGCTGTGCCGAGTTTGCCCACCGGTTTTTTTTCCGCTGGGGAGGAGAGCGCGCGATGGCGACGGCGGTGCGCTTACAAGCCGGTAGAGCCCGTCAGAGGCCCCAGCCCCGGGCGGTCGCGCCGCGTGCATGCGGCACCGTGCCGCACAAGCATGAGCAAGGCAGACCCTCTCACTCCTCCGCATCCGCACCCACCTCGCGCTCCATTGGCAGGCTGAGTCAGATGACGTGAACAAGAAGACACGCATGGATTAAGTCGCGTTCCGTCAAAAGAGGACCACAATCTGTTTTCTTTTTAGTTATGAACAATATTGGTACAAAACAAGGCTGTGTATAGAAACTTTTTTTAAAATAAAGTCGCCGTATACGAGATGTTTCGTTTACGCAGCACATGTGATTACTTGCAATCATTGAGCACGCCGTGCGTATGCGCATCGACTTCCCCCTCGCGAGGGCGCCGTGCGTGCGCATAGAAACTTTTTTCCCTAAGGCCCACATTAACGTAAAGTAGCCATATACGAGACGTTTCGTTTGCGCAGCACGTGTGATTGCTTGCAATCATTGTGCACGCCGTGCGTATGCACATCGGCTTCCCCCCCCCGCGGGGCGCCGTGCGTGCGCATAGCAACTTCCAGGAAGGTGCACGCCGTGCGTTCACTCTTTTCGCGGGGGAACTCTGGGCGCGGAGGACGGGCGGAACAAAGTGTGATTGCGTTTCGTTTACGCAGCACATGTGATTACTTGCAATCATTGAGCACGCCGTGCGTATGCGCATCGACTTCCCCCTCGCGAGGGCGCCGTGCGTGCGCATAGAAACTTTTTTCCCTAAGGCCCACATTAACGTAAAGTAGCCATATACGAGATGTTTCGTTTGCGCAGCACGTGTGATTGCTTGCAATCATTGTGCACGCCGTGCGTATGCACATCGACTTCCCCCCCCGCGGGGCGCCGTGCGTGCGCATAGCAACTTCCAGGAAGGTGCACGCCGTGCGTTCACTCTTTCCGCGGGGGACTCTGGACGCAGAGGCGGTCGGGAACCGCGGGGGCACCCCTGGGACCGGGGAAAATATTACCGTATATTGCGAAAACACTAACGTAAACAATCGAGGTCTTGGGGTCTCTCCGCTCCCCCGGGGCCCCCTCCCCCGGGTCCCCTCCTCCCCCCTCTCATCGACCTACCAGAGAGAGACGGCTCCTACTGCCTGCCTCCCTCCTCCCTCCTCGCTCACCCTCCAGCTCTCTCCTCGCCCTCGTCTTCCTCACGATGGTGGCGACTCGGCGCGCATCGGTACGGTCCTCCGTCCTCTCGTCTCGTGCTCCTGCTCGCTGGTTTCGTTCGACTCGCTCGACACCGCCACCTGTCGACTGGACGCCGAGCGCAAGCGCTGCTCGCTTGCACTTCTACTCAAACTCACGCACCTCCCCACACACAGGCAGCAGAGCGAGGAGGCAAGTATTCTGACGGTGACGTCGATGACGGCGTAGCGAGCTGGCTGCCCGAGCGCATCGAGTTGGAGGAGTACATCCTCCGCGTTTGCGAGTGTGGTGCCACAGAAGGCACGGACGCCGCGCTCACACCCCAGACCATCATTGACGATGAAACTCGCCGGCCGGCAGGCTATTCCCTTGAAGGGCCCGATGATGATGACAAGTGGTGGCTTGTGAAGAAGAAGAGCCCGGAATCTTCGACGGCATCGACGACAAAGAAGGCCAAGAGGGCGCACGGGGCCCCCTCGAGCACCCGAGAGATCTTGGCGGACTTCATGCAGTCCAAGCGCGAAGATAGTTTGCAGAAGCAAAAGCTCCTTGCCCACAAAGCACACCTTGCTGAGCGCACTGTAGCTTTGCAGGAGGCACTCCAAGCCCGGCGTGGAGAGCAGGCAACGCTAGAAGCCCGCCAGCTCGCACACAAGATACGCATGGATGAAGCCCAACTCGAGCTCCAACGGGAGGAGAGGGATCGTGCGGCCCGAAGTGAAGAAGAGCGGTCGCGCCGCGAGGAAGCACGCGCGGAGCGTGATGCCCTTGCTATGCAGAGCACGATGCAGATGCAGAAGATGATGATGGACCAACAAGCTATGTTCATGCAATTCATGCAACAAATGATGCCTCTAGCCCGTCCGAACACGAACGGAAACGGAGGAGAAAAATAGAAGCATCGGAATCGACGGCCTGGTGCCTCTGTAGTCTTCATGTCTGGTCTTGTTCGTACCTTGGGAGCAACCCTCCGCTAGGTTTGTCGGTTTGTCCTTCATTATTCACTCACGCTTCATGCTGCATGTTTGTGCTCGGTCGAGACTTGGTGTTGGTGTCCGGGGTTGCCCCTTCTTAGCGTTGGTGTTCGGTCGGGCGTCGTAGTCACCGTGCGAGCGTGCAAGCAGCAAGGGCAGAGCGCATCGTGGACATCCCAGTTGCGAGCGCCTGATAGTTGGTTGACGCCCGCATCACCAGCCAAAAAAAACCTCTTAATGCGCGCGCGACCCTGCAAGTGCAAGCCTAATTTGCAGCCACGTCCGCTTCCCTTATCACTCCATCCACTCGCTTTGCAGCTCATCCCCTTGTGCTCTACTCAGTTAGGGGCTTTGTGTACGGGGTTTCCGGTGGCAGGCGGTGTGGGCCGATCCCCGATGGTCTACCTAGTGTCTAGTCCTTCGCTCCCTCTTGCGCCATCTGGCTATCGGCCGCTTAGTGTTTGCTTCTTGTTGGTCTACATACCGGGCTTTCGGAGTCACATTGTGTACATGGTAGTGAACTCTCGCCCTATGCCGTGCAGGTTCGGCCTAGCCCCCTCCTTCCCCCCCCCTCCCCCGCTTGCTCACTCTCCCCCCTCCCCCGCCTCCCCCCTCCGCCCCTCCCCCCCCTTCCTCTCGGTCCACCTCCAATGACCAATGAGACCGCTTGAAGAGTCTAGCTCAGTTGGACTTAGTTAGATAGACGTTAGATCAGCTGGAGGCACGTGTGCGGAACGCCTCCCCCCCCCCCCCCACCTCCGCCCGCCCCGCCTCCCCCTTGCAGCCAGCCGCCACCCCCCTGTTCCCCACTTGCTTGCAAGAAGCACGAGCCTTCACACGCCGAAATCCCACATGTTTTACGAGTCACGAGTCTTCTGAGCAATATCTTAGCCTTCAGGCCAAAGGTTTAAGCTCAGCAGCACGCCTTTTAAAATAAAACCGCTGACCCGATACCACCCATGGCCTCGTACAGCAACACAGAGCACACAGCGGCAAACGGAAACAGAAGCGGGCTCGCAATTAAAAAGGACCGCCAGCCATGTATGCCTCCAGAGGTGGCGGCTCCATCCCGAACTTACTACTCACAATGCTACCATACAAGCAAGTGTGCATGTTTGTAAGCATGTTGGCAACACGAAGGTAAGCGCCGACATCACGACGCAGAAGTTGTTGCCCGCGCCCTAGGTCGAACCAAGGCCACAGGTTAGCCACCTTTCCGAAGCCCCACTCGGCGCTGACACGGAAGGGGCTCATTACGCTGTTGAAGAAAGCCTGCCATCCAATGAGATGTCCCCGGTACATTCTATAGAGGTAAGCGGACATGGGGTATGCCGAGTCGCCATTCAAGCAATAAATACGGCCAGAAGACGCACAACACAGTTGCATGACCTGCAGCAAGCCGGACATGTGCAGAACGAAGGAATCGTGTCGTGAACCGTGCACTGGGCCATAGGCCCAGGGCTGCATGCCATTTGGAAACACAACTCCTTGAACTTTCACGCCATGACACCGTTTATGGCCCGAGAAGTAAATGCCCTGTGAACGCACAGGTCGTGCAACCGGCCACAACTTGCCATCTATGAAACCAATCATGTTAGACACGGGCACCCCTGCAGACGCAAGCGAGGCGGCAAACGCAGGGAAGCAGGGGGTGAAGGCAGAGAAGCCGCGGGAATCTAGGAGATGAGGGAAGGTGAGGTGAATGTGTTGGATCACAGCATGGTGTGCTGCCGAAATGGCTGCCTCACTTCGTCTTGTCTCCCAAGCGAGAGAGGCTGCAGCTCCTACAACAAGCACAGGGTGCAAGAGGTTAAATGCATGCGAAAAAAAACAGAAAGGAAAACGGCGTTTCGTTGGTGACCGCCTCCCGCGGTCTCACCGGGAGTTCGAAAGCGCCGGAGGGTGATGAGTGCTGCCTCTTCGCCGCGCATTACGTATCCACCGCGCAGACGCATACCAGGCGGCAGGCGCAGCGCGGAGATGAAGCGTCGGAGATCCGGAAGACGCACGCCAAAGCGCACATACACATCCCTTGCGAACACATCTTCGCCTACGCCCGACTCCGCCGCCTCGCGCTCCAGTCGAGCGACCGAAAGGCGCTTGGGGCCAATGCGTGTCTTCATTGAGCGACCGAGGGGGTCAGCAGCAACGGCAAGGAGGACGACCTCCTCGCCGTCGTCGCTTTCGGCGGATGAGCTCTCGAGGAGCTCATCCCACTGTCGATCCTCGTCCGCTGCGATTCCTAGCGCGAGCGCCAGTTCGGCGTCCTCCAGCTCCCGCGCCGTGAAGGGGCGGGTAGGCATCGCCGCACGCTGTCGCAACACACGCGGGAACCCAGGGAGAGGTCGGGAAGAGAGCGGGGACGTCGGTTCACCACACTCACTGTAACAACGAGACAACTTATATTCTGGTAGACGGCAGCCATTGGAAAGTCATCAGAAAAACGTGAACAGGACATTTGAGGGATAGAGCAGAAACATATAGGAAGGGATGTGGTCTCGCAACAGATCGAGCGACGGACCAGAACAGCGAAATTGGAGCGGGGCGCAGTGAAACCCGTCGCGGTCCGCAGGTCTTTTGTAAAAGTTGGCTTTCCACGGGTTTCACCGCGACTCGAGCAAGTGAAACCACAACAGTTAAACCGAAGTGGAACCCCCGCAAAAAACCTCTAAATATTAAGAAGTTTTTTTTCTCTCTCCCCCCCTCCTGGTGACCAGGCATATACAATAATATTGTACAATGGTCTGTGGGGGGGGCTCCCAGGGACCGGCGGGAGGCGAGGGAGAGGCAGAGAGCAGAGAGAGGCAGGGGGGGCTTGAATATGATACCGTGAAGATTCGGTGGAGCCTTCCTGTAGGAATAGAGAGTACAAACGTACAAATGGGAGAGAAGAGGGGGGGGAGGGGGGAGGGGGGAGCGGCCGCGGCGCCGCGGCGGAATCCACAGAGAGAGGGCGGGGGGGGGAAGGGGAAGAAAGAGAGAGACAGACAGAGAGGAGAGTGGGGGGGGGGAGGGGGGGGGGGGGGAGAGATAGATAGATGGAGAGAGAGAGAGAAAGAGAGAGAGGCGAGCAGGGTTGGAGGGGGTTGGGGGGGGTCGGTCTGCACGATGAGCAGCCGCCCGCCAATCCGCCAGAGCGAGATCCGCAAGGAGGGCTGGGTGATGAAGGAGTCCAACTACCTGCGCCAGTACCGCCGCCGCTGGCTGGTCCTCACGCCAGAGCGGCTCCTCACGTTTGCCAAGAAACAGGCGTACAGTACAACGCCCACTGAGGTGCATCACTTCAATCAGCCTCCACCAGCTCGCGCCGGCCACCCAGCACCGAGCAACCTGCCTGCCTGCCTGCCTGCCTGCCTCTCTCTCCCCCCCTCCCACTTCCCACTGACTACGCTCGCTGCGCCACCCTGGCGCTTCTGACAGAACATCGACCTGCGGCAGTGTGGGACGGTGAAGTCGGCAGACGACATGACGAACAGGCCATTTTCCTTTACTGGTGGGCGCGGGACGCTTGCTTGTGGATGCTGCTGAGCCCGTCGTACTCATGGCCATCCTGCTTCATCATCATCACGCACCCCTGAATCGTGTGCCTGTAGTTCAAGTACCTGACCGCAACTTCTTTCTGATTGCTGCTGACGATGCGGACCGCAACGAATGGGTGGCAGCGATCGGTGAGCACATGGCACATGTCGTGATGGATAGCCCGCTTGTATCCCAGGACCAGTCTATATTCGATTCCACCGCATCCTCAGGTCGCGCCACGACGGAGAGCCGCAGAGTGCGTAGCTACTCAGAAGAGGTGTTGCATCGCCAGCCGGGGGATACTCTCGTGCCGCCCGTGCACTCTTGCCGAATATCCGACTTGCCCTGTGTGCATCCTTGCTCTCGCGGCGACCACGATGCTCACACTTAACGGCGCGGCTGCAGGTGGAGTACCAAGAGCAGCAAGCGCGGTTAGCTGCCATGCGTGCGGCACAGTCAGAGTCTCAATGACGTTCTTGGTAGCCTATCGGTCGCGAGCTCCGACCCCATCGCTCCTTTTCTTGCGCAAGCTACTTATCGATTCTCGAGTGTGATTACCTCAATCTTGTCGAGCCCTTTTCATTGTCTGTGCTGCAATGAGCGGAGAAGATCGTCTATCAAGAGGTCCTTCGCTCGACGCGCACTACACGAGTCGAAGATTGCCCGTAGTTCGTGGTAGTGTTGGCCGGTAGCCTATGGTAGCCGACCCTCTGATTAGCATGGCCCGGTCACTCGCTCGTTTTAATCACTACTTTGCAAGTTCTGGTAGGTCGCGATGCCAACACATGGCCCCAACCCCAACAACCAACAATGTGGCACCCTCGGAGAGAGGGAACACTGACACAAATGCAAGGAGCGGGGAGCGGGTGGTTCCTCCCCCGCAGCGGGGGAGGAGTGGAGAGAGGGGGGGGCTCGTGCCCCCCCCCAAGGGTCATGGGAGAACCAAGTATAAACTTAGTTGAGGAGCCTGGGGATCTGAGGATGAGTGAGTTAGTGATAAGTGACCACAACTATCGTAATAAACGATAGGGTCATGGAGCGCGCCACGCTCCCACCCTCTCTCGCCGCCCACCCCGCCGCGCCGACCGACCACGACATGACAGACGCTGCGCAGCCGCAGCGCCCTCCAGCCAGGGCCATGCCAGCCCAGGTGCCCGCGAGCCACGGCCCGAGCCGAGCCCACACAGCCACAATGACAGAACACATTCCAGCAGCACACAACACACCAGCACAGCCAAGCCAGCACATGCCGAACCAGCGCACAGCCAGGTCCACAACTCGCAGTCTCCCATAGGGAAAGCTTCCGGGCTGGGCCCCTACAATGCCACGGCACTGACCACGTGCGCAAGCACGAGGAACAGGCCCGGCCGGTCGAACAGACCACCATCAACACACAATTGAACCCATGCAGCAACAACTGCATGGCCCAACACACCAAAAAGCTCATAGAGACACACAGCCCAGCGGAAACACATGGAAAGACGGATTACCACCCCAACCCAACCACACGCGGCACGAGAGCCCGCGACGACACAAGAGAACCGCATAGGCGGACAAGAGAGACACACACACAGACAACAACACACCCAACACCTTTGGCACACCAAAGGCTACGCACACCACCAACACCCAAGAGGGAGGGGGCCGAGAGGAACCCCACCACAAGACACGTCCTAAACAAGGAAGAATGCGCGCAATACCTCAGAAACAACGATACGTATATACAATTTCAGGGAGAATATATCCCAAGGGACAAATTCTTGGAAACATGGGACACACTAGTTAGACACGCCACGGAGACATTGACGACGGCAGAAAGCGCGTCCGAAACGGAAAGCGCACATCCACGGCGCGATATAACCGGAAACCATCACGACCCGGAGGAACCACAGCCCGAACTACGAATTACGTTAGACGGGGAATACTACGCGAACCTCAAGGGAACGTGGTATGAGGCGGAGCTCTCATACCTAGGCACACCTATAATCGGGAATAGACTACTCGCCGCACCCACAAACCTAGACATATCCCCACCGGCGAGATGGGGGGAAGGATACAAAACCAACAAAAGACTAGAATACCCGCTAGCGGACGAGTACACGCTAGACGGCAAAACGCCGCTAGACGGCACCGGAGTAGAACATCTAACCGAGGCAGCACTTCAGCGTAAAGACCGCAAACGCAAACGCCTCACGGGGCCGGCCAAATGGGAGGAAAAACTCCAAATACCCGGGGATACATGGGCGCACCTGGCGCGACTATACACCACGCCAATGGTAACGGCGAGGGACATGCACCTACACTTCAAACATATCACACACAGGCGAGTGGGCACGTACAACCGCTTTCCAGACAGAGCCAACACGTGCCGCATATGTGGGGAAACGGATGAATCCTCGACACACCTAGGCGAGTGCCCCGGGATAACCAACATCCTAGGCGAACTGAATAAAATCGCACGGTTCACACCCGGATTAGAAAGGAGCAGGGAAGAAACCATTGTAGACAACCTATTCAATACTTGCGCGGAGAGGAGTGCTTTGCTTAGTATGGTGTATCTCTCTATTATTCTTATTAGTATTGATTCTTCCGAGAATTTTATGCCGTCGTAGTGTATCCTATAGAAGTCCGTGAGTATATATCTCCACGCTAATAGGTATAGTACGTATATCGCTTTCGGAGCCGGCGGCGAGGCGACTGAATTTTGGCGCCCATGCCAATATCCCGATCGGGGTGGCGGGACGTATTCTTCGTAAGGCGGGGGGTCGAACGGGGGGACCGATCGCACGGAGGCGGCGTCGTCCGCCGCGCTCACCACGGAGGGAGCGAGGGAGGTATGGACACTTGGCAACGGATCGGCGAAAGAAAGTAGCGCGAAGACCGGCGGTGGGTCTTCGGCTACGGGTGGTGCGATGCCCGCTCCCGTGAGGGGAGTGAAGTCGGGGCCACACGGGGTTGGCGCGGCTTCGGTGGGCGGAGGCGCCACTTGGGCGGACTTGGGCGGTGCTGGAAGGAGGAGTTCTTCAAGGGGAGAGGCGGAGCTCTTTGGAGCTCCAACCTCGGCTTGGGGTGGCTTGGGTGGCTCGGGTTCGGATGGGGCATCGGGTGATTCTTGGGCGGGGGATGAAAGGTCCTCTCCACCTTGGAAACTCGGAGGGGCGACGGCCGAAGGCGCGAGCGCCGATTTTGTGCTTGTCGGAGCGAAGCTCGTTTCCTCATTGGAAACGAGCCGCGGAGGCGCACCGGCGGCTAGCGCGGCGCACGGTCCATCCGGGGAGCCCGGAACGGGCTCATCGGAAGAACGGGGAGGGCAAATGACGGGCATGAGAGATGGACGGGAGAGAGGCACGGAACGCGAACCGGAGGGTCGGAGGATGTAAGAAAGGGCGCGGCGAGCAGTTACCGCTTACTTGGGACTCGTAGGGACTCGTAGACTCGAAAGGACGACTCGGAAGACTCGGGGCTTGGGGGTACTCAGGGGCTGCAGGTCACCAACAGGCGATACAATGGCTCAAAAACCACACAAATCAACACTCTGCACTCAAACATTCACGGTGACAGGCCGGAAACATACGTTAAACGAACCCCCTCTGGTGAGCAGATTCAGGAGTGCCCACCAGAAAAAGAAGAGAGAGAGAGAGAGAGCGAGGGAACGAGGGCTCGGGGGGTCAAAACACAATTCGGACTCCGTTTTGGACTACAGAGTAAAATCCAGTGCCCTCGCGAGTCCTGCCTCGAGTCTCGCGAGGCAGCGCCGAAGGACGCTGAAGGAAGCGCTGCGGGACAGCGCTGAAGGACGCAGAAGGACACTGAAGGACGCTGCAAGACGCGCTGCGGGACATCGCTGACGGACAGGGGGGGGGCGCTGAGAGACACTGGGAGACGCTGAGGGACGCTGGGGAACGCTGAGGGACGCGCTGGGGGACTTTCGCGCGGGGGGTTGAGGGAAGAGAAGACGGCGCCTCAACGCGCGGACGCGGAAGAGAGCCGCCGTCTCGGCGCGCGGAGGGGGGGGAAGCGGCGGAGGAGGGGAAGGAAATCTGCGGAGGGGGGGAAGGCCGCCGTCTCGGCGCGCGGAGGGGGGGGAAGGGCCGCCGTCTTGGCGCGCGGAGGGGGGGGAACCGCGCGGAGGGGGGGGAAGGGAACGGCGGAGGGGGGGGAACAGCGGAGGGGAAGGGGAGGAGCGAAAGGGGGGGGGGGGGGAGAAACTGCCGAGGGGGGTGAGATCGCAACACTGACCCAATCCTCCCTCACATTCACGTATTTTTCCCGGCCTGGCCCGGGAAAATCAGGGAGTGGAGAGAGGGGAGGGAGGAGAGTTGCGGAAGGGGGGGGGAACCGCGGAGGGGGGAATCACAATACTGACCCAATCCTCCCTCACATTCACGTATTTTTCCCGGCCTGGCCCGAGAAAATCAGGGAATGGAGAGAGGGGAAGGAGGACTGCAGAGGGGGGGGTGAAAACACAGTACTGACCCAACTTTCCCTCACATTCACGTGTCTTTCCCGGCTTGCCCCGGGAAACGCATGGAATAGAGAAGGGAAACGCAGAGAATGGAGAGAGGGGGGGAGGGGAACTGCAGAAGGGGAGGGAACTGCAGAAGGGGGGGGGCCAGTTCTGTTACCTGCATCTCTTACCTTAAACGCGTGGACAATTACCGTAACGGTAAAAATAAAACTCAAATCTTCGAATTTCGAGACGAAAATCGGCGAACCAGGACTGGAGCCCACGGAGAATCCGAATCGGCACGCCTTGCGTGACCACGACGAACATAGAAGACGATATATAACGCAGAAGGAGCGCGCTCATGCCGAAATATTCACGCCGAGAGGCCTGAATACAACAGGGAACCGCGCGGAGGGGGGGAAGGGAACGGCGGAGGGGGGGGAACAGCGGAGGGGAAGGGGAGGAGCGAAAGGGGGGGGGGGGGAGAAACTGCCGAGGGGGGTGAGATCGCAACACTGACCCAATCATCCCTCACATTCACGTATTTTTCCCGGCCTGGCCCGGGAAAATCAGGGAGTGGAGAGAGGGGAGGGAGGAGAGTTGCGGAAGGGGGGGGAACCGCGGAGGGGGGAATCACAATACTGACCCAATCCTCCCTCACATTCACGTATTTTTCCCGGCCTGGCCCGAGAAAATCAGGGAATGGAGAGAGGGGAAGGAGGACTGCAGAGGGGGGGGTGAAAACACAGTACTGACCCAACTTTCCCTCACATTCACGTGTCTTTCCCGGCTTGCCCCGGGAAACGCATGGAATAGAGAAGGGAAACGCAGAGAATGGAGAGAGGGGGGGAGGGGAACTGCAGAAGGGGAGGGAACTGCAGAAGGGGGGGGGCCAGTTCTGTTACCTGCATCTCTTACCTTAAACGCGTGGACAATTACCGTAACGGTAAAAATAAAACTCAAATCTTCGAATTTCGAGACGAAAATCGGCGAACCAGGACTGGAGCCCACGGAGAATCCGAATCGGCACGCCTTGCGTGACCACGACGAACATAGAAGACGATATATAACGCAGAAGGAGCGCGCTCATGCCGAAATATTCACGCCGAGAGGCCTGAATACAACAATTCCCCGTCTAACGTAATTCGTAGTTCGGGCTGTGGTTCCTCCGGGTCGTGATGGTTTCCGGTTATATCGCGCCGTGGATGTGCGCTTTCCGTTTCGGACGCGCTTTCTGCCGTCGTCAATGTCTCCGTGGCGTGTCTAACTAGTGTGTCCCATGTTTCCAAGAATTTGTCCCTTGGGATATATTCTCCCTGAAATTGTATATACGTATCGTTGTTTCTGAGGTATTGCGCGCATTCTTCGCTACTATAGGGTATGCTCGCTTCGTGGTCTTTGAAGACGTTGTGTAAGGCGTTGCATTCTAGCTTGTTCCATAGCTTTGCCCACGTGGGGTTCAGCTTGGTTGGGGCCCGGGTGCGTTGGGCTGCCCCACATGGGTTGTGAGAGTGCTCCTTCCCTGCTCACTTTCAGGGACGTGAGATCTAGTTCGCGGATGTTGTTTAGCGCCTGTTTCCATAACGCAGGAAGTTTGCTTTTGCCCGCTATTCCGTCGGTAAGTTTGTTTGCGGGGATTGTCGAAAGAGCCGCTGCTCTTCCCAGGTTTGTGCGGCAGAACCAAGCGTCTAGCACTTGCTTCCATTGTGCTTGGCGTGCGTCCAGGTAGTTCAGGATCCATTTGGCCTGTAGTGCTTTAACGTGGTTGCCCCAGTCTAGCAGACCCAGCCCCAAGTGGGGCCCTTTCTCCGAAGTGTTTTTGATTGGGATTTCGGGGTGTTTCACCCATTGTAGTCTCCGTCCGGTGCGCGCGTTCGTCCACATGATTCTGTCCACGGATCTTTTTACCGCTGCGTGGAACGATCTTGGGGCTGCAAGCGTTTGTAGCCAGTATCTAGGAATAGAGTATATGAGAAAGTTAGCTACCTTCGTTTTCCCGTGTATGGATAGATTATTCGTTATCGGTGCGTATATGGTGGTTTTTTTCTCTATCTTGTCGGCTAGTTTGCGCCAGAACTCTTTGATGGCCTGGGGTCCCCCTAGGGGGACTCCCAGGATGGTCGCGTATTCGTTCCTTTTCAGCCACTTGTATCTTTGGAAACTCGCTGGTGGGCGTTTTCTTTTTAAGGAGCCCATCCTAAGTCCCTCGAACTTTAGGTCGTTGGGTTTGCCGCACGAGGCTGCCGCGTATCTTTCCACCCAGCTGAGGGAGCGCGTTAGGCTGTTGTAGTCCGCCGCTAAGAGTTGTGTGTCATCCGCGAACTGGCTAATCTTAAGTTCGGCTCCGTTCACTATGATGCCCTCTATGTCGTCGTCGTCGTTTATCACTCTGGTGAGGGCTTCCGCCGTCAGGAGGAAGGCTAATGGAGAGAGCGGGCATCCTTGGGGGACGCCGCTCGCTACGTTGAACGGGAAACTTCTTCCCCCATTCGCCTTTATGTATCTGATTGGTTTGGCCTCGGAGTTCGTGAGGGCCTTCGCATATTTCCTGAAGTTCTCTCTGAACTTTAGCTTTTCGAGAACCAAGTGGTAGAATTCCCAATTGACTCTGTCGAAGGCCTTTTCCCAATCGAGCGCAAGGAGGAGACCTGGTTCCCCCGTTTCGTCCAGGTAAGCGTTCGTCAGCTGTAGCAGGTGGGTGGCTTCGCCAATCAAACGTTTCGGGACGAAGCCCAGCTGGTCTTTCGAAATTATGTTCCCGATTACTTTTTTTAGTCTATTCGTAAGCACTTTTGCTAATATTTTGTAGTCACTTTGTAGCTTTGTAGGAGCGTGATGGGCCTATAGTTTCTAGGGTCCCGCGTGTCTCCTTTTTTGTATAGAAGTATTATGTCTCCTTCTCTCATGGATACATTTAGTTGCCCCTGCTCTAGTGACCTAATGACCTGAGACCTCACGGGGCATCCGGGCAAGGCGGGCTGTGAGGGAACGAATGCGGATGTCGGCGTGACTACGTGAGCGAGTTCCAAAAAGCCGCGCGCGAGGCGAGAGTTTTAATAGGTTTTTTATCATCGAAAAGACACTGACACACTGACACTGACGGAAAAGGTTTTTTTCTACACTGAGACTGAAAGTCTAGGGCTGAGTGCCTGGGGGGGGGGGGGGCAGGGGGCAGGCAGCTGGAAAAAAAATACCGGAGAGAAGCACAAAGTTGATCGGAGCGAATAGCGTCCAAAGTCCTAGGTCCTACTCGGAAGAGAGCACACACGTTTCAATGTTTACATCGGTAGGGGTGTGAAGCTACTTGTCTGAAAAGAAAAAGGAACAATGACTTGACTGGAAATTTGAGACACTTTGAACTGTATTGTACTCTATTCTAGAGTAGACTATCCCTCCTACCCGTCGTTTGCTGGTGTGAGGCGCGAGGCGAAACAGAGGAGAGAGGGGAGGCGGAGAGAGAGAGCGCGGTCAGTGTGACCCACGAGAGGGGGGAGAGAGCGGAGAGAGAAAGAGAGACGGCAGAGGGAGGAGAGAGAGGAGAGGAGAGAGAGAGAGAGAGAGAGAGGAGAGAGAGAGAGAGAGAGAGAGAGAGAGAGAGAGAGAGAGAGAGAGAGAGAGAGAGAGAGAGAGAGAGAGAGAGAGAGAGAGAGAGAGAGAGAGAGAGAGAGAGAGAGAGAGAGAGAGAGAGAGAGAGAGAGAGAGAGAGAGAGAGAGAGAGAGAGAGAGAGAGAGAGAGAGAGAGAGAGAGGGTACTCCTACAGGAGAGAATAGAAGGAGAGAGAGGGAGAGAAGGAGAGAGGGCGAGAGGGAAAGAGCACACAGAGAGAAAAGAGAAAAGAGACGAAGAAAGAAGAGATGCATATTGAACGAGCCCTTCCCCCGCGCCCCCACAAGCTCCGCCATCGCCCCCCCTCCCGCCCGCCCCTCCCCTCTCTCCCTCCCTCCCTCCCTCCCTCCCTCCCTCCGGCTCCCTCCCCTCCCTCTCCCTCCCTCCTTTCCCTTCCCCTCTCCATCGCTGGCTTCCCGTGCGATGTCCTCGATGCTCGACGAGCTTCAGAGTGCGGCAGAGGCAGCAGTTGCGAGCTACAAGGAGACTGCCACGCTCTGCCGCTCCAAGCTCGAGCACTACCGCTCTCTCTCCTCTGAGAGCGGCATACTCCCTGAGGCCGAGGGTGCTGCTCAGCTTGGCAGAGTCAGCTGGCTCACGTGCATGCTCCTAACGACGTCAGACGAGGCGCTCCGCACGAGCCACGCGCTGATGCGGATGCGCGAGCAGCACACTGTCGACCAGCTCGCCGCCGCACGCGCCGCCGCGTCACGGGCGACGGACGCCGAGGTCAACGCGGTGGCCGCCGCCGAGCAGCTGCGTAAACAGCTCGCCGAGGCCGTCGAGCGCTCGCGCAAGCACGCGCTAGAGGCGCACCAGCAGCGCAACCGCGACGCGGGACGGCTGAAGGAGCTCCAGACACAGGTGAAGGATCTGCAGGAGACGGCACGCCTCAATGAAGCCACGTGGAGGGAGGACCGGAGAGCGGAGCTCGCGGTCGCTGCGCAGCGCGAGAAAAATTTCTCTTCCGCTATACTGCGCCTGCAAAAGGAGTTGGAGGCGGCCAAGTCGATGGCAGACAAGGCGAAGGCAAAAGCGGAGGCCGAGGTGGGGACAGCGGCGCGGCGCCAGTCAGAATTGCAATCGGAGTGCATGCGCCTGCGGGCTATGGCAGAGGCGGCTGCTCTCGGGGACAATGGCGGTGGGGCTGCCCTCTACGCACCGCCTGAGGGCGAAACTCCCTCCGCTGCAAACCTAACATTGTCGGAGGAGCCTGCCCTTCGGCAGCGGGTGGCAGAGCTGGAGGCACAGTGCGAGCAGGGCGTCAAGCTGATCGAGATGCTCAAGCATCGGCTTGAGCAGCAGGTGGCTGCCACGCAGCAGGCCCACGCCGCAGCTCACGCTCGCGCCACTGCGAGCACGAAGCGCGCCCTCCACGCCGGCGGTGTCCACACGCCGAAGACAGAGGTGCATGCGACCCCGGTGACGCGAGGGGTGGCAGCCGTGCAGGCCGGCAGCGGCAGCGGTGGAGATGTGAGCAAGGCGAGTATGCGCAGAGAGGCAGAGGTGGTCTTGCTGTGCGCGGAATTACGAAACGTGGAGGGTGCACTATGTGCTGCCGAAGGCTTCCGAGCAGAGGAGCTGAGTGCGATGGAGCACCGAGTGCGGCTGGCAGAGGAGACTGCGCGTGCGGCGTCGCACGGGATGCTCGCAGCGGCTGCGCGTGCACGCCGGGCCAGCGAGAACATCACGACGCCCGTATCGTCCAAATTGGAGAAGGAGGCGTTGGAGGCTCGCACCGCTCTGGCAGCCGCCATGAATGAGAAGAGGGAGGCCGAGGCGAAGCTGCGGCAGGTACCAAATCGAGACTGCTCGCACTTCTAGCCCGCCACATAGATGCCCGTCGGCACAACTCAAAGAAGGCTGCCGCGGGCCATGCTCATTCGCCGATGCCCCTCCCCAATCAGGTGCAAAAGACCTCTGAGGGCACGGTGGCTCTGCTGCGGACAGCCCTACGAGACGCGGAGCTCAAGCAGAAGGAGATGCGCCGCGCACTGGCGGTGCAGGCCGAGCAATTGCAAGTGCGCGAGCGGACACAGATACAACAAGCTCAGGCTGCTGCAGATGGCGCCTTGCTGCCGCCGCCGCCACCCCTTCGTGCCTTTGCACCGACCGAGAGGGTGCACGATACCCGGTCATCGGCGGACTCGTCACTGGAAAGCACATCGGCATCTCCTTTACCTAGCGGGGCTGGAGCGAGCTTGCAGCGTCTCGCTCACTCGCCCTCGACGTCCGCAACGCTCGAACCACCCAAACCTCAGGCTCCAACTACCGCTGCGGCGTTTGGTTCTCTCGCTAACAGCAACGCCAGCGAGCCGAGCCGTACACAGCCGTCAATGTCCGCTGGGAGCTTCGTCAAAGAACGCAACGGCCGGTACGCTCATATCTAGACGAGCACATGGGTGGGGCGAGGTTTGGGCGATATCCCGTCCATCGCAATTCTTTGGCAATGGGCCCTTTCCACCTTTGACCTTGAGCGAGAGCCAGCCCCACTCCTAGCGCAGCTGGCCTCGGCACTGAGGTCCTGTCCCGCCCCCCATCTTATCCCTACCCAGAGTACGGAGTTCACTCCTGGAGACACTTAGAGCAGAAAAAGAGAAGCTTGAACGCGAGAAAAGATTACTTCGTCCCTCCTCAGCCAGGGAGGATAGCCTGCTCGACTGAGCTGACAAGCGTCGGCGTTGTCCGTTAGTGCTCCGGCCATTGACTATCACCTGTCAACCTCTCCAATATTGTGGCTGCTGCCACATCGATTGCCTCTCTCCTGCCATCTGCGCTCGTCCAAGTGACAAACCTCATTGGCGCGACGCCCTTTGTGCGAGGGCACACCTCACACACTGGAGGTGGACTCTCTTTAAACTTGGGCAAACCGCTGGCGAGAGCACTACGCTTCCGGGCATCAGCACCTAGGTAGCGAGAAGCGAGAGATAGTGCAACCGTGTGGACGGTGTGTACTGTGCAGCTCCTCATCACCGGCATCTTGCTCTGCGAAATCACGTACCTCAACTCGTTCCCCTTAAATTTCGTTTGAGTGCTGTCGAGCGCTCCCGTTCTCGTTGCGGTGCTACCTACTTATTGTTTGCTTGTTTTCTGGGCATGCATGTTTTTCGTTGCGACATCTATCGTTAAAACGATGGGGTCATGGAGCGCGCCACGCTCTCCTCTTCTCTCCCCGACGAGGCTCGGCCTAAGGGGCGGCCTGCGGACGGGTCACGCCGCGGCGCTCCACGCCGCCCGGTCGAAAGGGCGGAAAAACTCGCTAGAGCGCACGAGAGAGCTTCTTGCAAAAAAAACAGTAAAAAATAGTGCGAAAAGCAGTATAACAGTGGGGCCAAATACAGTAAGTAGGGGGGCCTCCCCCCCCCCGCGCGCGGAACGCCTCTGCCTTTCTCTCGAGAGTCGCTCGCGGCGTCGTCGCGCTCCGCCTCCCCCCCATCCCCCATGGCCAGCCGCCCAGTCTTCAACCCCAACCCCACCCGGTCACCCGGTCATCGCGATCAGCGAGCCGGGTGGTGGACAGCGACAGCGAGAGCGGCGGTGCGGTGCTCGCCGCGGCTGGGTGGTCTCCAGATGTAGCGAAGTGGGATAGCGACGAGGACACGGATGCCGAGGATGATTGGATGGCGGACGAGGCGGTAGACCCAACCAAGCGCTGATGGCTCTGATGTGGCATAAAGCAGCTAATTGCTTGATTGATGCGTGTGAAGTGTGAGCACGTGTGAACACAATATCAATACCGTAAGCCGTAAGCGTAGTATAGTAGGAGTAGAGAGTAGAGGAGACGCATGCAACAGCCGTGGCTATAGATGTGTGAGTGTGTGAGTGAGTGCGTGCGCGCATATGCGCGGGGTGCGCGCGCCCCTTAGAGGGGGCCGTTCCCGTTTGCTATCGGGGGGAAACGACGGCCCCCAGTAGCTATCGGGGGGCCGTCCTCAAGTCCTCGAGCCCCCAGGCGCTATCCTCCCCCTATCCTCCCCCGCAAGCTAGAGAGAGAGAGAGAGAGAGAGAGAGAGAGAGAGAGAGAGAGAGAGAGAGAGAGAGAGAGAGAGAGAGAGAGAGAGAGAGAGAGAGAGAGAGAGAGAGAGAGAGAGAGAGAGAGAGAGAGAGAGAGAGAGAGAGAGAGAGAGAGAAGAGAGAGAGAGAGAGAGAGAGAGAGAGAGAGAGAGAGAGAGAGAGAGAGAGAGAGAGAGAGAGAGAGAGAGAGAGAGAGAGAGAGAGAGAGAGAGAGAGAGAGAGAGAGAGAGAGAGAGAGAGAGAGAGAGAGAGAGAGAGAGAGAGAGAGAGAGAGAGAGAACCCCCCGTTTGCTCTTTGGGGATTTCATATCCCCCCGATAGCTACTGGGGAATCCGCTTACGGCACCCCCCATGAGCAATCTCCCAATAGCAATAGCTCTCGGGGGATTTTCTCGGTCCCCCGGTAGCTCTCGGTGGGGCTGTTGGCGATCGGGAGAAAATTTCCCCCCGATAGCTCTCGGGGCCCCCCGATATTGTAGCTACTGGGGAATCCGCTTACGGCACCCCCCATGAGCAATCTCCCAATAGCAATAGCTCTCGGGGGATTTTCTCGGTCCCCCGGTAGCTCTCGGTGGGGCTGTTGGCGATCGGGAGAAAATTTCCCCCCGATAGCTCTCGGGGCCCCCCGATATTGTAGCTCCTGGGGGGCGTTGGCTCCTGGGGGGTCACACATACATGCATACAACAATGCAAGCAATGAGCAGCAAATTGCGCCTGTGCCAACGTCGCGCAGGCGCACTCAATACATGCATGTCCTTAGCTCACGCTCACTTCCACAGACAGGCATCACAAATCACATGCGCACACTTACCGCGCTGATAGTGCAATGAGAACGCCTATCACCGTCTCGAACACACTGCTCTGCACACGGACAACCATCAAAAGCAGATGTCCCTCACATGTCACAAACATCGCGAACGAAGCACCTTCCCGGCACGCCCGTTGGCGCATGCGCCGCATGGGAGAAACGCTCCTCCCATGCGGCATTGGTGAAAGATTCCTTGGCCACGCGGAGGCCCAGTTCCGATCTAGGAGTGTTCGCCTTCTCCGGGGATGCACATCAAAAGATCGGTAGGGCCCTTCCACGAACGAGAATGCCATCACGCGACAGCTCGTCGCTACTATCGACACTCGCGACTCCTCGTATATTTTCCAACTTCGCTCCCCTCCAGGACAGCTCGCTCAGAGATTGTTCACTACAAGAGAATCTCATCACCAGTGCACCATTGCGGGAGACGAGGTTGCCGAAGCGGCGCATCCAAAGGCGTTGCTACGGAAAGGCAAGGCCGGTCGCTCATCTCGAATAGCCGTGTCCCGGTCCTAGACCGGCTAAATTTAGCATCCCTCAATGGCCTCGAACGCGCCGTGCCACGACTCAAACCGCGTCTCCCACAGTGATCGTGTGCGCTCAACGGTCAATGCATGCGCCGTCGACGCAGGCAAGCTCACCGTTCCACGCGCAAGTCCGCCGCAAACTCGCCGCGATAGTTCAGGGACGAGCTCGCGCAACCTCTGCTGGCTATTGGCTAGGTGATGCCCCTCTGCGCCACTACTAGGGACGAACCCTGCGAGAGCTACGTCCAGAAGACCCATTGAGGCGGGGTACGCAGGTACCGCCTCGGCAACGGAATAAGCAGACACGGCGCGGGAAACTGCCGAATATGCGACTGACGATGCAGCGTTGACGACAGCAGCGGCTGAGTAAGCGGAAGCGGAAGCGGCGCAAAGGGCCGAGTATACAGAGTTCGAACGGTCGGACCACGCCGCCTTGTCGCGAGCGGAGGAAGCGAGTACGCCACGAGGTTCTTCTGCTGGCGAGCGTGGCCCGTCCAATTGCCTAGGCTTATACCCACGCAGAGCAACCACAATAGCAGTGATGTTGTCAAGTGACCCTGCCGCAAGCGCAGACTTGGTGAGCAAGCTGGCTGCGTGCTGCGGATCGTCAGCGGCACGGACTATGCGCACAACCTGACAGCCGCGAGCGCAAAGGTCGAACGGTTGTGTTAAGAAATCGCACGACGAGGGTATAGGCAGGACCGCGAGAGCAGGATAGCCGGGGCACACGGGAATCGCGGCCGCCGCGGTCTCCAGGCCCATGCAAATCGCTCGCCTGGTCGTTATCGAAGACATCGAAAACCCCGTCGCTCGCAAGCACAATGAACTCATCTGTGGGACCGATCGACATGGTTGAGACATCCGGCTTGGCGGATACATATGGTTTCAAGAAGAGGTCGCCGATCGCCCGGCTCATAGCCAGGATGCCCATCGCGCGCCAGCAGCCAATGTAGGACACGAAGCCGCCCAAAGCCTCGATCCGCCGCCTGCCGCATCCATTCCAAGGACCGTGAGAAGTGGATGAAAGTGCGAATCGGGCGTGTGGATGAGCATGGGGCGAAGATGGCCATTTCCAGCAAGCGCACCGCTCTGCAGCAATCTCCGGCTTGTGGTCCTGCGTGAGCGCGAGAGCGTTCCCATTGCGACAGAGCACCCCCCGCGAGTCTCCCACATGCGCCACAGTGAGTCTATCTGCCTGAACTAGTGCCACGACGGCGGTGGTACCATCGCTCAGGCCATCCCGTTCGGCTAAGCCAAGGAATTCCTTCTCCACCTGCTCAAAGC
This sequence comes from Isochrysis galbana, assembly GCA_018136815.1. NCBI lineage: Eukaryota > Haptophyta > Isochrysidales > Isochrysidaceae > Isochrysis > Isochrysis galbana. The sequence goes on along the minus strand of CM030940.1, from coordinate 3,561,008 downwards.
TGGCCTCCAATGCGGCACAGTGATCCTTCAGCTTGAACCCATCGCTCTTCAGCACACGGTCTGCCATCACTTCATTCGCGTACACAGCGGCGCGCTGAGGCCAAGCATTAGGGAGGGCAAGGTGAGCGAATTGGAGGTGGTTGTGGCCGAGGCTTGCCTCTCAGCAGGACACCTACGAGATACCTGAGACCTCCTCACGAGAGAGAGGGCACAAGCAGGTACACTTTGAGCTGCTGCGATCTGCAGGCGCGTGGGAAATAATGGGCCGAGCAGCGCTGCGTATGCTCCCGTGTTGGCTTTGCCTCGAAGCCTGCAGCTCCGCTTCGTGTGTATGACGGCGTGCCTTCCCCTCCACACCCTAAGAATCCATTTCAGTGGCGTGACGCTCCCGGCTAGTGCCTGCAAGGGTGCTTATATGTGCTGACTCACGTCTCCCCCATGCCCGTCGTACACTGCATAGAGGGCGCATCCAGGCGAGAGCTGCTCGACCGCTGTGTATCTATCCTCCTGTGATGGCCGCCGACCCTGCAGACTCGACGCTCCATAGCTCACACCACGAGTTGCGGCCGCCTAACGTGCAAGGAGGACAGCGTTCAGCATCGGCCGCACGGCTTCATGCGCAGGCGAGCCAGCTTATGCCCGACGCTCTGTCCACGCTCTGCCCACAATCTCATGCTCCTGGCTCTCATCCCTCACTCCATTCGCCCAAGAGAGGTGCGGGGAGGTGGGGGGGGGGGGGGGAGAGGAGGGGAGGAAGACCGGGAGGGGAGAGGGGAGCGACGTGCGCATGGATGAAAGAGGCTTGAGTGGCTGGAGTTCGGGGGAAGGGAACCACTGATCCTCCCCAGCGCTCGCTTCCTCTCCCCGCTTCCCCCCCCCCCGTCCCCCTCCCCCACTCTCTTTTCACACTCCCTCCCTCCCCTCCTTTTGCCTCTCTCCCTCCCTACTCCTCTCCCTCCCTCTTTCTCTCCTCCCGCCCGTTCTCTTACCTGCACCCTTCTGGAGAACATGCGGCCGGCGGCGGCGAGTGAGGCCACCGTGGCGATGGGAGAGGGCGGGAACGATGGGGGAGGGGAGGGGGGGGAAGGGGGGCGGAGAGAAGGGAAGGAGCGAAGGGGCGGGAGTGGGTGGTAGGATAAGCTAAAGGAGCGCGCAGAGGACAGGGGAGAGGGAGGGGGGGGGAGTGCGAGAGGGAAGGGGGGGGGGGGGCGAGAGGCGGGAGAGAGAGCAGGGGGAGGAGAGAGAGAGAGGGAGGAAGAGGCCGGCCGACGACCGGTCACGGTGCTCTCGGTTGTTTTGCCTCTCTCTACCTCTCTCTCTCATCTATCTTTCCGAGAGGATGAAGCGACGTTCTCACTTCTCTCTCGGTGCCTGTCCGGGGGAGAGAGGGAGAAATGATGGAGAGAGGGGGGAGGGAGGGAGAGAGGATGAAGGAGTAGGGGCAAAGAAATAGAGCAGAGAGGATGGATGTCGGCCGATCTTCTCTCCCTCTCTTCCCTCCTCGCGCTCTCTCTCTCCTCGCCCTTCCCAGTCTTCTTGCCATCCATCTCGCTCGGCTGCCCCTTCCACCCAAATCTAACGTACGCAGGGCTCGTTCTTTTGGCTCTCTCGCTACCCTCTTCCCACCCACCGAGAACCCTCCCCCCCCGCCTCCCCCCCCCCCCCGCTCCCCCCTCCTCACACCCCGCCCCCGGGTCTCTCTCTCTCTCTCTCTCTCTCTCTCCCCCCCCCCCCCCCCCCCTCCCCCCCCCCCTCATCAACAATCCACGTGAGAGAGGTCGAATCTTCACGTGGAGTACTCAGATCAAATCCACTCCTCCTTCTCTTCCTCGTCGTAAATGATAAAGGACCGCCGCTCTCATCAACCGCCCCCCCACTCCGCTTCCCTCTTCCTCGCTCGTCTCTCGTCTCTCTGATGCTCTCTGATCTAAAGCTTCTTGCTCTCTCTCACTCTCTCTCCTCCTCTCTCCCCGCGGCTCGTGAGTACCCTCTCACCAAGTCATCTCTTCGCTTAATTTCCACAGCCGCCCTCTCGCGTCTTTTCTCCCATAACTTCCCTCTGCCCCCGCCCCTCTTCCTCGCACGTTTCCCTCTCCCTCCTCCACCTCCTGGTTTCTCTCTCTCCTCTCCTTTTCCCTATCAAAGTACCCCCCTCGCCCGCCCCCCTCCCCCCCCCCCGCCTCTCTCTCCGCTTCGTCAAAAGCCACGGACGCTCGCGCGTGAGGATCGCGACGGGCAGAGTGGGACGGCTTCTACTCGGGAGGCCCTACCTTCTACACCGTATACTACAAAACAATCTGCTCATTCGTCCATCCATTCATCTGCTAAAAAAACTCTTGAAGATACCTACATGTTACGATCTCTCCCTACTTCCGGGCACCCAGAGACGTCGCCCTTGCCCCACTAACCACTCCCCTCTCAGCTCCCCCCTCAGTCCTTTTTCTTCGGTATCAGGGGGTTATCGCCCTGGCACCATCATGGTGACCAGGGCGGCCGAGAGGAGAGAGAGCGACGCCATCGCTCGCGATCTCTCCAGAACAGAACCGGATAAAAAGTCCTCTTACAATTCTCTCACGCCACTATCACACGCACATTCACGGTAACACGTAGATAACTAACGTAACGGGATACGCGCAAAAGGGGGAGTGAGCAAGAGCAAGAGCAAGAGAGGAAAGAGAAAAGAAGAGAGGAGGCCCGTCGTCGCCTCTCCTCACGTGAAGGGAGAGAGAAGAGAGGGAAACCCCACAGGACTTAGAAAGTAAATACGGGAGAGGACGAAGGGGCAGGGCATCCGTAACACCCCCCTCCTAAACGGAGCAAGGGGTGCGACGTTTACACGTAGCACGTAGTCGTTCAGGGACTGGCAGATGATGAGAAAGAGTCGAGAACGTTGAGCAGACGAAGAAACTGGTTACGCGGACGACACGGTTTTGTGAGAATATCTGCAACCATGTTGTGTCCATTGATGTGCTTAAGTGTAAGGACTTGCTTGGCAACTAAATCGCGGAGGAAAGCGCCAGCACGAAGGATGTGCTTCGTCTTCTTGAGAGCAACCGGGTCGAATGCCATGTCGACGGCGGATTTGGAGTCGGAGTAAACAATCGAGGGGCCGTTGTGCACGACGCCAAGGTCGGTGAGCAGCTCCCTGATGAACTGATGAAGATGAGATCTTTTGCCGTTAACATGGAACATGGCGCCGAAATACTCAGCTTCGGCACTCGACAGTGACACTGAACGTTGCATCTTAGAGAACCATTGGACGGGAGCGACTACGCAAGATCAAACAACAGGCCTGCCCGGAACCCGCACTCTAAACCAGGCCCCAGGTAGCGCACCTGGGCCGAACCCCGGATACCGACGACAAAGGAATGACGGGGGGAAGGGGAGGGGGTGGAGGAAAGGGAAGAGAAGGGCGATGTCAATAGAGATAGGATAGGGAAATGCCGCTAGTCTAGTAGGTGTGTAGCCCAGAATCTTCAGATTTTTTTTAGAAGCCGCCTATTATACATCTCCACGCTATAAGGTCTAAGGCTATGAGGCTGTCCGGTGTTGGTGAGTTCTCGGGTATGCGAATAGCCGTACCGCCCAGGTTGGTGTCTTGGCCGCCGCTCAGGTCGGTGCTGCCTAGGGAGGAGGACAGGGAGGTTGAGGGGGGGAAGGAAAGGGGGGGCGGAGGGGGCGGGGCTGCTCTGCAAGTAGAAGTTACATACCCGCTTTATTGGGATATTTGTTAAAAAAAAACCTGAGGTCGCAGCCTCTTATGACCCTACCGTCTGCTAACGACAGATAGTAGAATTGGATATTGTGCTATAATATTGTCAAAGGCGAGCATCTACTACCAGAATCTACCCCTAAAACCTGCGTAATCTATCGATATCAATCAATGGATGGGCGTTGCACCACGTGTATCGATAGCAAATAATAAGAATACTAGTAGTAGCAAATAAACTATGACTACGACTCCACCCGCCTCTTCTCTTGCTCGTCCGGATCTAGCCGTCGGATGGCACGTTGCTGGTTGCGCATGCGCAGCTCATCGTAGTACTCTTCGATGACGTCCGTCCCCGCCGCCGCCTCAAAATCGAGCATCGCCTCGAGGCGCAGCCACAGCCACTCGGCCTCCGATTCGACTTCCACTCGCTCGTAAGTCGAGTTGAAGATGGCAATGAGCAAGTTGAGCATCACGAAGACTGAGAGCGATGTGTACGCCCAAAAGAAGGCGAGCGCGGAGGTGTAGAGCGCAGGCACTGCCGCGAGGGACTCGAAAAAATCGAAGTCGATGTTGCCGAGCAGCCACAGCAATTCCTCCTCCACGATGGTCGCGTACGAGAGGTGTGACACGTCGCCCGGCGCGCCGTTGAGCGTGGTGATCGCGCCTTCAGTGATGGCTCCAGCAGAGGCGGCGGCGGAGGCTGTAGAGAAGAGCACGAAGAAGCCATTTGCGAAGCCGAATAAGATGAATATGTAGAAGCCAACCCATGACAGGACGTCGGAAAACATCTCGACGATGGTGACGAGCAGCGGACCAATGGAGCGGTACAGCGCTACGTACTGCAGCGCGCGTAGGGCGAGGGTGATCTGCAGCAGGCTGGCCACCGGCGCAAGGGTGGACGGCGCCTCGGGACTCATGGCCCCAACGGTGGTGGCCGCTTTGAAAATCGGCACCAGCGGCACGAGCAGCAGATGTAGGGCGTCCAAGGCATTGATCAGGTTACGCACGCGCCAGTCGGCCACCACGCGGGTGGAGCGCAGGTACGCTTCTAGCCCGAGCTCGTGCACCTCTCGCGCCCACTGGATGACGAAGCCCGCCCAGCCACCGCCGCAAACGACGGTGCACGCCCAGAAGAGTGGATCGTCTGTCGGCACCACAATTGCGCCCAGCAGGCCACCGACCATCGCCGAATATTGCGCGACGCGGTACTGGTAGATGGATGAGGCGAAGCGCTCCCACTTGCACTCGATGATGGCTCGCATCACAGGTGTCTTAAGCAGCTCGCGCCGCTCATACCGCAAGATCAGCTGCTCGATGGTCGTGGGCCACCCGGCCAAGTCTCGCAGGGTGAAGGCGCGACCCTGCTCCGATGTGGGCAGCACGATCCCGTCAAACGAGTACCAGTACAAGTCGTTCCCCCACCAGCGATACTCGAAGCGGGACTTGGCGTTCAACAGACGGAATGCAAGGTCTGGCAGCGCCTCGATCGCCATAGAGAGCGGCGAGTGGTCGCGCTGGTTCTTGCTGTAGCCGTCGACGCCCAGCTCAAGCAGCAGCTCCGCGGTGCGCAATTCGCGCGACGACTCCATCAGCGTGTGCAGGGCATTGGAGCCGTCGGCGTCGAGGGCGAGGAAGGTCTCCGGACGTACACGTGGCCGCAAGTACTCGAGCACGTTGCTGTTCCCGTTGAAGGCCGCTGCATGCACAAAGGTGAACTTGGGTTCGGACTGCAGAAGCCACTCGAGCTTTTGTTCCAGATTACACCCGAAGCGATTCAGCACTTGTAGCGCCTGCACATCGCCCTCGAAGCAGGCGTGCGCGCCGGGGCTCGACCAGTACCACTGCGGGTAGTTTGGGTCTGCACAACCACTTGTGAGTGCCTCTTCGATCAGCGCAAGCTGCTCGCTCTTGGAGACACCTGGGAGGACCCGCAGGAGGTTGCCCTCGTCGGGCCGCACTAGTAATGCGAGCGGCGAGCGGCAGAAGCCCTCGAGCTCTACCTGGCGGGTCCCATCGCTTGCGGTCGGCGCAGGGGGATACACAAAGTCCCACGACATCCCAGATGCGATCGAACGTCTGATCGCGGCTACATTTCCCTTGCGGAACGCGTTAAGGAGCGCAACGCGCTCGGGTGTTACTTGGTCGTCTAAATAATCAGCTGGAAGTTTGCCACCGACATACTTGGCCTTGAAGCGCCGGAAAAGGAGGTCCTGGACTTCACAGACCGACGCAGCATCACGGAGCGCGTCCTGCTTCTCTAATAGGCCAGATATGGTCTCCTCTAAAAGGGCCAGGTCCTCGCAGCTGCTCTCGCCGGCCAATGTAGCAGCGCAGGAGGTGCCGACCTCCGGCTGTAGCAAGGATGCTGCGCCAGCCTGCGTGGGGAAGACCGGCGCCTCGATGATCACCGGGCTCGGGCGCTGCAATGACGCTCCGATTACCTTACCTGAGTGCTGACCGAGTGCGCTCATCGCGGCCTCGCCGCCGGCCGGGCGAAGACCAGGCACCCTTTCGCGCGACTGGCTCGGAACCGAGTGCTCGAGGGCGCCGGCGCGTGCCTTTCCAGCAGTGCCCCCCGCCGCATCGCCACCGCACCCGGACGTGTCCTCAGCATCGCCCATTTGCTCGTCTGCCCTGCATGATGCTTCGCCACCGCCCACCGGCGCATGGGCCCCGCGGGGTGCGCGCAGCAGCGAACGGAGGTCCGTGAGCAGCCGTCTCCGGCGTGGCTCGGCGGCTGCCATCATGAGCGGCGGCCTATGCCTCAGGATGGGCGCCTCAGAACCGATCCATCCGCCCGAGACGAGCGCTGTGTGTGGCGGCGCAGAGCCGAGCGGCAGTAGCATCGGCGCAGTGGTGGGTAGAGGAGGGAGATTGGAAGGGGGGTAGGAGGACGGCGGCGAGACCCGGTGGGGGAGGCGTGGGAGGCAAAGGAGAGGGGAAGAGGGAAGCGGAGAGAAAGGAGGGAGCGAGCAGGGATCCGGCGTCGATGGGGTGGAGCGCGAAATGGGCGGCGAGCGGTGCGGGCACGCCAAGCACCTCTACGAGTACTTTATGCTTTATACTCTACGAGCAGATACGAGTAGATGGAAATGGTCAGAGTTTTCTTGTTGTCCTAGTTTAATCCTAGTGCTGCGGGACCGTAGCTATTCGACGGCAACGGAGCCCCTCCCCCGCGATGGGGGTGTGCGCGGTTGGTGCATGGCTCGTCCGGTGTATGTGGCTAGGGATGCTAGCCAATAAGCCCTCTTACAAGACTACCATTTCCAACGCTAGGGCGGTCATCAAACACTGATATATATTTGTATTAACTACTTAATACTTAACACATGCGGGGGCGGGGCTGCATTTCTTGACCGTTCTCCGAAGCCCAAGAAAAACCTCCTGGGCTCTCCGGGCCTCACTTGGAGACGTCAGACAAACAATGGGCTCAGCGGATGGCTGATTTCGACGAGGTTTCGGCGCGCGTCCGCGTCCCGCCAACCTACTTTTATAAGTGGTAAGTGGTAAGTGGTAAGTGGGAGTGGGGGACAATGGGGGCGCTCTGCGCCCCCTTCACCGGGCACCGGGCACTACCTCCCCTCTATCACGGATGGCCTCTTGCCTCCCTCCTGTCCTCTTTTTACTTCCTAAGTCCAATGGGTTGTAACGCAACATCAAGGCCGCCTAGCTGTATCCGATCCGCAATAGGGCCAGGTAAATACTTGTAGCGGAACTTGCCCAAACTTGTCGGCCAAACTTGCGGGATTCTTGTAGCTGCTGCCCAAACTTGTTGTCAGACTTGCGGCAATTTGTCGTGCCGCAACCGCAAGTACTTCCCGCGCGCCACGTGCGCTGGTCCGCGGTCCTCGCGTCCGCGCTTTCCCGCGTCCGCGCTCGCTCACCGCTCACACTCCGCGCGCAAGGAGAATTAGATAGAATTTCGAGCTATATTAGATACTACTATTTAACCATCACAATCAGCAATCTATGGGCGTTCTCATACTTGCTTGTGCTGAACATTCACACATTCACATGTATATCACACAAACACCCACACACACTGATTACAAACTTATGAAGACTTCTTGCGGTTGTTGTTGTTGTAGCGCAACATCAGCGCGGCTTGAATGAATCTGATCCGCTAAAGAGCTCGAACGATCTGGACCAAACATCGTGGTCAGTCCCAGACGATGCTGTGCTGCTGTCCCTCGTCGTTCCGCTGTCCCTCGTCGTTGTGCCCGGCGAGGTGGAAGGTAAGTTGGAGGCGGTCGACGCGGCGCCCTCCTTCGACGTTGATGCTCTCGGTCGCAGGTCATCGCGTCGCACCCAGCGCGTCAAACGCCTCTGCTCCTCCATAGAGAAGTACTCAACCTGCACGCGGTCGGTGTTCGCGTACATCGTGCCCATGCCGTAGTGTTTGATGGTGCAATGACCCAGGTCCTTGTGGGCCATTGCTGCACCGATGCTCACCGCCTCCTTGGTCAGGTCAACGTCGGAGACGCCCAAGTCGTTGTCGCTCTCCTCGTCGGAGTCCATGATCATGTTGACGCGGCGCGACGAGGAGATGTTCAGGTGCTCGTCTTCCTCGTCTGCCTCGTCGCTGTCGTCGGTGATGTCTCGCCTCGCCTCCTCGTCCTCCACGGCCTCGACTGCGCGCTCGCGTCGCTGCGAAGGGCGAACGCCATCCTCGTGGGGGAGGAGACTGTCGCCCTCCGTGAGCGACCCGTGTTGGCGCGTGCAATGGCGCTTGCCTGTGAGTAGGGAGTAGGGAGGCGGGCTCACGGGCTCACACACGAGCGGACGCGTCTTCTGAGTGTGGGCGGACGCGTCCTCTCACTCAGAAGAAGAACATGTCCTCCAGACTCAGTAGGCGTTCCACCAAGAGAATCGCCGCGATATCTACTAGTAAGAGGCCGCAGAACGCTGGGATCGCCCATGGGTCCATACACTATCAGTAAACATCGGATTTTTCCCGCCCCCTCTCCTAGGGCGGTCAAACAGGGGCTTTTTAACTATTAGTAAGGGTTGGGCTGCATTTTTTGACCGTGGCGCGGTGCCCAATAAAAAAGCTCCGGGGGGGGCTACCTGACGCTACGAAAATCTTCGCCAAGAAATGGTGCGATCCGCCCCCCCTCTCGCCCCCTCCGTCACGCGCACTCACGCTCTACCCGTAAAGAATGGGCCGTCGCGCCCGCGGGGGGATCGGTTCCTTGATATCTAAGCTACATTCGGCATTTGATTCCCGCCCGATGCAGCGTCGTGTCGGGCTGCCGACAGTCCGACCACCCCCTGACCCTCTGGCATCATTGCCCGCGCAGCCCACCCAGCACATCACAGCGCGCGCACGCGGCTACCCTGGCTACCAGAGGCCCCACCCCGACCATCCCGACCCGTCCCTCGCAGGATTCACCCTCTCTCGAACTCGGCATCGAGAACTAGGCTCAGCTCACCGGCGCGGCCGTCCACGCGTGGCTGACGAGCCTCCGCGTCGAGGCTGCCTACGCGGCCATCCTCTCTCTGACAGTGCCAGATCCGGCATTGCTCGATGAGGCGAGACCCGTGGGTGGCCTCAGGACGGGCCTCGTCGTGGCGCTCTACGCTGCGGCGGGCAGGAAAGCCCAAGATCCTGCCAGAGCGCCTCATAGCGCATCTCGCGGGAACCCACCACCCAGAGCAGAAATCATTGTCTGCCGCTGGGTGGTGGCCTTGGCAGGTGGCATTGAAAATTAATTTATACTGTTGATGACGCGCGACGGCGCAACGAAAGCACTCCGGGCACGCGGAGCTCGAGTAGCGAAGAAGCACACCAAGGTCTTCGCAATACTTGACGTAGACGTCAAGTAGAGCTGTACACCGTGGAGCCGACGCGGCGTCAGTCATTCTCCGGTGGGCAGCTGAGACAGAGAGCCGCTGGCAGTCCACCAGTCAGACTTAAGTAAACATCGGCAAAAGCGGCGGCGGCGACGGGCCAGTAAGTGGGGGCGGCGGCGGCGGCGGCGCTCCCTCGGCTACGTTAGACGTCAACATTCAAAGGGATCTACAAATGGCTGACTGCGACGAGGATTCGGCGCGCGGCCTGCACGATTGGCGTGGCTGTGTGGGTGGTCCCTGTGCATTTGGTGTCTGGCGAGGCCCCCCATCTGGATGGATCGTCGAAATCGGGCACGCAGCGCGCCCGGCATCAGCTTGAAGTTGGGCTCTCCCGGCCTCGCTCGGAGACGTCAAACGTCGAATGGGCTCGGCGGATGGCTGATATCCACGAGATTTCGGCGCGCGGCCCACGCGATTGGTGTGACTGTGTGGGTGGTCCCTGTGCATTTGGTGTCTGGCGGGGCCCCCCATTCGGATGGATCGTCGAAATCGGGCACGCAGCGCGCCCGGCATCAGTTTGAAGTTGGGCTCTCCGGCCTCGCTCGGAGACGTCAAACGTCGAATGGGCTCCACGGATGGCTGATATCCACGAGATTTCGGCGCGCGGCCCACGCGATTGGTGTGACTGTGTGGGTGGTCCCTGTGCATTTGGTGTCTGGCGGGGCCCCCCATCTGGATGGATCGTCGAAATCGGGCACGCAGCGCGCCCGGCATCAGTTTGAAGTTGGGCTCTCCGGCTTCGCTCGGAGACGTCAAACGTCGAATGGGCTCGGCGGATGGCTGATATCCACGAGATTTCGGCGCGCGGCCCACGCGATTGGTGTGACTGTGTGGGTGGTCCCTGTGTATTTGGTGTCTGGCGGGGCCCCCCATCTGGATGGATCGTCGAAATCGGGCAGGCAGCGCGCCCGCCATCAGTTTGAAGTTGGGCTCTCCCGGCCTCGCTCGGAGACGTCAAACGTCGAATGGGCTCGGCGGATGGCTGATATCCACGAGATTTCGGCGCGCGGCCCACGCGATTGGTGTGACTGTGTGGGTGGTCCCTGTGTATTTGGTGTCTGGCGGGGCCCCCCATCTGGATGGATCGTCGAAATCGGGCACGCAGCGCGCCCGGCATCAGTTTGAAGTTGGGCTCTCCGGCTTCGCTCGGAGACGTCAAACGTCGAATGGGCTCGGCGGATGGCTGATATCCACGAGATTTCGGCGCGCGGCCCACGCGATTGGTGTGACTGTGTGGGTGGTCCCTGTGCATTTGGTGTCTGGCGAGGCCCCCCATCTGGATGGATCGTCGAAATCGGGCACGCAGCGCGCCCGGCATCAGTTTGAAGTTGGGCTCTCCGGCCTCGCTCGGAGACGTCAAACGTCGAATGGGCTCCACGGATGGCTGATATCCACGAGATTTCGGCGCGCGGCCCACGCGATTGGTGTGACTGTGTGGGTGGTCCCTGTGCATTTGGTGTCTGGCGGGGCCCCCCATCTGGATGGATCGTCGAAATCGGGCACGCAGCGCGCCCGGCATCAGTTTGAAGTTGGGCTCTCCGGCTTCGCTCGGAGACGTCAAACGTCGAATGGGCTCGGCGGATGGCTGATATCCACGAGATTTCGGCGCGCGGCCCACGCGATTGGTGTGACTGTGTGGGTGGTCCCTGTGTATTTGGTGTCTGGCGGGGCCCCCCATCTGGATGGATCGTCGAAATCGGGCAGGCAGCGCGCCCGCCATCAGTTTGAAGTTGGGCTCTCCCGGCCTCGCTCGGAGACGTCAAACGTCGAATGGCCTCGGCGGATGGCTGATATCCACGAGATTTCGGCGCGCGGCCCACGCGATTGGTGTGACTGTGTGGGTGGTCCCTGTGTATTTGGTGTCTGGCGGGGCCCCCCATCTGGATGGATCGTCGAAATCGGGCACGCAGCGCGCCCGGCATCAGTTTGAAGTTGGGCTCTCCAGGCTTCTCTCGGCGACGGCTCAACGTTCAATGGGCTCGGCGGATGGGTGATTTCGACGAGGTATCGGGGCGCGGCCTGTCAGATTGGCGTGACCATGCGGGTGGGACCTGTGTATATGGTATCTGGCGGGGTCTCCCATCCTGATGGATCGTCGAAAACGGGCACGCAGCGCGCCCGCCATCGGTTCGAAGTTGGGCTCTCCGGGCTTCCCTCGGCGACGGCTCAACGTTCAATGGGCTCGGCGGATGGGTGATTTCGACGAGGTATCGGGGCGCGGGCTGTCAGATTGGCGTGACCATGCGGGTGGGACCTGTGTATTTGGTATCTGGCGGGGTTTCTCGTCCTGATGGATCGTCGAAAACGGGCAGGCCGCGCGCCCGCCATCGGTTCGAAGTTGGGCTCTCCGGGCCTCGCTCGGCGACGGCTCAACGTTCAATGGGCTCGGCGGATGGGTGATTTCGACGAGGTATCAGGGCGCGGCCTGTCCGATTGGCGTGACCATGCGGGTGGGACCTGTGTATTTGGTATCTGGCGGGGTCTCCCATCCTGATGGATCGTCGAAAACGGGCAGGCCGCGCGCCCGCCATCGGTTCGAAGTTGGGCTCTCCGGGCCTCGCTCGGCGACGGCTCAACGTTCAATGGGCTCGGCGGATGGGTGATTTCGACGAGGTATCAGGGCGCGGCCTGTCCGATTGGCGTGACCATGCGGGTGGGACCTGTGTATTTGGTATCTGGCGGGGTCTCCCATCCTGATGGATCGTCGAAAACGGGCACGCAGCCCGCCCGGTCTCGACTTGAAGTTGAGCTTTTCAAGCTTTTGCGATTTTAGCGTCTTCTGTCTTTTTTTGATTACGTTTTGTTGTTGGGGCCCAAGGGGGGGGGTCCGGGTCCTAATGGACCCCGGATATGTGCTAGTTGGGTGTATTGGGAACTTTCTACCGTGAAAAATCCTCAAATTTCCTCAATTCTGAGATGGTCATTTTTTCACCCCTTATAAAAAAACACTGTTTGACCGCCCTACCTCTCCCCCCTCTCGCAAAGGTGCGTCCGAAGGTCCGATCCGACCCATGCCTCCCATGCCGGCCTACGCTCTCGCTCCCAAGCCCTCGCCACACATCGCGCGGCTCGTGGACCCGCGCAGCGCCTCGTGGAGACTGCCCATGGTCGACGCGATGCGATGGAAGCAGAAGCACCTCGAAGCTCGCGACGCGCTCCTCCTCCACGCCATCGGCGCAGACACCCTCCCCACGTGGATGGCGCACCTGTTGTTCTCTCGCTGGACGCTCAAGCACTCGGGCCGGCTCAAGATGCTCACCTTCCTGTGGGGCAACGGGGTCGGACGCGACATGTGCCTCCTGATCCTCGCGCCGCTCGTCAAGCCGAAGCAAGCGCGACTTCGACTGCAAGCAGATCCTGGACTCGCTGCAGTCGCGCAAGTACGATGCCACCTGGTACTACTACTCCTGCATGTGGCGGATTCACCTGTACCTGGATGGGCGAGTCAAGGAGGAGCTCAACGACTACACTCGGCTCCAGATCGCCAACTACCACAGGCAGCAACACATCGACCGACACGGGTACCAGACACTCAAACAACAGACTGAGTTCTTTCTCGACTTCGGCGTTGACGCGTGAGTGCCTCTTTCAGATCCATCAACACTCGCCACAATCTACTCGCTATACTCAGTAGTCTATCCAACCTATCCTTCTCCATCTAAGCTACATTATAACCTCAGAAAAATCGTAGCTTTACTGCAGTAGGTATACGGACCCGGCCAAAATAGCTTCGGCGTCTTTGGGCTAGGCGCTCGAGCGCTCGACCGGACCTCCTCAAGTCCGATCGGAGGCCTCCACCCTTATCAGTGATAAGCCCCGAATCTCATACTGAGGACTCGACCAAAATTGGTCCACCCCCTAGCCCAGTCGGTCGGCTCGGGCCAAGTCCACTCGACCATCCGCTCGCTCGCCCCCATCGGTATCTTCACACTAGGAGTATGAATTCAAGATCCCAGTGTCGCAAGAATCTGGATCCGTACTGCCACGCGACTATTCTTAAAAAGATATGTACCGCAGGGGGCTCGACACTCAGATACCGCGCGGGGGGCCCTGGCCCCCGGCCCATTATAAACTTATACCACCTCGGCGTATATATGGTCATCATACTCTTAGCAGATGGCGGGTTATACTCGTAGAGAGTGGGCACCGCGCCCCCAAACTTGCGGCCACTTGCAGGGAGGGCCCAAACTTGTGACGCACTCCAGCAGCCCCCCAAACTTGCAAAACAATTTGTATAAGAAATGACCTGGACCTGGGCATAGTTTCACCATCACAGGTCACAGGCATTGCCTCTCCGCACTCCGCACACATGCCGTAGGCCACACCTGCCAAGGCATAAATCCACACTTGGTATGTATTGGGAGCTAGGACATCGCTCTCGAGAAGGAGAAGGCCCTCGAAAGGGCCAAGGCCTCATTCCCATTCCCACGGCATCATGAGTAACCAACGCCGAGGCAACCCGCCCCAAGTGTAGTACTACTACTACTTATAAACCTACGGAACCCCCCCCCCCTTCCCGGCCAGCCAATCGCCCTGCCGCGCGCGCCCCGCGATGCCCTCCGTCCCCTCCTCCGCGCTCGTCGCCGCCGCGCTCGCGGGCTGCTGCGGCGTAGCGCTGGCGTTCTGGACGGTGCGTTCACGCCGGCGCGAGCGCGCACGGCACGATGCGCTGCAGGCTTCGATCAGCCAGCTGCAGGCTGCTCTCCGCATGAAGGACGCTCAGCTCTCTCGGCTGAGAGAGCGAGGCGCCGCTGCGGACGGCCTGAGCGAGCCACTGTACCGCGTGGTGCTCACGGGCGGGCCGTGCGGGGGCAAGACCACTGCGCTCGCTCGAATCAAAGCTCGCCTCGAGGAGTTCGGCTTCCTCGTTGTCACCGTGCCTGAGACCGCCACGATGCTCTTCTCAGGAGGCGTGCCACTCCCGTCCAGCGAAGCATCCGCTTTCGCCTTTCAGAAGCACCTACTGCGGGTGCAGCGCGAGCTGGAAGAGGCCTTCACCAGTCTTGCGCGCGGCACCGGCCGACCCGCCGTCGTCATCTGCGACCGGGGCCTCATGGACGGTACATTTCGAGATTGTCCCGCAGCCCGATGCATGGCATCTCACTAGCTTGCCTGTGCTCACTGCATTCGCTTCTGCGTTCTCAGGCAAGGCATACATGTCGAATGAGCAGTGGGAGCTCTTGCTCGAGGAGCTCCAGATGACTCCTGTGATGCTGCGCGACCAGGTGACATGCGAGGAAGTGCGGGCGTGGCACAGGTGCGACTCGGTTCCGGTCCCGCTTGAACCCACTCGTCACTGTGATCCCATGCAGCGATACGACGCAGTGGTGCACATGGTGACCGCAGCCGACGGCGCGAAGTCCTTCTACACCCTCGAGAATAATGGCACGCGAACAGAAACAGTGGAACAGGCCATCGAGATGGACCGCCGCACACTCGACTGCTGGATTGGCCACGAGCACCTCTACATTATTGACAATTACAGCTCGTGAGCACGCCTACCGAAGGCCTGGATTCGCACAAAGGGCTCGACCCTCGGCTGACTGCGCACGCACAGCGGTGCAGCGGCTGGCCGCTCACGACCGCTCGGTTCCCAATAATTCGACCTCTCCCATTTCACATGGATCTGTCTTAGGGCTTCATTTGATGAGAAGATTCGGCGCGCGGTTGCACGTATTGCCACAATGGTCGGTGTCCCGGGCCCGAAGGTATTGTTGCGCACCCTATGGTCTCCATTGCGCTCAGTCTGTCCCAGCTCACACGTGTCGTCGGCCCGCGTGCAGGCAAGCCATCGTAAATTTCTCTTGAGGCGCATGCCGACGGATGCAGAGATCCGCAAGCACGTTTCTAGGTTCGTTCATGCAACTTGGTCACTATATCCCCTGACCTTGAAGAGTAGGCGAGGCCTTCCTTCCGATCATGGCCTGGAACTCTGTGGCAAACCGTGGCTGTTGTTGTCATGGAATATGAGCCAGCGTGGGGAAGCTCCCAGCACATACTGCCATGTTCGGCATTCCTCTGCAATGCCACCTTGCACATGCCGCCTCATTCGCTCGCAGGCTCGAGACGTTTGACATAGAAAGCACGTATCTCTTTTCAACCAAATCCTCGGAGCGTTGCCGCATCCGTCGTCGCCAGCAGGGCACAAACGTCTCCTTCAAACACCAGCACTGGATCCTCGACGGGGACAACGGTGCGCGCTCCCGGGCCAGGGACGTTCGTGCTGGGTGTGTCGGTGTGGTTGGCGGCTGACAACAACCTTGACCCATCCCGTGTGGCAGCTTCGGGGGGCGCTGGCTCGTGCGCTGGCCGCGACGCGCCCTCGGCGGCAGCTCCGATTGAGCGAATGATCACGGGCCGCGAGTACTTGCAGCTCCTCACACAGCAGGCGGACCCCGCCTGCGCGTCAATCCAGAAGACTCTCGTCTGCTTCACGTGGGGTGGGAGTGTTCATCACCTCTGCAAGCCGCGCCCTTCCCTTTGCCCTTGCACTCTCCGACACATCGAGCGAGGGCTGACCGCACTTTGCTTGGCCTTTGTTTCGCATCGGTAGGCAACATGTATTGGGAGCTCAACTCGTTTCATGGCGCGCGGCATGTCGCCATCCTCGAGGTCGAGGCGGAGTCGCAGGAGACCGCGCTCAACTTCCCGCCGATGGTGTGCCCAGAACAGTGGGGGCTCGGAGTTAGCGCGGTTGGGGCGCGCACTGCCTAAGACGGACATGATCTCCCGAGCGCACAACGTTTTGTTGTGGGGCACTCATGCTGGTGGCGTTGTAAGATGCTTTTCTCGCCGCCTCTATTGAGCACTGGCTGTCGGAAACCCCTCAGGTCGAAGTGTTGCGTGAAGTGACACACGAGTACGAGTACGACTCGCACGCCATTTCTCGGCGTATTGCGCAGCATGCTGCTAAGGATGAAATGCATGCGATACGCACCCCCGCGGCGCACGCAGGCCTCCAGGTGAGCAGCTCTCGCTGAGATCTCATTTCCAACTTCATGTGCAGTCGTTGAGCTGTGAGCGCGCGCCCACGCTGCGGCGTTGCCAATACTATCGCGCTCGTCACCCGTCGCACCTGTCCCGTCCCCCTTGGTGCAGGAGAGGCAAATCGCCGAGGTACTGCACGCACTCGAGGCCAGAAGCTCCGAAGGCCCAACCGATTCACCCCATGGTCATGCCAGCTTGTCTTCTCGCGCCGATTGAGGCCGTCGGACACCAGGGCATGTCGCAGCTTCATTCCACACTTGTTTTCTAGCTGCGCTTGCTTAGCCCGGCCCCAGTGACAGAGTGGTGGCTCATTCATTGTTGTGTGGACGGCTGGCTCGGTCGGGCGTCGAGCAGCATAAGGGGCCGTACCGCCACGGGCTGGCTGGTCGTCCGGTCTGGACGGCCTGCTCGACGCGAGTCTGCACATCTATCCTTGTCGGCGTGCCGGTCGGGTCGGCGCTTCCGGTCGCGGGAGGGGGCGGGGGGGGGGGGGGCGGGCGGCGACGGCCAACAAGAAAACCCACGGCGACGGCGGTCAGTCGAGTCTGACGCATCTATCTCTCTAACAAAACTAACCCCCGCGATGAGTGCGCGCGAGCGCCCGCCGCCCCCTCGCCGCCCGTGCGCCCGCCGCCGCCTCCACTCCCTCCCTCTCTCTCTCTCTCTCTCTCTCTCTCTCGCCGCCCCCCCCCCCCCCCTCGCGGACAGCGGGCGCTTCTCGCGGCGTTGCCCGCCTTGATTGATGTGTGCCCCGCCCCCCCCCGCGCGATCCTCTTCACACCCGCCGCCGTCTTCTCTCCCCCCCCCGCCCCCTCGTCTCGAACCCACACTTCCCTTCCTCCGCCCCCCATTGGGCCGACGAGCGCCGCCGGACGGCGGGCGCTCTCGCGAGGGTCTGCAAGGGCGGGGGGGGGGGGGGGGGGCGGAAGGGAAGGGAGATCTCGCCGCCCCCTTCCCCCCCCCCCCCCCACGGCTTCGTCAAGCACCGTCGCCCGCCAACCGCCCGTCGTCGTCGTCGACGCTCCCCGCCGGCTGCCCAACGACTTCTTTCATCGAAACAGCCCTTTCCTTCCTCGAGCGCTTCCCACCCCCCACCCCACGCGCCCTCGCCTCCTCTGGCCGTGTGTGCCCGTCCCGTTGTTTTTCCTGGTCTCTCTCTCTCTCCTCTCATCCCCTCGATCGGCTTCCTTCCTCTCTGCGGAGAGAGTCTTCAACAGTAGGAAGATGAACGGGAAGCAGGCCCCCAATCTCCGTCCTCACTCTCCACTCCCTCCTCTCTCTCGCCCAGCCCCGCGGCCGCCCCCCGCGCCTCTCTCCTCTCTTCCTCTTCCCTCTCTACTCTTTCCACGCGTGAACTTTCCATAGGAACCGTGACGGGCTCCCTGCGGCAGAGAGAGAGAGTTGCAAGACACGCACAGCCTCCTGCATGGGGAGAGAGGACCTCCCCTGCCTCCACCCCTCCACGCGCGTCGACCTGGCGCGCGCGCTCGCCCTCGCCGAGTCGGCAACGCCCGTCGAGATGCTCGTCAACCCCACGCTCCCCACCGCCGGCTCCGTACACGCCGTAATGGAGACTGCGACCACAGGGCCGCCGAGGTACGACTTCACCATTGCCACCGCCTCCTCGTCTGCCTTTGCTTTCTCCGCCTTCCGCCACCGGACGCACGACGGGGGATACGAGTACCGCGTCCGAATGACGCCCACGGAGGCCGCCCAAATCGGAGCCTTCTGCGCCCAGCTCAAGTGCTCTGCTGACTGCACGCGTTACACGCTCTGCGACGACCCTTCCAACTTCTACTCTTACCCACGCGAGCTCGGCGCCGTATGCATTGGCGGGACGGGTGGGAAGGGCAGCAAGATATCGGTCCTGATGCCCCGTGTATTGTCTTCGGGCGCAGCGGCGCAGTTTCGTGTGCTCAGGCCCGACGAGGATGGGATCATTGCTCGCTTCCTTGCGGGCCGCGCGCGGGAGCATATCTGTGCGCTCTCAGGGAACTGTTCCACAAAAAACGGAGGATGCGTTGAGCTCTCACTGCCATCGGCAGACGGGGAGGGAGCCGGTGAGCACGTCGTCGTATTCCGCGCAGTGCAGGCCAACACCGCGCTCTCTGTACAGTACTCGCATCCGCTCTCCGCCTACCAGGCATTCTGCATCGCCCTCTCGCTCGTACACCACGCTCAGCATAGGCACAATGTCACGACTGCTCGCGGCTCGCGCGACTGGAACCATTCTGTACATGTAGCTTCTGACAGTGAGGCGCGACGCCCTGTCGACACCATCCGCGACGAGGGGACACACCACCCAGATGCCATCCACTGGCCAGCAGGGAAATGTGACGTGCCAACCGCCAATGCAATCCGTGCTGCGATGCAGCACACTGTATGACGCTAGGGAGAGCGCGCCACCGAGCAATGGTGGTTCGCCTGGTTGGACACGGGGATGATGACTACTGAACGATTGAGCGTTTACCTCTGTCGATTTTCCTCGGGTGCAGGGCGCTTCCTGAGCCGCAGATGTCTCATCGTTTTCCCATGGCCTGCCGGCCGCGAGGATGGATTGTCGCAGATCCAGCCCTTGACAGCAACCACGCGGCCGCACCACTCACCCTTGCGTGCGCGGGTTGCTCTGCCATGGATTTGATACTCCGTGTGGCCAAGCAAGCGTGCTGGGCACACTTGGGAATCGGCCGAGTCGCTCGGACCGCTTATTATGTGTGCACGAAACAAGACTCTCAACTTTGCACTTAGCCCGTTGATTGAGATGGCGGCGTTAGGCGGCGTCATGCTTTGTGGATCAGTATTCGCATCATGTAACATGCACGGATTGTCTTTGTGGATTGTATCGATATTGATGTGACAGACCATGCCGCAACAACAGCACTTTGGCGCCCTTGGCCCATCTACAACACAACGCGCCATAGGCCATCGGACGCGCGCCTCTATCCTATGCTGCCAGTCGCTGCGGGCTGCAGGGCGCTGCGCTTGCCAACGTGTGGTGCGTGACGGTTCACTAAAAAAAAACTTCTTAAATTCTCGCCACACAACTAAGTTTATACTTGGTTCACACATGGGGGGGCACGATCTCCCCCCTCTCTCCACTCCTCCCCTGCCGTGGGGAGGAAACCACCCATCCTCCTGGCATGCCTGATGGCTTGCCAGGAGCACACTGCCCTGCTAACCCACTCTTCCACTGACAGGCTCGCCTGGTTCGCTCGTTCTAGCCCATCGTGGCCAGCCCATCGCTCCAACCCCCCCTCCCCCCCTGGTCAACAAGCGGACAAGTGCAACGCAGCGTGGGGGCCCCTGAGGCTCACTCAGGCGGCGCGCCGGCGAGGGAGAGGCAGGGGAGGCCAGGGCCCAGCCCCAGCCCCTCCTTTGCCCCCTGAGCTGGCCTCCAGAAGCCTCCAGGGGTCGCCAGAGGGCAGCTGGAGGCCTGCCGCAGGCGCGCCATCGCGCGTGCCGCAGGAGAGGGGAGAGCGCGGAGAAGGGGGTGGGCGTGAGCGAGAGCTCCGCCCACTAAAAAAATCGGTTAGTCTCGCGTTTGTTTACAGTTTACAGGATAAGTCGAGACAGAGTCCGCCGCCAGCCCGGGAGGCATAGGCATAGGAGGAAGGGGGAACGGATCACCGGGGGGGGGGGGCGCGGGCCACCGGACCTTATCTAACTAAGCCATTCATTCACCCCACTCCCACTCCCCCTAGTCCCTAGTAGTGTACGGGGGGAGCCGCTCGATGACGGGGGGAGAAGGGCCGGGGGAGTGGGGGAGTGGGGCGGGTGTGGGGGTGTAGAAAGTATGCTATGTGCTACGTGTAGTAGGTAGGTAGTGGTTCCATTCGCCACGAGTGCGGTAAGAATATTAAAAGGTTTTTTAAATATTCTCGCCACACGCGCGGCCCCGCACATCTATCTCGTAGCCTCGTCCACTTCCCTTACCACTCCTCACACTTGCCTTGCGGCTCGCCCGCTCGCCCCCTCCCCCTCGTGCTCTACTACTTAGGACTTAGGGGCTCGGTGTACGGTGTATGGGGCTTCCGGTCGTGGGCGGACCGGTCCCCGGAGGTCTAGTTCTCCATCCACTCCCTCCTACGCCTTCTGAGGGTTTGTGTGTCGTGGGCCTGTGTCGGGGAATTTGGCTTGCGTTTGCGTTTAGGCGAGTCTTTCCGCCATCCCGAGCGCACGTGCCACTAGGCTCAGAAAAAGAGAAAAAAGAAGATCTGAAGATTCACGGCTAGCACACCATTAATTAGTGTGCCTTGTGTGGCAGTGGTCCCCTAGCCCTAGGTATCTTTTAATCATCTTGTGATGGCGCGTACCGCGTAGCTAGCGCGATGTTGGCCGCGCGGCGCGCCGCTCTCTTACCGCCGCCGGGGCTCGCGCTGCGGACTCCCGGGGATATGATGGTGGGGGAAGTCAGCTACAATTGGGGGCCAATGCAAGCGAATGCGTGCGGCGCGCAGCGCGCGCCCACTGGGAGTCTGGGGTGTTGTATTGAAAGCTCAGCCGCCCTGCCAGAAGCAGAAGCCAGAAGGCAGGGGCCGAGGATGGTTGTGTAGGTGCAGGCCCACCCAAGGGGGGGAGGGGTGGGGGGGTGTCTGCGATGGAGGGAGGGGGGCACGAGGCCCCCATTGACCCCTACTTATAAAAGTAGGTTGAGGCCATCCCTCATCCGAAAAAGCACAAGGGACCGCGCGGGGCGAGAGAAAGAAAGGGGAAAGGGGGCCTTCCGCGCGAGTGCGAGGGGAAACCGCGGGGAGCGGGGGGGGGGGTTATCTTGGTGGTTTCACGACGGGTGGCACGAGGTTTTCCGAGTGGGCAACCTTCCCGTTTCGAACCCGGCAGTCGAGCGTTATCTCCCCCTTGCCCACAGCAGGCACGAGGGGAGGGCACGAGGCAGCCCTCCCATTGACCCATATTATACGAATACGAATAGGGGGTGCGCAACCGACTATAAAGTCAGCTGCCTATCAGCGTAGCAAAACAGCAACCTCAGGTTGCACCTTCTTGTGAGGCCATACTCACATTACGTCTTGCAGATGAGCTGCTACGGCAACGCTATACTAGGAGAGGGAAATTCGGCGAGCCCTGTCCCGCTAGTGACAGCAAGTGATAGTAGACAACCTGCGCGCCCTACGCTCAAATGCAATGAGCACCCCCAATACTCGGCGAAACGGCCTCGGTGTGTTGCAATGCCCCAATGCCATGTGTGCGCCCCTCGCTCAAGCTCGAATCGCTTCTTCTTCACTTTCCGTTATAACACTTGTTGGCCAACTTCCCCTCAGCCACAAGGTCTTGCAGCTGTTCCCGCATGACTTCATAGAACTTTCGAAAGACGACAGCGTCGCCAGCCCCTCGTCGCCAGTCCACTAGGTGCAGCCCCGGTGCTACCGCGAAAACCTGCACAATGAGCGGTTCATGTCTCGTGACCAGAAAGAAAGAACGAGGCCAATTTTGTGTTGATCAAGCATGGTGTTGATCAAACATGCAGGCCGTGCAGTGGCAAGCCGCAAGCTTCCTTCCTTCGGTTTGCCAATGATGCCCTGGTACCCTTGGGGGGATCAAGCTTTGAGCTCACCTGTATTGTACAACGAAGAGGGCCACGATCACCTCCTGTCTGCACTTTGACTTTGAAGGCTGCTGGGTGCGTCGTGTGCGGGATATTGGCATCACGGAGCGCGGTGCTCAATCGGAAGAGAACCTCGGAGGCTGGTAGTGTCGAGTGGAAACGGGTGTACCGACGAATTGCAGCAGCGCCATCGTTTAGCTGTGGCGTTAAGTCCAAGCCGCCACACATGGCCACAAGCTCAAAAGCATTCATCATGGGTGGCGCGCGGACAGTCACAGTCTGAGAGTTGAGTATGGACTGCGCGAGCGGGACGTCATCGTCATATTCGTCAATTGGGAGGTCCATAAAATCAGCATCATCGACTAGGAGATTCCGATCGACGTCCACGCTTATGTCAGATTCCTGACAAGGATCAGGAGGGCAGGCGACAGCCGTTTAGCTGTACTCGAGCATGCATTCAGAGAAGCCATACACAGATAGCATTTGGGCCAATCCGGGATTATCTGCAAGGAGCAATGGTGGTCGTACTCGTGCGAGCTGTGCAGTAGGCTTCACCTGAAAGCCACCTTCAATGAACCATTCCGAAGTCTTGATTTGTGCCAGAGTGGCACGCTTGGTGGGTTCGACAACGAGGATGCTCGAGATGAGTTTTTTGACGGAAGGAGAGAACCACTCCGGGTAAGAGAAGTCGGCTCGCACCTACGGGTGTGGAATATTTCAGCGTAAGGATAGCTTGATGGGCAACGGCCGTGTGATAGGCAATCCGTGTCATAGCTGTTTTTGTTTGGCGAGGAGGACGAGAGACAATGACGCCAAGGCGAGAACGCACGAAAGCCTGCTCCATTTGCAGTTTAGGCTCGCACGCTCACAATTCGAGTAAAGAGTGCAGGCATGGTCGGCTCTTCGAACGGGAGGAAGCCGGCGAGAAGCACGTACAGTATCACGCCGCACGACCAGACGTCTGCCGAAAAGCCGTCATACCTTCGAGAGTACCAGGGCAGCCAAGGTCACATATGGTCAGGGTTTGTACGAATCCACTACGGGCGAGCGCGCGAGACACCGTCACAAAGACCATCCACACACGTTGATACTCACCCCTTGTCTGCGAGGACCTCCGGCGCGACATAGTTGGGCGTGCCGCAAGTGGTGTGAAGCAAGGTCGAGGAGGCGAAGCCTCCCTCGCAGCCATACAATGCAGAAAGCCCGAAGTCCGAGATCTTAAGAGTGGCATTCTCGTCGAGCAACAGATTCTCCGGCTTGAGATCCCTGTGGCAGACGCCCTGTCTGTGGCAATACTCCACCCCGCACACGAGCTGTCGGAAGTAGCGCCGTGCTGTCGCGTCGTCGAAGCGCCCGCACTGCACAATCTTGTCGAAGAGCTCGCCGCCGGTCACTAGCTCAAGGACGATGAAGATGCGCGTGCGCGAGGCGAGCACTTCGAGTAGGTTCACCACATGGGTCTGCTTAACCATTTTCATCACAGCGATCTCCTTCTTGATCTGCTCGCCCATACCCTGCCGCGCAATCTTGTCCTTATCCAGGATCTTAATCGCGACATTTTCGCCCGTCTCGGTGTTGAGGGCATACTTGACCCTGAAGGGAGAGCGGCGTGAAGATGGGAAAGAGGAAGGAGGCATCAAGCAAGAGGCTTCAGCTCCGAGACGGCGATGTGCAAGGGTAGCAAAGCGATGAGCCGTCCAGTTCAGGTGATGTTGCGCAGGGTCGACCTACCGCATGCACCCACTCGACAACTGAACATGGGCAGCTAAACTTCGTTGCTACTTCAAACCCATTCTCTCCCTCCCTTTCTGTCCATCTCGTTACATCTTCCTGGCTACCTTCCCACGTCAGCCCACTCTCAGCACCTCTCTCACCCTTCGTCCCTCTCCTCGCGCAAAGTGCAGGCAGCCCCTTCCTCCCCTCCCCATCTCGCTCACCCTCCCTTTCTCTCCTCCTCTTCCCCGTCTCTCCATCTCTTCCTCCTTCCCACACCGTCTCCCTCCCTCCCTCCCTCCCCCCTCCCTCCCTCCTCCCCCCTCTGCCCCTCCCTCCTCCACCCCC